>PVIW01000303.1:179346-593383 GCA_004026585.1 Noctilio leporinus
TTTTCAGAGAGAGGGGAAGGGAGAGAGGCAGAGAGGGAGAGAGACATCAATGTATGGTTGCCTTTCACCTGCCTCCAGCTACAGACCTGGCTGGAGACCTGGCTTGCAACCTGGTTATGTGCCCTGGCTGGATATCCAACCAGCGACCTTTGGGTTCACAGGCTGGTGCTCCATCCACTGGGCCACCAGCCAGGGTGTGAGTTTGCATTTTAATGTTCACAGTTCTTTGTTGTTTTTTCTTAAATAAGTCTCTTAACATTCCATATAATAAGGGGTTGGTGATGGTGAAACTTCTTTAGCTTTACCTTGTCTGGGAAACACTTTATCTGTCCTTTCATTCTAAATGATAGCTTTACTGATAATCTTGGTTGTAGGTCCTTGCTTTTCAACACTTTGAATACTTGCCAGTCCCTTCTTGCCTGCAAAGTTTCTTTTGAGAAATCAGTTGATAGTCTATAGGAACCCCTTTGTAGGTAACTCTCTTTTTTCTTGCTGCTTTTAAGGTTCTCTCTTTATTTTTAACCTTTGACATTTTAATTATGTGTCTCAGTGTGGTCCTCTTTGGGTCTAGCTTGTTTGGGACTCTCTGTGCTTCCTGAACTCGTATGTCTATTTCCTTCACCAAATTTGGGAAGTTTTCCTTCAGTGTATTTTCACAGTTTTTAATTTCTTGCTCTTCCTTTTCTCTTTCTGGCACCCCTATGATTTGGATATTGGCACATTTAAAGTCATCCCAAAGGTTCCTAAGCCTCTCTTTTTTTTCAATTCTTGTTTCCTCATGCTGTATTGATTGACTGTTTATTTCTTCTTTATGATCCAAATCATTGATTTGAACCAGGCTTCCTTCCCTTTATCACTGGTTTCATGTGTATTTTCCTTTGTTTCACATAGCCTAGCCTCACTTCTTTCCTGCTGCATTTGCTGTTCCTAAGCCTATCTGTCAAGTCTGTGCACATCTTTATCACCAGCATTTTAAACCGTGCACCTGTTAGGCTGGCTGTTTCTCACTTTGTTCACCCACTTGATCTGTTCCCTTTTTTGAGCCATACTTCTCTGTCTCAACTTGACAGGCTCCTGTGTTTGCCTCTGTGTTTTAGATAGCGCTGTCACACCTGTTACATTGTAAGGGGCAGAGTCTTAGGTATTCATCAGTATGGGGAGACTTGTTTCACCATGTTGTAGTGATGCATGTAGGGGAGGGGTCTGAGAGGGAACAATGCTGCTTGCTCGGCACTCATCCCTTTACCAGGCACTTCTCCCACTTCCTGTATGGGACCGGTGCCTCTCGAGCTGTTGTCCTGGTCATGGTTCCCTGGTCATGTTCTAGGACCGTGGGGGCCTCTAAACAAACGGCTTGTGCTGAAAGATGAAGAGTTTCTTCCTCCACCCCAACCCCCACTGGTTTTCACAGTCACAAGCAATGTGGCTTCATTTTCTCATCAGTGCTGAAACTCTGAGTCATGCAGTCTGGTCTGGTGCTGGGATCAACAGACTTTTTTTTTTTAGTGTGTGACCCAACTTTCTGCTGGTTGGTCACCATTGCCATCCCACTGCCCCTGCCATGCTGCCAAACAGGGTATGCCAAACTGCGTCCTCTCTGTCCCAACTCTGCCCCTCCTTTCTATCTAGATGAATGCTTCTTCTTTATATCTTTTGTATTTTGGACTTCTGTGCAGCTCGATATTCTGGAATTTCTAGTTGTCTCTAGTTTTGAGGCAGATGTATCCATTTTTGGTTTTGGAGGGAAATATAGCATATTTACCTATGCCTTTATCTTGGGTTCTTGCCTGAAAAACTTTTTAGAATATTCTTATATACAGAGTAAGGCAAAAGCAGGTTTACAATTGTTAGTACACATAACAGTTTATTCTTCTATTATATAGTAATTATTGTACTATTTTCCATACGAACAACTATAAACCTACTTTGCCCCACTTCTATTTTAAAAGCCCTAGTTAAAAATAAACAAATCACAATAACATGATTGTTTTGATCCTCTAGACATAACTAACTTCTTAATCTAGACCTGTTACTGTAACACAAGTGCAAAATTTTAGAAGTTTTTTTTTGTAAAAATCTTTTACTATTTCCAATTTATACTTGCCATGTATAAATCTGTAAACTTAGCTGTTTTACAGTGAATAGACATAAATGTAAAAAAAATAAAACTATAAGCTAAAAACTAAAGTTGCTATGTATAGCCCAGGCTATTCATATTCACTTATATTTTTAAAAACCATACAAATAAATTTTCTCAAACTAATTTCACTTTGAATCAAATCCCTACACACATTTTCTACAAAATGCTTCTTTCAGAATTCACTGATTTAAGGTGAAAAATAGTAAAATGAATGGCTGTATACCCTTTGCCTGGATTCACCAGTTTTTAACATTGGGCATACTTGTTTTATGTATTTTGTTTAATAATGATACTAACTTCATGAAAATAATTCACTATGCATCTTTTTTAATAGGGATGTTTTCCTATTATATACATGCAATAGTATTATCACACTTAATATTCCAAAGTATTACTAATAAATAGCCAGTTTCCTCAAATATCCTGAAAATGACATAAAACATTTTTAAAAATCTAGCATCCAATCAAGGTTCACATACATGACCAATTTCTGAGAGGCAAAGATCAAATTTTTCTTCAAACAATCTTTTTGTCTATGCTCTCTCTTCTTCCCACAACTTACTCTCTGGAAAAGCTGTAGGAAGACAATTTCCCCAGTATTCTCCTGCCAGAACCATTCAGCAATGGAAGGTTATTGCAATAATGGTGGGGAAAAAATTAAATTTCCAATTATCTCAGTAGTTTCTGCTTTCCCTAGGAAAATATCTAGAATAAAACTATAATCTTATCTTAGCTGGTTATAATTTTTTATAAATATACAAGTAACCAATACGCACTGAACATAAAGTGAAAAGTCTTGTAACTAATTGCTTGCCAGGGCTCAAGAAGTTAAGCTGTAATACTGCTATCACTAATAACTTAGGAATCATAAATAATTACGCAAATGTATTTTATAAAATGAAACATGTTATAAAAGTCTAAAAAGAGCTTTTTACTGGCCACTGAAAAAGCCAGTTTTAGGAGACTGAACATACATTTTTTAAACATACAATTTCATATTTCACTAAATTGAATAAAGTTTTAATCATCCCATATAAAGACTAGATGGCTTGCAAATTATAATTACGCATTAAGAAATTGACTTCTCTGGCCATTTGTTTCAATGCTTTTACTAAAGTGTAAAACATACATTTTGAACAATACTTTATTATAAAAAATTGTACTTCTAAATAACAAGAACCACAAACTTTTTACTATTAATGTAATTGAAGTAATATGAATATTTTAACATTCCCTAATTTATTTGATCTTAAAAGTTCAAATTGGAGCAATTTCTGACTACTAAACTGTCTGGGAAATTGAGATTTCCAAAGGGAATACTATCAAATTTATAAAAACAAAAAGATCAGTATTCTAGTGATTCATTTTCAATATATTTTCTATATTGTTAATTATGTCTGAATTCAGTTTTTCCAGTGTAAATTATACACACAGGGCTTTAACAAATAAGAGACCTAAATCTGCAATCGCCTTTAGTGAAACCAATGAAAAATCTACACACAGCAATGAAATTGGCATGCAAATAAAAGAACCGTCAAGACATGTATCCCTAAAAATAAGCCTACAATAACTATTTTAAAGGCTGTGTGTGGTCTCACCCATATATTTTGGCAAGATGCACTCTCTCCAACCACAGCAAGATTCATCCAAAAGCAGTGGCACTGGAGAGCCTCTGTCTCACCTGTCAAAGTTGAAGAACGTTGTTCCAAAGACCACCATGAGTCCATGGAGAAAAGCCACAGTGCTACAGCTGTTATTGATAAGCAGTTTCTATAAAGAAAAAAACACTTCAAACAATTAAGCAAATCATGCTCAATAGAGATATAGACAGAATGACAATATATTAATCTTTCAATGATGAGATGACAAATACCATGCCAGGTTGGACACAGTGGTAATTTATATACTGGAGTACCATGAGGGGATTTTTCATAAGTAATACTAATTTAATAGTCTTCTTTATTCTTCCTCTGATAAAATTTCTATACATTATTTCTCAATTTAAAACTCTACTGCGTTGTTTTATTTAAATCTTAAAAATCTCCCTTATAAAGCCTCATAATTCATCTAAATTACTAAGGTACTAAATTCATCAGAATTGTTATAGTCTGACAGTTAAAAACATAGAATATTGAGATTTAGAAATCAAAACCCTAAGTATAATAAAATTTGATTTTTTAAAAGATACTATCTTTTTCAACCACATTATAAAAACAGTTTGCATTTCTGCTTTAGACTAACCCTTCCTACAGTAAAGCACGTGGGTTGATCAGGTAAGTTATAGGTAGGTTAATACAAACAAGTTAAATAAATAAAAAGACAAAGAAAAACAATTACTTTGAAAAGAAATATGCCTCAGTGAGCAATTCAAGTCCCACCTCAAACCTGGCAATAAAAGACAACTTAAAAACAAAATTAAAAAAAAAACACACATATATATATATATATATATATATATATATATATATACCTGGCTGGGTAAAAAGTTTAAACAATTATGATGTCTTGCAATTTAACTCATTTTTCCTACCAGATGACAATGTCCTCTAAGCCTACTTAATACTGCAACAATTCAATTAAAAAAAGAAAGGTAGTATCCTTTTGTGCCTTTGCCAGGAAAGTTAACATCCAAAAGGTTCTCATTACAAGACAGTTTTATCTACAACCAATCCCACAGCAGTGTTACCACAGAACTCCAATGTCCTATGATGTCCCAGTTTCATTTACTATAGCCTTTAAATACAAAGGTTCCAAAAAGATTAGTTTCACTTTCCCTTAGATATATTTAGTACATTAACTAGTACAGTTGGGGTATTATTTTTCTTTGGTTTTGTCAGTAGCATGTTTGATATAAATTTTATTAAGTGGTAGTATATGTAACATTGCATTGTGGGTAGTAGTTTCCTGCTTTAGCCTAGCCACATCCTCAGCTGTCATATGAGCATGTTTCCCATATTTTCTGCAAGTTCTCGCCTTTGTTTTCTTTTAGAAAAATGACAGCATTAGATGAATTGTTCTAATAATTATAAGAAACATGAATTATTTCCATAGCTACATTACACAAGTACAGATCACTCTGCACTTTGAAGAACAGTCCAGGGGGGAAAACAAGTCCTCACAATTAAAATGCTAATGTCATGAGAAACAATATGTTAAAGTAAATTAACACAGAGGAAGGAATTTAAAATTTTAAAGGAATAAAAATCATTGTAATCAGATGTCAATACCGCTAACAAACAAAGCGTACATGTAACAGTGTAGATAAAATGATCATTTGTCTTGAGTGGTAGGTGCTTCAAACCTGCCAGGTATTCATTCATTGGAGAGAATTAATGTCAATATCCCCTACTAGACCCTTAAGAATCCACTTTGAGACACTACAGAAGCATCAAAAGAGAGAAAGAGAAACTGAAAATGCCTAGAGGAAAGAAGGAGGAAAAGACGGAAGAGAAAAAGGGGAAAAAGAGAGGTGTGAGACGGAGAGAAGTTTGGTAATTTTTTCTTGTAGCATCCCATTTCCACATAATCTCACATTTAGACTGTTACTAATAATAACCAAATGTTGTTCAAGCAATCATGGATATGGTGGTGCTTTGAATTTTTACATAATTAAAACAAACTAAGGAGGAAAAAATACTCTCATTATGAAAAGTAACATAAAATAATACCCTGTACGAAAACAACCACAGACATGTGCATGCAGTTGTGTACACAGACATATACCCCATTAAAATAAGGAAGTGGAACTAATCTTTAATAATCATCATTTAAAATATTGATAAAACTGTACGTATTTACAAAAAGTTTCAAGTGCTCAATACAAAGCCCAATGAATGCTATGACAGCCTAAAAAGCTATATATATCTGAAAAAAATTGCCATATACCAAGTTGAAACAATAAATTATCTTCCTAAAACCTCATAATCAGTAAAAAAATTTTAAGCCAAATTAGGATTTTTATAATTTGTAAAATTCCTACATCAAACCATTTAGCCATTATTTTCAATGAAAAACATAATAGCAACAAAAAAAAGTTTAAAACAATCAAAAAACACACATTGATATGAGCACAATATTGATACTGATAAAATTACTGCATCTAAATAGAATCATTAGTTCAGAAAATAAACAATTCCAAAGGTAACAGTATAGCACATGATATAAAAAGTTTGACCAATGTTGACCAATTCAGTAAATACAAGGTAGTAGGGAGGTAGGATAACTAGCATCTTTACTTCTTGAAACTGATTTCAAATTCAAAGGTGTGTTTCATTTCCAAGGCATTAAAGTACATAATTTATACAGCAGACGGAAACTTGTTACTTACGTCAACATAACAAATACTAACATAATTTCCAAAAACTGAAGTTTTGAGAGTCTTTGAAGAACAAAAAAACCCTGTTCTTTCCATTTCTGATTTTAAGCATTGTACAAATCATAATCAAGACCTTTATTTGCAGTGACTTTTCTGAGTCAATCTCTCATCACATGTGGTAAGCTATTTCTGATTAAATAAACTGTCAATTATCAAACATGTACCCGTTATCACTGTTGTTTTTAAATTTTTACCACAAAGTAATATTTGCTCCAAACTGGATATATTTCCAATTTTAAAAATGTATGAATAATGAATATACAAACTTTAAAGCACATGACTTCACTACTTTTCTTCAGCCAGAATTTGGTCTCACACAAAACAGAAAGAGCGTATTCAACAATATCTATTAAGCTCTTATGCAATGAGTGATTATCCTGACCCCAAAAGTTATGTGCAGGAGGGTTACCTACAAAAAGAGAACAAGCAGTTAAAAGATATATAGATGTTAAAAATTATGCAAATGCAGTCAATTTGCAGGGCCAAAGCACATAATTATTTTTTAATTTAAGAAAACAATATTTAGCTAACAGTTGGGATTTTAAAATGTCAGAGAATCCATATGACAGGCACTAAAATCTCATCTAAAAAGAAGAAAAGTGTTTATGTACCATACTCCAGTGGCTACCTAAATTTTTTCCATTGCTTGATTCTGCTGCTATTGTATGTTCATATGGAACTGTTTGGAAATTCCACATATTATACAGACAAAGCCCTCCTTTAGATATAGATCATACCAGTGTACCTTACCTATTAAAAAGAATAGCTAAATAACTGTTCTCATTTGTATGAATAATTACATTAAAGCTTTTACAATGAAAAGTAAAATGTTTACATATACAATAATGCATGATAAAATCTATATTTAAAATGAAACACTAAAATGCACTTTTGGTATTTTATCACTATAACTTTGTGATGGGAAATTCTGGACATTTGTCCAGAATCATTCCCATGTCCTCCTTTAGTTTTTGGGCAAATCATTTTGTGTGTGTGAAAAACCTTTATGAACATATCTGTACATTTACCTTTATCTAATATAAACCGAAAGCAGATAAACTGTGCTGGGAAGTCCAAAGGCAATGATATTTTGGCTCTAACACTCTCCTTAGTGTTTCCCAGCTCTTACCCCATTATCTACCCCAAATAATGTTTTGTAATTCATTGTCCCCGCCCACCTTCCCAGTCATTTACTTCATGCCACTCCTAGTTACTGTCACACTAGGAAGAAGTCTAACATGCAAATTCAGAGTGGCTAGATAAATGGGAAAAAAATGCCTAGAAAATTGGTCAGTTCAGCTTTATAATTTTTGTTGAAAAATACCCGATCACTTCCAACTGATGAAAACAGGAAGCTCTATTCATAAATATAAAATTCTCTGCCTATGATATATAATCATCCTAACAAGAAAATGAGTTCTATACATACATGTCCAAAGGGGCAAAAAAGGAGATAGTTTCCCAAAGATGTTTCCAATTTTCTTCTGAATCAGAATTAGCAAATCGAGACGGCTAACGTACTCTGTCTGTGTGCATTATTCCTTGCTACACACAGCATTTTGCAATTTATTTCAAAGCTTTCATTATAAACAAAAAATACAGCTTCTGTTAACCCACTCTATTCTGAGCTTATAAAATCTAATACTGAACAACCTAAGTTACAATGTAAGACTTTTACTTTGTATGTGTGTAAGAATGCTATCAAAGGCTTCGTTACAGTTAAAATCCAAATAAACCATTTAAAGAATTAACGAAATGAATACAATTCCTTGAAAAATAAAAATCATTATAAGCATAAAGAGAACTTGTCATTTTTATAAATCCTGAAACTCGTCATAAAATAAAGGTACAAATAATGTAAATGATACATTTAATGGAGCCAGCATCTAATATTGATCATTCGTAAACTAGACAGACATGATTTAACATTTGTAAAAGGAATCCCCAGACTAACACTTTCATGACAGCCAATTACAGTCAAGCCCAGCAAGCAGTTTGCAACAAGACCTTAAGAAAGGTAAACTTTTTTACAATGAGTTACAGATTCACAAGTTTAAAAAGACAGGAAAAAGAAAAACAGAAGGACTCCAATCACCCAGCAAATATGAAGCAGACCCCAGAATGTGATACAATCCAAAGATGTAAATTATTGTACATCATCACTGTTGTTCAGAATTTCACACAGCCTCTTGAGCCAATTTTGCACACTTTTTCACAGACACAATAATGAACTCAATAAAAAGAAGAGGCAAAAAAATAAAAATAAAAATAAGAAAAAAGGGGGGAAATAGAAAGGAAAGCCCTTAACTGCAGAGTTCTGCTCTACAAATGCTTAACCTTACAGGAGTTTGGGCTCCTTCAGCATTTGTATTCTATCCAAATCCTCATGAGTCACAAAAATTAAATAGCTATATCCTTCTGGATGCCAGGAAGGGCCTTACCACAAGCCTTTTGTCAGAGAGAGAGAGAGAGAAAGAGAGCAAGAGCAAGGGGGGAAAAGCCACAGTGGTAGGCAGTCCCACTTTACTTTGAGCACTGTGAGGTCACAAACCACATGATTCTGTCTCTCCAGTAATAGTGCTTGCAAAAAAAAGGAGTTTTAAAGCTTTTGCTTTTTTGGATTGTGTGAATGCTTCATTCGCCTCACAAACAACCACAGAACCACAAGTGCGGTGCAAACTTTCTCCAGGAGGACAGCAAGAAGTCTCTGGTTTTTAAATGGTTAATCTCCGCAGGTCACTACCAGCCACCGAGACCAACAGAGTCAGTGAGTGCTCTCTAACCACAGTCTATGCAGTAATAGTAGGTCCTTCAAATATTTGCTCATTCTCTTTTTGTTTTGTTTCCTTGCTTTTCACATGTTACCAGCTACATAATTTCTTGACAGAAAAAAAAAATAAATATAAAGTCTATGTATTCCAGGCATACTGTAAAACTAAAACAAGGTTTGGGTATGGTTTGTATTTTCAGTTTAAGGCTGCAAGCAGAATTTACAACAGAGGGTACAAGTTCTATCTGAAAAAAAAAGGAGGGACTATGGCATCAAACAGCCTCTTCAGCACAGTGACACCATGTCAGCAAAACTTCTTTTGGGGTAAGTGTTACCATATTTTAAAATCCTATAAAAGATGAACCTGTTAAACATAAAGGTATGTTTCTTGGATAAACTAACTGCTAGCTTTTCCGGATAACATTATACTAAAGATTGTACTAATAATGCTATTTTGTTGCATTTAAAATTGAAAAATGAAATTGCTGTACATATTTGCATTTGGCATCTGTAACTTATCCACTTCTCGGAGTAATGACATAAAATAGAAAAAAATTAAATTATCTCACATTGGTCAAAATGTTTTTTACAGTTATAAAAATGAGGTAGATAAAACAATTTTAGAACTTTAATATTCTCATTAATCATCACTGAAATAAAATTAAGACACTAAATTAATCAAAGTATTATAAAGTATTCACTCCGGCAGCTCCCAATATTTGAGTAAACTTCAAAAAGGAAGCAATTTTACAAAATAACAGACCACAGAATTATCTCGACATTATGCTCTACCATGTAAAACAGAGAAATAAACCTGCAGTAAACATTTTAACCAGTTTGACTACAAGAAATCCATTTATAATTTTAAACTGCATCATAAGATATCTGTATAACTTTGTTTCTAAACAATTTTATATAATTGAAGCATATAGTCAACTGAAATAAAATTGTTAAATATGTAATAGCCATTTTTTTAATCTTCAGAGTTAACCAGAATATCCAGGATATTAAAAAGTTTACAGAAGTCTTTAAAAACTTGCATACAATTGTATTCTTCTATATAATTTTAATTTTACACCTATACACTATTATCCATATGTAGAACTTGTTATAAAAACACAGCAAACATTGAGATGACTAGGATTCTTTTAATCATATTTTCAGACTTACCAAAATGAACACCATTTAGTCTCATGAAAATTAAAACTCTGTAAGAATACCCTGCATGATTTAAAAGAGCCATATGTACTAAATCATGCTGGACTTTAAAAGAAAACAGCCATAATATAGCCCCTTAATATTTAATTTCAAGTTAGTGTTGATACAAACAAAAAAGTTACTGCAACAATGATCAGCTGACATGGTATTACAGTAAAATATCTAAACACTTACAAGATTTTCTTTATGATGTCCAGCATGTTCCAACTACAAAGCAAGTTTATAAAATTTTCTTTTATCCTTTAAAATAAATCCTTTTGCTGTGTATACCTATATTAACTTTGCTTTATAACTTACAACTAACGATTGGAGTTTCCTTTACTCCTCCTACTTCACACATTTTAACTGGCTATCAGAGGATCAGTCTTAGTTTAGGTCAAAGAGAAATAAACCTGAAGGAGAGAAAAAGCTTTCTGTTAAAAGGGTGAAGAAATGTACTTTGTATTTCAAAAAAAAAAGTAAAGTTAATGCAGAGACTTCTTCGATAGTTGTAAGTGGGCCCCCTCAATTATAACACATACAATGTAATAATCACGGATTATTTTTTTTAACTTAATGGTCTTAAGAAAGCAGAACATAGATACAACTCTTCTGCGTTACAGCCCATACCATAATTATAGCTTATACATGGGAACTTCTGTTGTTTCTATTCAGTATGTGTGGAAAAAATGGCTAAAACTATTGTTATATGGAGGGATAACTTAAAACAGGCATTGCTAGCAGTCAAGTTGCTCTTTCACAATTTTACTCTGTTTAAAAAAATTTTTTAAAGTTTTTCTACCCAGATCAGAAACAACACAAGTTTCAAGGACTATTTCATTATTACAAGTAAAGTTATTCATACTGTCACAAAGAATACATTAAAATCCTCTTTATTCTATTATGTAAGAGGTCTTATATTTCTGTAACACCCTTAAATAACTGTTTGCATACTAAAGTTTCTAAAATTTGACCAATTTCAAAAAGGCATTATAGTGAACTAAATAAAGATCTTATCAAATGTCATATATTTTTATACAACATAACAATGTTTTGTTTTCCGAGAAGTGGAATGTATCCTCTCCCAACCCCAAATAGTTCTTTAGAGCCTGCATAGAAACTTAGGATGAACCCACTACATGAAACTAATTGCAGGTGAGTGGGGAGTGGACATTATGTATAGGTTATCATCACGTTGCAAACATTTCACCAATGTATAATCTAATTGAAGTCGAAAACTTTACTTTGGATGCCAAATCTTTACATGATGATTCTCAAAACAACCTAGTAAAATGTCAAAAGTATGCGCTCTAATTTTGTAACATAGTTTTTAAGTTTCGGCATTTCCTAGGTGAGGGACTAAGCACACACTAACCAACTGCCTCAGCTCAAAAATAATGAGTGAAAAGGGTGTGTGGGAGAGAAAGACACACAAAGAAAAGTGTCTCAGTGTCCTTGCTCTCACAGCACAGTATTTATCTTGAATTATTCAATCTGCACTACTCAAAATAAACCCATTATTTATCATAAAGTCTGTTGAAAATGACAGCTGTGACTTACAAAATACATTATAATTAAGAACCTATTTGTGAAAATGTATCAGATGACTAAAATTTCTACATAAACCTTTGTAACTAACCATGGTGACTGACTGAAAATGATGTGTGAACACCAATTTGCTAAATAATAGTTGTGGTCCATACCAGTAATAATTTTAGTTTCAAGATTTAATAGTGACCAGGGTCACAACTTGCTTCCAAAATAAGACAGCCAAATTCCAAAATCCAGGGAGAGTTTCAAGTCAAGAACAAACATAGAAGACCACTCCAACACATATTAAAAGCTAAAAATAACTACGCAATTCCCAAAGACTGGTATTATAAATTATTTTACATTATTTTAAACATCCTCATTTTACATAAAAAATTGTTAATTTCACTTTAAACTTTTAAAACTATATTAAAATGTAAACTATTTCAAAGAAATTCATAAAATATTTTGTTAGTCTGTATGAACCTCCTGACAGTCTCTAAGTCACAAGGAAAGCATGAAATATATATACAGGATATTCTGATATATTTTAGTCAGTTTAAAAAGAGAAAAAATTAATTATTCAATTACACCCTTCGAACTAATCACTGATAGTTTGACTTGTTTAAATCAGTCATGCTAAAGTTAAATTCAGTAAGATAGAAATGTTCCAGTTTGTTAAAACAACACTGAAATATTTGATGGTTAAATAAACTGCAGAGGGGGGAAGCTAACTCATTGAAGGTACTAAGATTTTATCAAACATACAGAATTAATCTTTATTGAATAGAACCATTCACAAATCAAAACTCACTGTACTTCAATACTTTCAACCAGCACTAATCAATTACAAACCTTTTCTAGTGCTTCAAAAATCATATGCTTTCAATTTTATACATTGGTGGTCCTCAAGTACTGTATTGGAGCTAAGTTAAGACATTTTGTATCACAACTGTTTTTTTCAACAAATATTCATCTAGAGGATTTTTTTTCCCTCTCAAGAGCTGCTCACATGAAAACTGTGGTAATATTTTTATACTGTACTTCTTTGTTGAAGCAAAAGGTTAGGGGTTACCTAAATACCTCAACTGTATACACAAAAAAGGGAAAAGGTAAGTATTCATATTAAAAAAATCCAATCGGACTGGATTATTTATTTTTGCATTTCCTATGATTAATGATACACCCATGCATACTTGAAAACTGATGGCAAAACAAGGTAGCATCTCAAATTCCTCCCCAAAGCATACAAATACCCGCCTTCCATGCTGTTCTAACCCTTGTCCCAGGATACTAAAATGTGACAACTATGAGTCAATAGCGAGGTCATACCATAGCTCCTCAAAAGCGTTAAGAGTGCAACTGCTATTAGCTAAGAAAAGTTTTCAGATATTTTTACAAAAAGGGTTCACTTGAATAGACTACCTCTATAGTGTTTCTAAAAATATTACATGTGGTCAAATAGACAAATACCTTCAATATGAAAAATCCTTCCTTTGAATAAAACGGTAAACATGACAAAGCATAATTTTTTTCTAGTCATTTACCATGTAAGACCTTATTAAATGGGTACTGGCAAAACCAATGCTAATTTAGACAGAAATGTCCCAATAGATTACTTTAATGCACTATATTTTTTCTCCCAACAAACTGAATTTCACTAAAGAGAAAATTAAAAACAAACAAACAAAAAGAACCTTCTCACTGAACTCTCATAAGGATATAAACTACGATACTTAATATTTTCTAAAGAGTAAAATAATGTAAGGTAATTACTGTCTAAAGTGCATGCAAAAATCAGGAAATCTACAATGTTTAATATTTTAAAACAAATCTTTAGAAAACTCTAACATAATAAAAATATACACCTTAGCACAAGCTATTGCTATTTCAAATATTATGAGATTCATTGGACATGTATTTTGATTAATATGTTACAATTCAAAAAAAATACTGGGAAAATTCTATACCTTATTCAAAGGAAGTTTCCTTACAATTTTAACTACAGTTGACCACAACTTTTGTCCATTCAACAGCAAACATACATAATACAGACTATACATTCCCAAATAACTTTTTAAAAACCTATATAGCAAGTGAGATTATGCACTCTTTTATTGCAATAAATACAATATACTTATCTCATGCTGAATTCATAGAAATTACCTCCCCTTTACACTATTCATTAAAGACACAGGACTCAAGGTTTGGAAAGGTGTTAGATGGATATAAACAACACCATATTAACTATTTCACATGTTTATTGTTATTGTTGAACATGATGTTACCCCTGAAGCACATTTCTTCATAAATGTTTTCTTCTACTAACAAATAAAAAGTTAATAAAAATGTAGCATGATTTATAACAAATTGCCAAATAAGGTGAATTACAGAATTGAGTTCTTTAGAAGTTATTTGTAACATAAGCATCTAATACTTGCAGTAACATAAAAAATTCATTATCCATCTCCTATAAATACCTTATACTTGTTAATACTCACAAATACAATATCTAATATATAGTCTAGAACCAAAAATTATACCAAAGAGTGTTTAGGTTTTAATAAAAAGAACATAAAATGTCATGTTTATCTTGATTAAATGATTTTCATTTTTTAAACTAATTGCCTACAAAACAAGGAATCCCTTACTATATATAGTAAGCCTATGTAATTTTTAATAATGCTTAAGATATTTAAAAATTATAATGACATCATAAAACTCATAAAGTTAACAGTATTCTCAGACACGTATTTAAGATTATTGTGTAACCAGGTCAAAAACTCTGTTATCTGCATTATTTCTATGCCAGCCCTAAGATATTATACTAAGAGTTACAATATATAAGTGACATTCCTAACAAGGTACATCTAAATATCTTGTGCAAGACAATTTTTATGACTAAATCAAATAAATTAATTTTTCAGTTAAACTGGAAGTTTCCACATCAATAGTGGTCTACTGAAATCATTATACTATCAACTATAAAAATGTATTTACATAAAAACTTTCAAAATTCAAAAATGTAAGTATACATTATAGGTTTCTCTAAAATTTTATGAACAATGACTCTGTCAAACCATTGTTTACATATTCCTTATAATCAGATATCTTACAACTAAATCTATTTAATGGTTCAGTAAAAACGAAAATTAAAAAAAAAGGCAAATCAAGGAAATATGTTAGCTAAATCACAATGACAAGCCTCAATTAGGTTCTAAAAAGATATACACGCAGTATGTCTTTGAAATAAATGAATAATGATGTGATATTCCAAAAATTTTATATGGACAAGGGCATGTTTTTATATAGGTCAAAAATTACCATATAAATACAACTATAATTTATTTCAACTATCAGTACAGCTCAAAATTTTAATACATAGTATATGAATTTATATACATGTGAATGTATACAAATAAGTAACTGCAGCACCTGGGATAATGACTGCATGCCAGGAAAAAAACTATTGTAAATTATTAAACTAAGGCATTGTTTGTAGTTTTTTTGTGAAAGATAATTACTTTTTGTATAGATACTAAGAGAGAAATGTCAATCTGTAAAACTAGTAACAGAAATCAGGCATCTATTGAGAAATTCAAGATAAAAATGAAAAACTATGACTGTAAAACTTAGGACTTTATTTTCCAGTTATAAACTTAAGTAATTAAAAACTAGTATCAGTTAAACAAATTATTACAATTCATACAGGTATGTTTTCTATATATTTACTCATTGCCCATGTAACCTGGGTAAATAAATTAAGCATTGTGATTTTTAATTTGGTTATTTTGTTTCATTAGTAATAATAATTAATGTTATTTTAAATTTTTTCTACTGAACTTCCAATTTAAATTTCAAATTTCCAGGATAAATGAAAATTTATCAGTATTTCTACCAAATAATTAAAAATTACTAAAATGAATTAAACTAAATGAATTCACTGTGAGGCTAAAAAGAAAAAATAAGTGCTACATTTTACAATACTACTTTAACCCACTGGTTTTACTGCATTTGTGTAACTTGATCCTAGAAAATAGACACATGAGTATCTAAAAGAGACAAGGTGCTGATTCCCTTTAATCAATAATTTTATTCTAAGACACTTTTAAAAATAAACTCAAAGAAAAACTAGTTTTTAAAACAAAAGTGAGATTTCATTTTATTTCATATATTTATACCAAATTACAGAAATCTGCAATATTATAGTATGCCATAGAAAGAAAAATTTGTTATGCTAACAATCAACATTATATCAATCACTGAATTTTCTATAAAATGGATAACTTTGAAGTATACAAGTATTTCATACTAAGAACCTTAACACCCAATTCAAAAACATTAAGACAATATAAGAATATACCTATGAGAAAACTTCCATCAGAACACTAGTACCCTATCATTGCGTAACTGATTACAAACAGTAACCTAGTGAGATTTAGTTTTTACCTGTCATGAAATTGTAAAACTTTTAGGTAATTCAGCTTTTTACAAAATGCAGAAAAAATTGCTACTGCTCTTACAAACACAGAGTTCAAAATTAAAAATGAAAATATTTAAAAAGATAATCTATAATGTAGATACTATTCATAAAGACAACATACTATATAGTACATTTGTTAGGCAATATAAACATAAGTCAATGTTACCCAAACTTTGATCATTACTCTATATCCCTCTCTCTACAATAGAAAACTTTTTCATATTATAGAAACTTCAGTGTTCACACAGAATTCTTTACATTACCCCAGTTATTAAAACTCAACTCTCTCTCTCAGGAGAAAAATTTGTAACATTTTCAAAAGGTTATTATCTAGGCTAGATAGGAACAATCAGTATTGTCAGAAAAAAATAATTCTTGATTTAGGAATAAAGATTTAACAAAATATTTCCCTTACAATATGCATAACCATATTGCAGAATATTTTAGTACACCAGTGAGACCACAGGTAACACAGGAACAGACTTTTTTTTTTTTTTGTTATCTGTAATTCATAAGTATTCAGTAAGAAAATTGTGCCATATGCTAATTATTAGGCTTATTTTTTCATAAATATTACTTTTCAAAATGTAATAAGAAGTAATAATATATTGAGAGCAAAATATTTGACTTAGTTTCCTAAATTAATTAGTAAATGGTTAAAATATTCCTCATACGTGTTTACACGTGGGAAAAATTTTTACTGAGACATATTCAAACCATTTTCTTATCTATGAAATAAAATCATGTGCTCTAACAACATAAAATAGTTTGAATGAAGCATTTATTTCCAAAGTAGTTATATATTACATGTATAAAATGATAGGAAGAGACTTTCTATAATGAAACTACATTACTAGATGTAACTCAAAATTTTCCATTTTAAACCTTATTCAGCCAAAGGCATTGTCAATACACTGTTTCCACGGTCAAAAAGCATCTAATATCCTCAATGCCATTTTAAAGAAACCTTTTTTAAAAATCGTATTATTATAAGCTGACAGAAATATATCTTTTGAAAACTAGCTATGAACACAAACCGATCTGAAAACTTGCATACTCAAACATATGAAATGAACATGAAAACAGCAAGCAAATGCATAAAATAAAATTCTACCTAGCAACACCACCATACTAAGAAGTTAACCCTGAGCACCACAGAAATATTATGCTTTTTAAAATAAATGGTCAAATTAAAACTTGCCTTTTGTACTACTCAAATGAACATATAACATACTACTGACTATAGAATTTTCTTCTTAACTGACAAAACTAAAAGAATCACATATAATTCCTATTTTTTCAATTATTATGTGCGATACTTTCTTTACTCATAAGACTATCATTTATTCTAAACTGGCTGAAAAGGCTTGCCCATTGCATTTTTCCTGTACGTACCTCTTCCTTATCAATTATGGTTTATCTTCAGCATTCGGAGAAAACAGAAAGCTTCAAAACTTTAACTGAGTTTAAAACACATCGTTAAATCAATACACATAGGGTACTTTAAAAATATTCATTTCTAAAAGACCAGAAAATCTTACTTTTTTAAGCTGATGTGTCTACACATAGAAAGCAACTTTTAGTAAGTTCTTTGCTACGCCATAATGATCTGCTCCAGAAACTCAAGGGTACCTAAAACAACGGGCTACCTGTTCTAGCCATGCTTAGGAATGTGTCCAAATCATTTTTATTGATTTAACCTTTATAGGAATGCTACATATCCTCAGAGCAAAACATTTTGAATGTATTTATAATATGATACACTTCTGAGGAACCATGAAAAAGCTAAAAACAAATCTAGATACTTCTTCACCCTTGGTTGTTATGGGTTTATTTTTGTTTACTTTAAACACTATCAACAGACCTAAACATTAAATAATTCTATTTAGGAAAACCTATTACTTTGGCACCGCTGTAAGTAGAAATAAAATTTATTTTGGAAAAAAAAGGGGGGCATTTAACTAAATTCTGACTTTAAGAAATAAAGTGCCTGACCTGACAATGATGTCACATCTGTGTATTTTAATGCATTCTAAATCCTCCTTTCATACTATAGTGACATGTTAACCATGAAATCTACAAACATCTAACTTAAACTTTAAAAATTTAGTCCTTATTGAATAAACTAAATTGTACTCTAGTTCACATTCTGAGAATTTACAGAGAAAGTTCTGTGTTGCCTATCTCTCTGGCTTTCTGCAAGTGGTAGTTTATTAATGGCTTCAGCAGCTAATGCCTGCATTAGTTATGTTTGCCAAATAATAATTCACAATATTATGCTTCCTCACATTATGGTTCATCATTTGTTAACTTGAACCTCACCTCTAAAGAAGTTATACTTTCACTGAAAACTGTTCCTTTAAAAAGGCAAACAACTTTTGAGCATTTCCAGATGTAGTACTCAAAAAAAAAAAAGAATCAGAGGCAAATTCTCAAAGAACTCTGAAACTATTAATAAAAATGTAGTAAAACTGGAGTCGCTACTATTACTTCAATAATCATCCATAATTTTAAGAGATGAATGTACTATACATCAAATTAAGAAACTTATAATGAATGCTACTGATTTCAGGTAGCTGCCAACAGATAAAACAGCCAAGCATATTTCAGTGAGATAAGATTCTACTGAACTGAAATTTCTGAAGCGCTGACAATTAATGTGAGGGTAAATTCATGTTATCTTTTTCAAATAGTTAAATAGTTAAATTTCTTTCTGAGAAATATAAATTAGGGTTTGATTGCATTATTTTCATCTTGTCATTAATGTTTTATAAAACATTCAAGCATGCATAACATTATGCTAAACTAAAAATAATTTATATGCAACCTACTTTTCTGGGGTAAGGGTTTGGGTCAAGAGAGAGGCAAGCAGACAACTAGAGCACAGCATTTAAGGAGGCCCTGATTACTGCACAACAGCAAAATTAAGTGCCTCCTTAAATCTTGTGCCCAAGGCATTTTGCTGGCTTCACCCTGGGCCCACGTCCTGTCCTGGAAGCACATTTAGTGCAAACCATTTCATGAGACATATTCTAAGCAGGGTATCATAAAACATAGAAATGTGGCAATATAAAAATAATAAAATTAAAATTTTTATATCATTAATGCGCTATTTGACTTTTATTTTTCTTTAAAAAAAAGTACCCACTGGAACATGAATGTAAGTGAACATTTAAAACACAATTACTTTATATTCTAAGAGTTCTGAGATGACACAAATAATTGACAAATTTTCTTTAAAGGAGACTTACATTTGTTATAAATATCTTCCCAAGTAAAATTAAGTGGCTTTATTATTTGACTATAAAGCTTAAAGAAAAAGGCTCTATGTTCCATTAAAGCGTTCACAGGACTGCACATGGCTTATTACAGCCCAATGGTACCCAAATCTGGCTGATCAACGAAATCATCTAGGAATAGGTCGTGGGGAGGGGAAGGAAGACAAGAAGGCCTTGAAAATTTTTTTGAACAAAACTCTCCAGGTAAACTAGCAAAGTTTAGGAGCCAATAGACAGCCAACTTTCAGTACACCCAGAAATTAAGATGTATATACAAAACACATAAATTTCCAAATTGTCTCCCCTTAAACATTTTAAAGCTGATTCGCAAAAAATATTAAAACTCTACTTTCCTCCCCTTTCTTATAGTAGAGATGTTAAACCAATAGTGATTGTCCAACAAGTAATATTAATAAGGAAAATAAAGTCAGAAGCACAGACAATTCAGTAAGATGAGCAGAGCCAAAAATATAATCTCTTTTTCAAGTTTAAGTAGCCATTCTAAATATATACTCAATCTATTCTAACAAAACCTTAATATTTTAAACTTAAAATTTATTTAAACTTATTAATTAAGGTTATAATAATTAACCTTATAAAAAAATACAGGGTGAGGCCAAAGTAGGTTTGTGAATACATGAAAGGCAGTTCATTCTTATATTACTATTTATTAATTATTGCATTATTTTCCATATGAACAATTGTAAACCTACCTTTGCCCCACCCTGTATAAGTGTCTAACTAACAACATACCTCCATCTTTTCAAAATATACCTTAACTGAAACTGTATTTTGTTTTTAGGTTCACTTTTCCTTGTTAATTATTTACTGTGCCAGGCACTGTGCTAAACCATTTATAAGCATAATTTCTCTAATTCTCACAATGCCTTATATGATGTGGATATTACAATTTTTTACAGATAAGAAAACTGAAAATGAAGTAATAAAACCTGACCAAGGTCACACAACTGAACTAGGACTCAAACCCAAGCTTTCTCACCCTTCATTACTTCCTTACAGTGTTATAATAACCTTAATGAAGTTACTTCCTAATCCCCAATTTCGTCTGTAAAGGTGCCAGCTCTCAGAAACATAAAGTTGCAAAGCTGACAAAATAAAAACAATCTTTTATTTTATTCAAAGACTCTCTTAAGGAGAGTCTTTGCATTCTCCCTAAGTATATTTTTAAATAATACTGATCACTGAAAACCAAAGAGATTAAGAAAAAATAAAACTTCAGAGTATACCAAAAAATAAGTTTTAAGTCAGCTTTAACCAGAAAATAAAGTTCCAAGAAATTAAATACTTCTAAACCAGTCATTATAATCAATAATCTTATTTAATGACTACATCAAACAATATATACTTCATGTGATAGGAAAATATCACTTTAGGAGTTAAAAATTAAACACAAGGAATTTATCATCTTCCTTATTTATAAAATGAAAACAATAATAGTGTCAATGATAGGCTTTGATGTCATTGTCCTACCTAAAAGGCCTATACACCCACATTTATGCTAAGTGACCAAGACTACCTTAATTCCTAAATCTTAATTTCCGTATTTCTTAAATTCTTATTCTCTTAAATCTTTGATGTTCCCAAAGATCCATTGATAGGGTACATTTTTTTTTTTCTGGCTACCAAAGAGATTATGTAGATGAATCTAGAAAGTAAAAGTAAAGTTCTAACATGACTATTGTCCCAATTTCATCCACATCATTTCTACATTATTTAAAACAAAAACTCATTAGAGAAGCCACAAAAGAGCTCTAGATCCTCTTTTTGTTTTCCTGGCAGAGGGAAAGAATAAAGTTGAAATTATATTTCTCAGTCTATATGGATCCACTAAGAAAAGATGCCCTGATCAGCCACAGAATAAAGAACTATGGAGAAGTTGTTGGAGTATATGCAGATGTCAGCAGACTAAGTCACTCATTTTGTGCCCATATTTAATTTGATCCATAATGTTTCAATGACCAAATCAACAACTTTAAAAAGCCTAAGTACAATAGAATCATTCATTAAAATTAAATACACATGCAAGTATAAAATCTTAGATATGACATATTAGAAAAGGAAAGGAAACATGCAAACAGGTGCCCTATCTGGCAATGGAGTTAAGAAGTTAGAATAAGATTTGGTTAGTACTACAGGCTGATTGGGTAAGATACTTCACTGACTTAAAATTAAAGTCTGTAAGTGTTCATATTTATTTCATCAGAAGTCACTTAAAAGATGTGAAAAACAACAAAAGGTTTATGTGTGCTGTCAAAAAAGTTAACCAACAAAGCAGAAAATAAGAATGACATGGTGATTCAGGAGCCATCAATCTTATAGGAAAAACCAAGCCTGGATGCAAAAAATATGGGCAAGTTGAAGAGATATCACAAAGAAACTAGCAGAAGATTTTGGCAGTAGTTATTGGGACAGGCTAAGAATAGAAAAAAATAATATTGCAGCTTAGGAGAGAATGATGATATTGTCAATGATTAATAAAAAAATAGGGAAGGGTGAAATACAAAGAGTTCTATTTTCATTATTAATAAGCAGGGGGAATAGAAAACTATATACAACGCAGTCTAAATTTTTTTCATTAGGCAGGGATGTGAATGTGTACCAGAGGAACTCAAAAACATTATCATTGTTTACATAATTCTGAAAGGCTTTGGTTTTTTTAAGCTTGTCAGTATTTTTCTACTTAAATATATATATACAGTACATTTTTCAAAAATTTAGTTAATAGTATGCTTTTCCTGAAACACAATTTGGTACTGGAAACAAACAATTTGTAAAATTGAGAGCAAAGTTGTAAAAAACAGAGCAAATTTCTACAATTACAAACTTTTTAGGTGAGAAAATCAGTTTTATAAAAATGACAAAGTCTCATGGAAAAAACAACAAAATCTCATGGAAAAATAACAGACCTAGCAAGAGTTTGTGTTCTTTAAATTTAAATCCAAATTATATGTATTATTATAAAACCTTGAGCAAGCTATGAAGCTCCCTGTGTCTCCATCTGTAACTATATTACCACCAATAAAAGTATGACCACCTACCTTGAAAGCTTTCTATGAAAAATAAGATAACATATGTCAAGTACCTCCACCCAATCTGAAAACACTCATTGCAGTTATTACATATAATCAATTTTCCAATCCTAAATCCTCTTTAGAGTCTAAATTTGAATGCTCATAGTGAGGGCTATGGAACAATCACATCTGCAAAACCTGAAAGTATGCATAAAAGTGCAGAACCTCAAGCCCCACCCCAGACCTTCTAAATCAGAAAGTGCATTTTTACAAGATTCCCAGGAAAAACAACATGTGAGAAAATGACAGACCTATTGATATATATCACCTATTCCATGAAGTTGTCCACTTCATCTCTGCTCCCAAGTTTGTTCTGATGCTGAGGCAGGAGGAGTACCTGGTGACTTATTCCTAATTCTTAATTCTGAAAGACTTTTAAGAAACTGACAAAAAGTCTAACCCACTTTCATTCACTCCAAGGCAACTTTTCAAACCTAAAGAGAACTCTCATGTTCACCCCTCAATTTATCCACTATGGTTAAACAAGAAAGAGATGCCTATGGTGCATTAACTCCATCTTGTCAAACAACGTCAACAATCTGAGACATTTTCTAAGTTATTAAGCTTCACAACTGTATTAATTATTATAGCTACCAGTCTATATGTATGCATGTTGTCACTAATGTCTCACTACAAACTTGTCAAATGCCTTAATGGAGTTTAAAAATACTCAGACAGCGGTCCAGTAGCCCTAGCACAGCACAGACCTTGTGAGACAGGGCTACAGCTGAGTAAAATCACTTGTCTTTCAGCAATCACCAGAGGCAGATGCTCACAAATCATGCCTTAAATATCTTAAGCCTTAAGAATCTTAGCCAACAGAAGCCTCAAGCTAGACCTGTCAGCTTGACTTTTTATTTTGCAACTAATTCCTCTTTTTGATACTTTATACTAATTGTTTCTGTTAAGTATTTTACAATTTCAGATGTCTACTTTTGTCTTTTTCACCCCATGCCTACGGACTGAATAAAACAGGATATATAGAAGACAATGTATATATGAAAATTATCAAGTCGAATAATTCAAATTTTCTAAGAGAAATAAAATGTGGTATGAAGTAGGTAAATCAAAGAAAAGAACATCAGCTAGATTCAGCAATATCTAAGAGTCAGATTATTACAGAGCCCCTAGAAGTTTACCTCCTCTAAAGGGATTTCTAGACTGCTTTAAGCAGAACTTTCAACTTTACTTTCTTACACTGTTAAGAACTCATTTATTTACCCTAAATTTCTCCTTACCTATATCTTGTTCTCTACCCTTAAAAAGGACATGCCTTTAGTTGCCCATTAATGCACTGCTTTATTCTTTTCATTTTCCTATCTGAGCTTTCTTTCCATTCACATCCACACGAGCACTGCCTTGGATTCTAAACTTCCGATGAAGAGTCCCTATCTATAGATTTCCATTTGAACATTACCTAGAATAGTAACATAATGAATAAAGCCCTTATAATGATTAACAGTCCACAGAGAGATCTGCTTTCCACAGATTTAAAATCCATTAAAAATTATGAACTTAGAAAAAGCATGTCAACTTTTTGGATAAAGAAGCTGTATATGAACCAGCACTCTAAACTAGGAAGACTTACCGAAAAAAATCAAATCTGAATACAAAAGGTGAACTGGCCTTCAAGACAAAAAAAAAAAAAAAAAGACATACTTGGTGGACAGAGGAAGAAAGACATTTAAGAAATAAAGACTGTGATAAACTAAGACTCAGAGCTAGGACAAGGGAGACGATAAAACGAGAAAGGATAGTGGTTTATAAGCAGAGTGATTTAGTAATTACCATATATTATTCTCTAAAATAGGCCTCATCCCTACGAATTCAAAAATGTCTCCATTGAATCAAAATCTATCAAACCGATTTATGTTAACAAAAGGACTGTGTATTAAAATATTCCCAGGACCAGTATCTATTTGCTCAGAGTACCCAAATATCTAATAGTTAACCCTACAAAGCAAACAAACTTAAAAATATAAAGTATGATAACCAGGAAATCAAGTTAAAGCAAAGGATTATTTCTAGTTACAGGACATACTCTTAATAAATTACTCCTCTTGAATTTTACACAGTTTAGTTTTCCTAATTTTCTCCAAGCTTTCCACTTCTCCCCAGTTTTTTCTAATATGGTATAACTTTTTTTAAAAAACTAAGCAGCAAGTCAAGGGAAGTAAGATCTAGGTACAGAGGTATAATGAGATAAGACGACAAAACACTTAGTTTTTCTGAACTTCAAGTTTATCACTTAACAGTACTGAACTATTGTATATACACTCTCTAAGCCATTTCTAAATTCTATGTTTCTGCCATACCGATCAGATTCTATGCAGAATATTATTCCAAATAGTATTTCCATAAGACCACCATAACAGACATCATGGTACAACGCATTTCTTTTTTCACTGAGACTCTGCCTAACCTTAATTATTCTCAACTCAAGTCTTCAGAGAGCCACTAATAAATAATAGGAATTTGTAGGCCAGGAAAGGTTTTATCTTTCTGTGTCTGAGGGTTTATATTTTCAGTCAAAGTTCAATTTCTTTTCAACTAACCATGCTTATTTCTTCTATAGTCTCTTTGACATCAATCTTTTCCTTTTAGTCTTCGCTTCTGCAGCCCTTGATCCAGGTTTTAAGGTACTAACAAGGTGTGATATGAGGTAAAAAGTAGTTTTTAAAAGGCAGATGAATGGAAGACCATTCTGCATGTCTTTAAAATATAACTTCATCTCTTCTGCCTCAGTTTCCTCATCTGTAAAAAATAGGAAGAAAAGCTACACATCTACCTGCCCTGCCTCATGTGAATACTTTGAGATTTAAGGTAAAATATGTCAAAGCACTACTAAAAATTTCTAGTATATCAAATATAAGTTATCACATTTTAGTGCTATTAGAAAGTTCAAGCCTTGGCTGGTGGCAGTGGATAAGGTGCCAGCCGGCGAACCCAAAGGTCACTGGTTCGATTCTCAGCCAGGGCACATAACCAGGTTGCAAGCCAGGTCTCCAGCCAGATTCTTAGCTGGAAGCAGGTGAGAGGTAACCATACATTGATGTCTCTCTCCCTCTCTACCTCTCTCTAAAAATAATAAATAAAATCTTTAAAATAATAAGTTCAAATTTCTATTCCCTCCACTAAAAGAACACACTTGTACCTTTAAATGACAATGCAGGATACAGGTTGGTCAGACTTTTTTTATTTTTAACCAGAGAATAAAACTTTAAAATCTTCAACAAACCAAGCAGTTTGAATGCTAAACTTTGTGAAATAATATGAGTATTTATTACAAACTATCTCAAAGTTACTGTCTATGCACTTCCTTAGCTCATTTGGTCTCATATTTTGGATATTGCAGCTCATCAGTAAAATACACACATAATGATCAACAATGTTTATTTGTTTGTAAATTATACACAGCTGTTATCTTTCTAACATATTATTTACCTGATAAATTATTCATAAAAATAGAAAGTTTAAAGTATCAAAAATATATAAATAGTAGTCTTAGCATTTTTTTCCTCTGAGCTCTACTTTAGAGACCCAGCTATAAGCTGGTCATTTCAAACCTTTTTAAGCTATGGAACTCAACTCTCTATTCAAGCACCAAATTATAAAATGCAAGTCCAATCCATAAGACAAAATAAAGGGAGGCTTGCTCTGATTGAAGTGGGAGTAAGAGATTAGGCACCGAACAGAACCAAATATATGAATACAGTGAAGAGGCCTTCAGTGGTCAGGGCTGTAGGGAGGAGGGGGGAGGCAGAGCAAGGAAGGGGAGCAGCTTAGACAAGAACCTAGTATAAAGGAACCATGGACATGGACAACAGGTGGGATTGACTTTGGGGGGAATGGGTGGGTGGGGAGGGGCACAGAGGGGAGCAAAAAGGGGATGGATGTAATACAACAACAATAATTTTTTTTTTAATGCAAAAAATATAAATAAATAAAGAGATCAGGCACCTGACAGTCTGTAACAAAATTCCATTGGTGTCAATAAGCACAATTAAAAACCACTAAACTTGAGGTCAGACCTTCAATTTATTTAATAGCGCTATTTCTTTAGCTTGAAGTCAAACATGTTATAGAATTCTACTAAGTACGTGATAGTTACTATAGAGATACAGTTAAGGATACTGCTGGTCACACAATAAAGTGTCCCCACAGAATTCTATGGAAGAAAATCCCCTCAGACCTCAGCACCAAAAAATGTTAAACTCCTAACAATTGCTACATGTTGTATCTGGACTATGAATGTAGTTTCTTTTGAGAAAGTATAGTACACAATGCTATGTTTTCCCATTTGGTAGGAAGCTTGACAGTTAAACTTTTTCCCCATCTCAGCAACCAGAGAGGGGCTTTATTATCTGCATCTCTGTGCACCTTTACTTTCTAGATTAATTTTATCTCTCTCTTCCTTTTAAGCTTAACCTTCACTTCCTGTTTTCCTATCTTATTCTATTATAAACACTTATAATAAACTTCTCAAATCTTTTTAAAGTCAACGAAGATACAAACGATAAAACTCAGCATTCAAACCTGTCACTTGCCACCATTCTTCCAGGAGAGAAAACTTGGAATCACTTTTGGCAACTAATTCACCAACTCCATCAATCTGTAATGCCTAATAATCCAGCCTTTGTATTACCACTTAATTTGTATCCTGTTCTTCATTCCCATTGCCATTATCTCTCACCTAAACAACTAAAGTAAGTCTTCCCACAGTCAACCCATTACATGCTGCTTATGTTCAATTCTTAATATTGTTCAAACATCATAAAAGATTCCCAAACCTATGGAAAAGACCTAACTCCTTAGTCTGGCATTCAGTGCTTGCCACATTTTGATACCAATCAGTAACTCTGCATTGTTTTTTTCTCTTTTCTTTGTTTTTCCTATCCTTTGTTTCCCTTATTTACAGGATTCTCTACCTATCGTCACTACCATCCTCCCTTTGAACGTCTACAGTGGCAAATGTTACCTATTCTTGAAGAAAGAGCTCAAATAGCATTATTTTCTCAAGTTCTCATGAAATTGAAAATTCTCCTACCTACCTCTTATCCCTATAGTAGTATATCTGTCACTCACATACTATGTCCATCATTCTCTCACTAACCTCCTAGCATTCTGTCTCAGTTCCTAGCTGTGTAGATTATCTACTTATACATATATAAAAACATAAGTATATTAATTCATCTAGCCAATGACTCTGAAACTTTTTTCTTTTTAACTGCAAAATCTATTTTTTACATGAAACACTACAAGAAAGCCCAACAAATAAAGTGGATTTTTAAAGGTGCCTTCTGGTTCCAAGGGAGAAGAGTTGAGATGCTAGTTAGAACCTCACATGCTCTGCTGCACAGCCCTGCAGGCATCTTCACAAAGCAGAGACTGTACACTAAACTAAGCATTCTACAGAGACAAGACGTATACTTTATTTACCTGACTCCCACGTAAGAAGGCGACATTGCGTAAAATCAGATAATACTAGAGTCAAATCATAGCTTTGCTGCTTACAAACTATGTTCTCTATGTAAATCCTTAATCTTTCTAAACCTAAATCCCCATCTGTAAAATGGAAATGATGAAGTCTACATGTGATGATCACATAAGGATCATAAGAAACATAAAAGGCATACTCTATATTATTGATAATATAGGTGCAAAAGAATTTCTACTCTCTCTTCTTCCCTTTCTTTCCACATTATGTACTCAAATGCCTAGCACATAATAGGAATTTAATAAACATTTATTTTTTTAATTATTATGTATCAGTTTCAGGTGGGCAGCTCACTGGTTAGACAACCATATACTTTACATAGTATTCCCATCAATATTCCCAGCACCCCAACTGGCACCAACATAGTTATCACCATATATCAGTAAACAATTCTTAAGCCCCAGCCAGTGTGACTCGGTTGGCTGAGCATCAGACCATGAAATGAAAGGTTCCTGGTTCAAAAACTAGTCAGGGCACATGCCTGAGTTGCAGGTTTGGTCCCCCTGGGGTGCATACAAAAGACAGAAACAATTGATATTCTTCTCTCACAATATTTCTCTCCCTTTCTCCCTTCCTTCCCCTCTCATTCTAAAATCAAAAACAAAATAAAAAAATATTAAACACATAAAATAAACATTTCTTGAATGGCTTAATGAGTGATGATGAATGAACAATTGTGTAAACAGAGAATAAAAAAACTAAAAGGATTTGATAACAGGTACCAAAAAAAAAGAAAATGCTAAAGAAATATTGGAAAAGAAAAAAATACTTTAAAAATAACATATATGGCTGGAAAAGAGTACAGATGGTATTTTGTATATTTTAACTGGAGTTCATTTCAATAAAAATTCACTACCAAAGAAAGAAGCTAAGATGAAAGGATTATTTATATACATCATTTTAAGGCTTATGTGTGAATAATATGATATCTGGCTAATATATAAACTCAATGTACTTCAACAGCTTAGAATAGGTTATAGTAAATTAATAATGAATGAATGTCATGCTTTTAAAAATAAATTTTATTTCACTGGTTTATGTATGACTATTATGAAATAGTATTCCGGTTTTCTTTTTTTTAAATGTGTTTCCTTGCTTCTCAAGTTACAAATGTAAAGTTCTGCAATTGTATTTAAAAGCTTTTGGTGGTAGATGCGTACAAAAGAAATACCTCAACACAAATCACTATGACACATAATGAACCCAAAAGGAATAGGCGTATATCTTTAAAGGCAAGATGTTAAATTTTATAAAAATAAAATCTGGCCTTTAGTATTTTTACAATTGGCTAATAAGCATACAATGTGGCAAGGCGTACACCCATGTTTTTAAACTCTCCTGGCATCTTTAGGGTCTATATACAAAAGTAAAGGAATACGTACTATGTGGTAGAGACAAAATAATTTGATCCAGTGTGACTGTCCCTTAAATACAGAGCTGAAATCCAAATAGTTTATTTTTCTGTATTTACAAGACAATTTGGCTTCATGAAACAAGTGAAAATCAGTAAAATACTGTAAAAAAATCAGTGACACTATTAGCATAATATATTTCAAAATAATGGCAATCTACAGGTCAAAGTTAGGTCCTATTCTTTCAAGTCATTTATAGTCCTTAAAAATGAGAATAAAAACAAAACAGAAACTAAATCATAAACACCCCTCATCAAAACTTCACTCCATCAGGGTGGGGAGGGGGACAGAGGGGAGCAAAAACGGGATGGATGTAATACAACAACAATAAAATTAAAAAAAAAAACAAACTTCACTCCATCAGAGCAACAAGGTTAAAGAAAGATTTGTCACATCTGACTCCTAAAGATGATAATAGAAGGCTTTTAATTTGACTTCCATGAAATTTATGAAACCTCACATTTTATGAAACTATTAAAAAAATCATTAGTATTCAAAAAACAGATGTATATTTCATGTGAACACCAAAATCTATCTAAGTTATTTTATAAACATGATATAATTACAATTGAAATATAATAAATGCCTCAATACTGAAATAATGAAACCTAATGTCAATATGGTTATCTCTGGAGGTTGCAAAAATCTCTCAAACATGTAACTTTTACAACAGTTTTACAAATGTAACCATGTATATATACATGTAGGTGTGTACAGTCCTAACTGACCTACTTATATCTCATTTATAGAAATAGAAAAAAGAGCCTTGGTATAAAACTAAAGTAAGACAGGAAAGGTAACTTAGGTTATTTAATAGAGAAAATATTCTCCAATTTTCTCAATGTAACATGCTCATTAAAAATTTGGCTATGGGGTTAGAAAGACCTGATAAAAGCCATCTCCACAACTTAATAGCTTGGAAAAGTTATCTAGCTTCTTTAATCCTCAGTTTCTTCATCTCAAATTTGTAAGTATTATCCAACTAACAGGGCTATTAAATGAAGTAAATGGAAAGATGTTAAAGCACAATGCCCATTTAATGATGACAGTCCTAGTTCCTCTTCCTTAACTCTGTGTAGCCAAGGTTCCTGCTTTCTGAGAGAGCCTTTCCTTATTTAAGTTCCCACATTCCACTATTTCCTAGTACCTGTATATTTTCTTTCATAGTCATTATCACAATTCACAATTATTTATATAAATGTATCCACAGTGCACTGCATACCATATGTACTTTAGTTTTATGAATAAAGATGTTTACATTTATAAGCTCTCCACTGAAACAAAACTTTGACTCTATATAATTTGAATAATTATATTATTAACTATAATATTAATGGAGTATTTAAATTTCAATTTAGTACTTCTGAGGACAACTGTACTAGGGAGAAAAAGAGTATCACTAGTATTTCAGTCACCTCTGCATACATAAAGTCGCAATAATAGAATCACAGTTAATGCTCTACATTTCATCCCTCCATCTGCTATTAACGAGTCTACTAAAATTAAAGATTAAGAAAAATGTTAAGTTTCTTTCATGGCTTTTAGTTTACCTGCCAAGTTTCCTTTTAATTACCATCTGCTACAAATGTGATTAAGTCAACTATTTGTTGATATATCACAGGAGGAGGATGGGGCCACTACTAGATAACATCAGTGCAATGGTCCTCAAAGTATGACCCTTAGACAATCAGCATCACCTACCTGGGAATTTGATAGAAATGCAAATGATTGAGCTCATCCTAGATTTACTATTCAGAAAGTCTGGTGGTGAAGCTCAGCAGTCTTATGATTTAACAAGGCTCTAAGGTGATTCTAATGCACCCTAAAGTCTAAGAACCATCACATTAGAGGATTTAGTCTTTATAAGCAATAGATTGTTTCATTGGTTTTCATCTATTTAATTGTCAAAATGTTGTTTCATTGGTTTTTATCAATTTTCCAAGATATTTCATTATTAAAATTCTATTGTTGCAGTATAACCTCTAAAATACTTTAAAGTCTGACAAACAGGTCATCTGTCAGTAATATAAGGCAGGCAAGCAAAGAATGATTACTTAATACACTGTTTTATCCATATAATCTGTATAATCAATTCATGTTGTCACTGTTTCTTTTATCAGAAATTAACTTCTACATCTCCTTCCAAATAAAAAGGCCTTTGCTTCAAAAAGACTTATTTCAAGTAAAACTGTAATGTGGCTCAAAAATACATTACTGTTTTCAAATGTTTTATAAGTCACGGGAAAAACGTGACCTAAACTGAAATGAAATTAAAAGGAGCATCACCATTATATGAAAGATATACACAATTAAGTCAAACAGTGAAGTAGATTCTAGATTAAACTCTATTTTTAGAGATATAATTCATTAACAAAATAATATGACAAAAGTATATACGTGTTAATGATAGGAAATTTGCTAACATAACACATTAGTAGGTCAAATGTGAAAGACTACTTACTACCACCAGCTCAATGATTGCCTTCTTGGCATTCAATAAAATCCAGCTCTCTTTCGTTTTCCTTTTTAAATCCAGGGATATAAAACTACTTCCTCAAAGTGATCGGTACTATTTTAAAGCAAAAGCCAACATCGTACTAGTGAATATAAAATGTACTTCCATTAAAATAAAGGTCTATAATCCTCACCCTTAGTTATTAATGTTCTGTAAGTTCTGATTTTAAAAAGAAATAACCACCACTTGCGAATAACACAATTCTCTACCTAGAGCTCAGGTAAAATCAACTAAAAATTAAATTAATTGAATAAAAGTATTTTTAATTTTTAATAGTATTATTACTATAAAGATATACATAATGAAATCAAAGGTTGAAGTGCACAGAACAATAAACTGTAAAAATTCAGTTTACTACAAAAATAATACAACTTCTGAGAAATAAAATAATGCAATTTCTGACAGAACCAGGTATGTAAACTCCATGAGATTAGGGGTTATTTTTCGGTTATTTACTGCTATATCCCCAGAGCGTAAGAGTGTCTAGCCCACAGTAGGCACTCAAGAAGCATTTGGTGAATGAATAAATGAAAAGTATTAGCATACAATAATCCTTCAGATCAAATGTGGTCTGCCAACAGACAGTCTAAAAACAACTGTTTATTACATATTTACAATGAGATAAGGAGTCTGCAGTAGAATGTGCATCACTATGCACACTATTTAATTCAACTTTTAGCATAGGAAAACTATCTCAATGAAGGAAACTGGGGGACCAATGATAAAGGGTTCACCTACTGGCTACAATGGGTGTCACTGTATTAGACTATATATTGGGAGTTAAAATGGGAGGGAAAGAACTAAATTCTAAGATTAATTTGTAAAAAAACAATGGCTACTGAGATGTGGTCAAAATTAAATCACTGCATCTTTTAAATAAAGCTCATGAAACAAAACCAAAAACTTTCAAAGATAAGCTATTTTGTCAGTTAAATGTCAGGCTCTAATCAGGAAATTTAGACATCCCAGTAAGTGTCTAAATAAATGAAGTTTATACATTCACAGGATATATAATAGATGATCACAGATATTATGGCACATAAAGAAGTCACACTCTAGCCCTGGCTGGTGGCACAATGGATAAGGCACTGGCCTGCGAACCCAAGGGTGGCTGGTTTGATTCCCAGCCAGGACACACAACCCATCTGCAAGCCCGGTCTCCAGCCGGGTCCGTGGCTGAAAGCAGGTGAAAGACAACCACACATTGCTGTCTCTCTTCCTCTCTGCCTCTCTCCCTTCCCCTCTTTCTAAAAATAATAAAATCTTAACAAAAAAAAGGAAGCCACACTCTAGCCCTGGCTGCATAAGTTAGTTGTTAAAGCATTATTCCAATACATCAAGGTTGAAGGTTTGATCCCAGGTCAAGTCCCATACAAGAAGCAACCAATGGATGTGTAAGTGGAACAACAAATCAATCAATCTCTCTCTCCCCCTCTCTCTCTCTCTGCCCCACTTATCTCTTAAATTAATAAATTTAAAAAACATTATGCTGTAAATTAGCATTAGCACTTCAAATATATATTTCACACATCACTTTAAAGTCAGTCCAATATTGTAATGGCATCTCAAATATAAAACAAAGAACTGAGTCAAGAGTGGTAGTTTTTTTTAAAAAATGAGGTATAAGGGAGAAACAGCCAAATTAATACTTATAGCAAGGAGGCTCCGGAAAATAAATTTGATATTCAGAAGACCAGGTGTACTCCTGAACCCAAAATTAACCTACTACACATCCCTGGGCAAATCACCTCAACTCTCTGCTCTTCATTTTCTCCATAAGTAAATAAAAAGACTGCCCTAAACAACTTCTAAAGATTCTCAGATTTTCCATTCAAAGTAATTAATACTACCCAGAATCCTTCAATTTCAAATGAAGGTAGATAGTTAGTCCTACAAAAGATGTTGAGGGTCAATACTATCTGAAATTCTATATAAAGTCACATTAGTTTAAAAGCTATGGACATTTATATAGATTTGCACCAAATACCTACCTGCTTCCTATGTAAATGATTACATAATTTCATTCAATCCACAAGAGAAACCTAAAGACCTCACAGCTATATAAAAAAGATTAACTAATGAGATTCACTCTTGTTTGTACATCTCCATCAGACCATCCTTCTTTTGCCAAATTAGACACTACACATTTTTAAATTTTCTACAAGCAGTAGTTTTCAAGAAAATTAGAGACACTTTAATAGAATGTTATACCTAAAAAAGTTTTTCATTCAGCTAAGGTGAGGCGGAAACTAAAGTTAACAGAGTAAGAGAATAATAGGTTCTGAAGGAATAATAGTTCTGAAGTTGTTAATAAGAATGCAAAATAAATATCTGATGTGTGATATAAACACATTCAAAACCTTAAGAAATCAGGAGATGACCAAAATAAAGCAGTAATTTAAATTTCTAATATGGATATACAATATGAAAACAGATTACCTAGTTCCTATTTCCTTCCTCTTTCATTTTGAAGACTTCTGACCTCAAATTCAGCAACTCCCAGGGAAACTGACCTCCTAAACTATCCTATCACACCATAAATATGATTTCTTATTCATTTTATTACACTCAACACCTACTAGGTACCTAATAGATGCCAGATACTGCCAAATAGGAAAATTAACCACCTCTGTACTCATGAAACATACATTGGTGAATGGAGATGGACAAATAAATAGAACCCTGTGTAAAAGAAAGACTTTAATCAGAATATATTATAAGGTGCCACAGCACACAGAGAGGCAATAAATAAGACTAAATAGGCTAAGGAATTCTTCTAGGAGCCATGAGATGCCAAAATGATGCTTCTGTTTTGTTATATTTTCTATTCCTCCAGCTCTCTTAATTATTCTACTCTACTTAATTTTATACTTTGTTGAAATCTTCAAACCTTCTCCTACATTTTTCTACAAATTGATCAACTCTTTCATAATTTCTATTCCACTCCTTCCCACCAGCCTAGGCTCAAAGATCAGAAAATTTCAATATTCCTCTGTTACATTTGCCCTTCAATCCCTGAATCTGTCCAATCATCGTTCTTTTCCAGTCCTCTGCCCAGCAGCTGAGCATTGTTTAGAAAATGACAGCCTTGCTGTTAGAGCCCTGTAAATGCTGACTCAGCTAAATTCTTGGTAATTTAGACAACTCTAAGCCTATTCCTAATTAGCTTTCCCTCCCTAACTCCACTACTGCCTTTACAAAATCTTGACAACTCTCCTCAAGCTTCCCTACCCCCCATACTTGCCAACCCAAGCAGTGGTCTTGCCTACTTCTTCAAAATGGTATAAATGATAATAAGGCATAGCTGAAAATATTACTTCAAACTTTTTTTATGAGAAGATAAGTTTTCTGTGTATACTGAACCCAGCAACTAAAATTCCTAACACTATTTTGTTGTGAAAACAAATTCAGTCCCAAAGGACTTAAAAACTAAGTTCTGAGACAATTTCAGCTATTAAAAATATAGGCAAAACCAGAACTAAGAAGTAAACTCAACTCTCAAAGCTAATACTGTTTAAGCCCTGGCTGGTGGCACAGTGGATAAGGCGGCTGAGATTGATTCCCCAGCCAGGGCACATAACCAGGTTGCCAGCCAGGTCTCCAACCAGATCCATAGCTGGAGGTAGGTGAGAGGCAATCACACATTGATGTTTCTCTCCCTCTCTGCCTCTCTCCCTTCCCCTCTCTCTGGAAATAATAAATAAAATATTTTTAAAAATTAAATTAAAAAACAAAAAACAAAAAATCTAATACTGTTTATACACCAAAAATCAAGTGATTTTTCTAAGATTTGAGAAAGTGTTTCAGGCTTTCCTAGATCATGAACAATTATTTCAGATACAAATCTGGTAACTTTGATTACTAGTCTATCATTGACTGGAAGCAGCATTCAAAAGGGGGGGGGGGGGGGGGGGCACGGCCAGAGTATGGCACAGTAACTGCAAAGGAGAGAAAACGTAGAAATGCTACAAAAAATATATAAATTGAGACAGCAAAGCAAAATAGGACTATTTATCAAAAAGTCTAATATACTTTATGCCTCTGTGGTACTCCAGGGCATCCCAATAGTACAAGTAGATTGCAACACCTGTTACCTACAATGAAATTTCAGTTAAAAAAAAATTTTTTTATACTTGGTAACCTGTTTATACATAGTCATAATGGTGCATAGTCTACTATAGAAATATTTTCATTAAAATGGTCATAATAAGATCCATATGATCAGATTATCTCACATACCTATAAAATAAAGAATATATTAAATATACTTATTCCCTATGATTTATGTTGCATAGCCATCTTTGTATACAATTCCATTCATCAGAATACATTTTATACACCTATAAAAATTAAACTAGTCTTGTGTTTCCAAAATGCTCACCATTCAAACATAAGGTAATAATTGCATGTTAAAGTTGAGGGGATAATCTGGCAGATTTTTACACACTGAGGACACAGCACAATTCTACCTTTATGCAAGAAAAACAAATATTAAAGAAAACTGAGCGTTCTTCAAAGTCTCTAATCATACATTAATTAACCAACTCTCTCATTAGTTGTATCTATCCAGTATTGTTTCAAATAACCTTTCCAAATGTAAAATTATTTCATTAATCAACTTTAAAAGTAAAATGAGTGGCACAGATCAAGGTCTGAAATCTGAGTATTAGAGCAAAAGGCAGAAAAAGAAAAAGAAAACTGCTTAAAATTTGCACTTAGAATTTGTTTTGGAGCTTGATAAAATGATTCCTAAAAATTCATCTGGAAGAATAAAAATAGGAAAAAAAGAGAAGAAATATTTTAAAAAGTTATGCAAATGACTTTGAACTGTAATACCAAATATTAAAACATATTAAGAAGCTATAATAACTAAAGTAATGCAGCACTGGCAAAGGAATAGACAATTCAATGGAACAAAGCAGAGAGTCAAAAATAATAATTTATTATCTCATAAAGGCAGCATTTCAATTATGAGGGAAAAGGAAGGTTTATATAATTGTGGTGGTGACACCACTGGAAAACCAATTTAAAGTAAAACTGTTTTAACTTAGAACCCTCCCTGACACCACATAACAAAAATAATGGATTAAATATTAAACAGTAGAAACTTAAAGCCTGAAATATAAGTAGTACACAATGATATGTACAAAACTGAAGGTTGGCCTTTCTGTCAAAGGTAGAAGCGATAAAGAAGTATAAAGCTGATTTAACTACATTGAAAATGAAAACACACATATTAAAAAAAAAATCACTATAAACAAATCTTAAGGAAACCAAAAGATGGGGAGGGAGTAGAAAAACTGCCAAATATGAAAAACAAGACCTCAGCAAAACTGGGCAAAGAATAAGAACAAAACCAACAAATGAAGAAATACAAATATTTTCAAACTCAGCAGTCAAAGAAAAGCTGTAACACACACAATGTTTCTACCATTAAGCATCAGAGAGAGATGGAGGGGGATGCTCTCATTAACTATTGACAGAAATGTATCAGTCCAACTTTCCAGGAGGAAAAATTATAAAATTTCTATCAAAAACGCATTTAGCCCTGGCTGGTGGCACAGTGAATAAGGTGCTGGCCTGTGACCCCAAACGTTGCTGGTTTAATTCCCAGCCAGGGCAACATAATCAGGTTGCAAGCCAGGTCTCCAGCCAGGCCCTTAGCTGGAGGCAGGTGAAAGGCACCCATACATTGATGATTCTCTCCCTTCCTTCCTTCCTCCCTGCCCTTCTCTCTAAAAAAAGCAATGAGCAAAAAATCTTAAATTAAAAAAAAAAAAAATTAAAAAAAGAAAACGAGCATTTAGATTAAACAATTCTTCTTCTAAGACTTCAATATAAGTAATAGGTATTTCATTATCATGTTTTAATAGTGGAAAAACTGGAAAAAGCTTTATGGTTCAATAACAGGATCAATAACACAATAGATATCAATATAATAATTTTCCAATAACATAGAAAGTTGTTCACAGTATATTAAGTGGGATAAAAAGAGTACCACAAAAACCCTAACAATGGCTAAAAATTACTAAAAACTTTAAAAGATTAAGGGAGACACATGGCTACCCAACTCAAAGTGTAAGACTCTCTTAGTAAGGGATTACAGGTAGTTTTCATTTTCTTCTTTTTTGTTTCCCAGTGTGAGGATCTTATTACCTGTCCTGACTTAAGTAACTCATATATAAGTTGCCTCAGTTTCCTTGCATAGTAAGGGTCCCCTAGTGTTTATTCAGGCTCCAGGGTTCATCAAAAGTAACTCAACTACAAAATGCCATAAAGACTTTAAATGAAACACAAACACATGTTTTTCTTTCTCCTTCTGCCTATGTAAGTTTATTTATATATAAGTAATATGTATTATATATGTCACATTACTCAATATTGGCAAGGCGTATATATATTGTTGGTAGAATTATCCCTCATTAAAGCCTTTATGGAGGTCATCAAAAACCTTAAAGAAATTAGTCCTAATGCTCAAGAAAGAAAAAGGGGAGGGTGAAGGGAAGGAAATGAGGAGGGGAAGGAGCTAGGTCTGTATGTAAATATAAAAGTTCATTGTGATCATACATGTAATACTAAAAAAAATTAGAAACAACCTAATAAATTTAACAAGACTGTTTAATCATAATGGAATACAAACTACTGCAGCTACAAAGATAATGCCACATATTTATCAACATGGAAAGGGGTTATAATATAATAAAAACCCAAGCTATACAATAGCAATTATGAGTTTTTGGTTTTCATTTTTACATGCATTGGAAAGGAACTAGAAATATAAATACCAAAGCATTAATAGTCTTTTATCTCAGTGAACTTAAAGTATTCAAAATCTTTATTTTCTGATTTTTTTTTCTTTTCAGAAAATAACATGAACTGCTCCTATATAAGGAAATATAAAAGACACTTCATTTTGAACAAAATAGTAATAGTAATTACCCTACCTACCCATAACATTTCCCTGTTTGTTTGGTGGGTGTTTTTGTGTGTGGGGTGGAGTAGGAGGTGGAGTATTTTGTTCTAAACAAATAAAGTCCACCAGTACAGAAATGAACTAAGATCTTCCAGATTCGAATCTACAATCTTTTCCATTGTATATGCTATCTTAATCACTCACATGTGTATGGCTTTATTATCCTTTCTATTAATTTACCCTTTAAAATAGTTATATTCAATTACAAATTCCAGATAAGTGAGGTTTTACCGTATATTAAAAACAACCATCATCTCTGTTCACATCCTTCTAAAGAATTCTTCTAAAGAATTATAGGGCATTGTTAATAATAAATAATAATAAAGGACACAGTTAAACCTAAATTTTAGGTTGGAAGATGCAGAATAAAACACACAATCAGCAGTTTACGTAAACATCATCATACTCCAAGTTTGACTGTTTAAAAAAAATTCTATACAAAAAGAATATTACATATTATTTTTGGCATATATATATGTATGTGTGTGTGTGTGTGTATATATGTATGTATGTGTGTGTGTGTGTATGTGTGTATGTATGTATTTATGTATTAATTGATTGCCAGGACATCCCAAAGAGTTTCACCTAACCCAGAATTGGCAGAAACTTATTACCAGCATATTGTTATCCCTATTAAACACATATTACCAAGTAATACTGGTGAAAGCCACAAAAAGCTACTAACATTCTACCAGCCATGGCAAAAACTGATCATAACATGGTTCTTTCAAGGCAGAGAAACCCATGAAAAGTAAAGGAGGAAGGTAGCAGACAAAGACAACAGACTATGAAGACTAGTTCTCACTATCTCTCCCTAGAAAAGTGGTTTGTGAATTCTACCTTGGGAAAAACTGGTATGCCAATCAGAAAACCCAATGATAACGGTGTTTTCTAAAAGGTTTATAAAGTCTATGCCAAAAAAATTAATTTGCCAAAGATTGCATAATCGTGCCAATACATAATTTTTGTGATGTATTTTATTATATTAAAAACATACACACTTATTAATATACATCACAGAAAATGTCAATTCCCATTTCTTTCAATGTAATGTAAAACTGTGTATTAATCTCACAAGTAGAGAGAATTAAAACTGGGCCTCAGGAAATTCAAAGATGGTCAAATATTCAAAATCTATAAGCTTCATCCCTCTATATAACAGCCTACTAATTATTTTGCAAAATTATATCTTTTAAATTTTACTTGCTTTTACATTCTAATCAACAGAATTTATTGTAAGGAGGTAATCAACACTTAATCAGATATCAAGTTTAAATTTCCTATCCACATTTACTAACCATTTTCTGATATATTTTCAGTGTTAAAGAATCCACTTTTATCCAGTACTTTTTTTAAAGATTAACTTTGAGCTTAGTACATTAAAAAGTAACAAATTTTTAAAATCTCAGTGTATTAAAAATAAAAATATTGAATTAACAAAATACTATGCAACATATTGCTAACTTTATAGTTATTAGAAATTTCTGCTGCATGAAAATGAGGACCCAAAACTCACAATAATATTACATATTTAATTAATTACACATGCTGTCATGATAATCAAATGCAATACAATACATTTAGAGGTATAGTCATAGGAATTTCATAAAGACTAGATATAAATATACTATGTAAACTCTTAACATGTTTTAAAAACTAAGACACTTCAATATTACCCAGACTTCTAGAAAGTGAAACATGAATGTAATATTAAACCTCCCAATCAAATGTGAATTGCCAAAGTAACCACAAATTAACACCACTTGCTCTCTAAAGAACTATGGGACAATGACAAACAAACAAAAAAGGGCACAGAAAATAAATATATGACAGTGTTTAAACTAAATATAAAATGTAAAAAAATCACACAATATCTAAAATGTATCTTCTCAATTTCAATAAAAATATACAGGTGGTATGAAATTAGGTTTACAGATTAAATATGCAAAACAGTTGATTCTTGTATTATTTATTAATTACTCTATTATTTTCCATACAAACTGTAAACTTACTTTTGTCCCATTCTGTATAATATAAGCAACATAGAAAAGAAGTATTCCATATATAATTTGTATTTTTCCATATTTTTTCTGTATTGTTGAATATGGCAGTCACTTGCTATATGTGCCTATTTGAATTTAAGTGAATTAAGTGGGGAGGAAGAGGCAAAGAAGGGGAGCAGTTTAATCAAGGAACTAGCATGGAAGAACCATGGACATGGACAACAAGTGGGACTGACTTTGGCAGGGAGTGGGTAGATGGGGAAAGGGACATAGCAGAGTAAAAAGAGGATGGATGCAATAAAACAACAATAAAATTAAATGTAGAAAACAATGTAAATAAATTAAAATAAAATTTTAAATTCAGTTTTCTGTTGCCCACCTCATTTTAATGTACCCAGTAAGTACACGGGGTTAGTGGCTATCATATTGTAGAAAACATATATAATGTAAACAAATCATTTTTCTCTATATATGTAATTATAAAAATTCTTCCCATAAAATTACAAACATTTTTCCCACATTGGACACATTTTTTACAATCTTCCTAATCACTATGTTGATGATGATAACTACTTTTTTTAAAAGACAACAACTATTATGTGTCAGGAACAATATGATGTGCTTTGATTCAATACTTCAGGTCATCTTCATATAAACCTTCAGAAGTAGATACAAGAACACAATTCATTATCTGAAAGATGTATTTCAGAATTCAGAAGTTCTCAGGTTTTATAAAGTTATCAGTGTACATAAACCATAAGCCACATAACAGCCTCAGTAGGGTCCAGGAAAGCACTCAGCAACACAGTGGAATGAATAAACATTAACAGTCAAGTGAAGACTATAAAAAACTGCATATCAGTTAGGTCCTGGGTCTACATTCCTATCAGTTCAGAACAGGTATTCCCATCACCCAGAAGGATAATTTGCAACTACAGTGCAATTTTAGAATGACAGATTTGTGAATTTTTACCTACTTTTATCACAGAAATACTAAAATAACTCCATGTCCCTGACCTTTAAGAAATCACTTCTAAAACTGAGCAACTGTTTTCCCCCCTGTTAATTACATATACACTATCCTAAAATTAAAGGCTTATTTTCTTTTCATGAGAGAATTGACAGGTATTTAAGTATAAATTCAAAATTGCATACTGTCACATTTACAAAATGACACTATTTTTTCAAAGCAGGTAACAGTTCAGTTGAATCTAGGAATTTAAACATTTCTTTATCCACTTCTGAAAGGACAAAAAAGTTAACCAACTTTCAGTTACACTTTTGTTTTATGTTACATAGAACTTTTAAAACTGAGAACATAAAAGTGCTATGTAATTGAAAGTTGGTTATACTCTTTTGTCCTCAGCTTTTACAAACATTTTCTCACTGTCAACAAAGACTGTGACCAAATTATTACTATAATTTAAAAATCTTCCTCATTCTTGTTATATTTATAAACCAGTGCAGATCTTAAAATATTCCAAAAGATGCATTTCACAAAAAGGATAAGTTTATCCACATATTTTAGTGTAATTTAAAGAATTAAAATACCTAATAGTGATGAAATATAAAAGATAAACATTTAAATATTCAATAATATAGCCATGTTTATATCCAAAATTATGAAATGTTACAAAAATGAACAACCAATATTGAGTATACTGAGGGAGTCATTTCTATGAAAAATTATATTTTTTTGTGTTACTGATATGACCTCACTTAAGATTTGGTGATTGGGTTTAGGAAATTGAACTAAATACTATAATATGAAATAACAACTTAATCCTATACTTCTTATAAAAATTAGACCTTGTTACTAATAACAGTTAACTAAGCAATTATTTACATTTCACATTATTACTTTATACACTAGTCACACATAAACTGGTAAAGGTGGTTTGTTCAGTACATTTTATTAATCAAAATAAAAGTTTAATTGATTGAAATGTAGATTAGCATATTTACCAAAGCATGAACTCTGAAGTTAGACTTTAAATCCAGGTTTCACCAATAACTATAATGGCAATTTTTGGTATGTTACTAACTAACCTTTGTATCTCAATTTTCCATCCATTAAAGGGGAATGACAGCATCTACCTCATAGAGTTTTATGAGGATTAGAAATGGTATACGGAAGTACACTGGAGAATGCCTGGTACACATTATGCTCTATACAAGCATTCACTATTGTCAACCATATTATTAAAGCATCTCTGGAATTCAAATATTAATGTTAGCACTTACTACTTTTAAGAACTTTTCTTTCCTCCAGTTTTCTGAAAAACTCCAATGTACTATGGATCTCAGTATTTGAAGAAACCTTGAGTCAGTTTAATAATCATCTATTACTAACATATATTTTTTAAAAATGTATAGATAGGCACTGGTCTGCAAACCCAAAGGTCACTGGTTTGATTCTCAGCCAGAGCACATAACCAGGTTGCAAGCCAGGTCTCCAGCCAGGTCCGTAGCTGAAGGCAGGTGAAAGGCAACCATACATTGATGTTTCTCTCCCTTCCTTCCTCCCTCCCTGCCCTTCTCTGTAAAGTTAATAAATATTTTTTTAATTTTATATATACGTTGATTTTAGAGAGACATATTAGATTTCTTTAAAGTCGGATTGAGGTAAGGATAGAAGTGGGAGCATATTATCACACAACTTATAACTTGAAAGTGCTAAAAAGCCTAATGATATCATTACACATATACAACTATGCCCTAGTCAAATGCACAAGAAATAAATAGTTGTTGCCATTTATCCTAAGAATTCTCAAGAAGCAAATCGTAAGAAATGTATTAGTTTAGTTTTAAACTTACTAAGTTGAAGGTGTTCATAGAATACTTACGGACATTCAAGAGGCCATCAGAAGTATAAACATGAAATTAGGAAGCTAACCCTCAGAAAGTTACCACTTCCTACTTTGTGCTACTATGGAATTTGTCACATCCTGCCACAAGACAATTATTTGACTCTCCAACCCTTCTCTACAGTTAAGATTACCTCAAAGGTATTTAGGTGCTGCCGTGTACGGATAGGCTCAGTAAATGTTGATTTCTAAAAATGCAAAACTTGCAGAACTATACAATTAAATTTTATTGTATATAAGGAAAACTCTTATTTTAAAGTTCCTTTCCAATCTGTGGATTGAAAAGGCTGAAATTTTCATTTGGAAGAATCCTTACAAAATATAGGTAACATGTAAACAAAATCCTTTTTTTTTTAAATTTCATTCAATGAGAATTAATAAATGTTACCAAAAAGTGAAACTCTGGCATCACCACCAGGTCTATAAACCTGAAAAACAGGAATACAAGTCAAGAAATACATAAATAAGAAAGATAGAGTCCAATGAAGACTTCTTGAAGTGCATTTAAATTAATAAAAATTCTTAAAAAGTTTGTTAAAATATGTGCAATGTGAATTGAAAAAATTTCACTTTCTCATTTACAGGCTACTTGAGTTCAATAACTGAAAAATGAAAGCCTCAGGATCCTTCCAGCACACATTATTCAAAGAGCTGTGATCGGCAGCAAATAGCAAATGTGCTCGGTTGTAGGCACTAGTAAGGGAAAGTGGCTGTCATCCCCAACCCACTAGCATTTGTATGACTGCTAATCCTTTCATTTAAAATCTGTAGAAGCACTTCCTAAAGAATGCTTCCCTGACATTGTTTACTACCCAAATTTAAAATATGGTCAATTCTATCAAGGCTTTAATAGCAGAATTGGCTGCCAGTTCTATATTTAATAGATCATGACAACTTCATTTGTGCTTGACAACTAGATACCTGAAACCATTCCCTGGAAATGGCACTACAATACTGTTACTTATTTAGGGGTTTGGGGCTCAAGAGAAAAACAGGTCATTAGTGGTGAATGGGTGGGGAAGACAGTAGCAGTAGAGGATTAAAAAGATAGCAAATAAAGCCCTGGCTGGCAGCACAGTGGATAAGGTGTCAGCCTATGAACCCAAAGGTCACAGGTTCGATTCCCAGCCAGGGCAACAACTAGGTTACAAGCCAGTTCTCCAGCCAGGTCTGTGGCTGGAGGCAGGAGAAGGACAACCATACATTGATGTCTCTCTCCCTCTCTGCCTCACTCTCTTCCCCTCCTTCTAAAAATAATAAAATAAAAATCTTAAAAAAAAAAAAAAGATAGCAAATACAATCCCCTCTTAGCAGAACTGTGAAATTGGGGGGCAGGGGGAGGGGATGGTGAGGAAGGAAGGGATTCAGGAAATGAAATTTCTACAACACAAAATATTCACTTTCTCATTTGAAATCACATAAGCAAGGATCAAATGTCTATTGATTCTAATTTTATAGACAAAAGCCTGAAAACCTTACACCAATAGAAAATATTGGTAAGTTAAAAAGTATTCTTCCAATTTTGGCCCTAATTTTTTGCTCTATGAAGCAATTCATAAGGGGAAAAAAATAACTTCAAACTATAAATGATGAATGTAACTACGAGGAGTGGCCACTCTATAAGGTCTGAAATAGAAGGAAAATGTATATTTCTTCCAAAACTGTAGCCAACAATAACTTTTGCATTCTGAAACCAGCTTAAGCATATTAGTTGGGAAGATGTTTGCAAAAGTATTTAATAAGAAAGTGCTGAATTTAGATTTTATTTTTTCTCAGTTTTCTTAAGTGGCCTGCAGTCCATCAAATGCACTAAGTAGAAGTTCTCCTAAGTATAAATGGCGAAAGAAAATATAGCTTTCTTCTTATAGAGTGCTATTTCTAGAGATAAGCGGGCATCAAACTTTTTCTGTAAAGGGCCAAATAGTAAATACTTTCAGCTTTACAGGCCATGTGGTCTTTGTCAAAAATACTCAACTCCACCATGTGGCATAAAAGCAGAGATTGATAATTGATAAATGAATAAAACTATTTTCAAAAACAGGCAGCCAGTCTATGGGCCCATGGCCATAGTTAGCTGAACATTGCTGTTGAGCATACTTTTTACCTAACAACAAATATATTGTTTTAAAAAATATAACCAAATTTAAAATATGGTATTTGGGATTTGCTTTAAAATACTATATTAAAAAAATAAGTCGAGAATGGGGGGGAAAGCTTAAATAAAACTGGCAAAGCAAAGTTATTGTTAAAGCCAGATGATGGATGGATGGGGATCATTAAACAGTTCTCTATAACATATATTATATATAATACAATTTAGAACTCAAAGTCAGTAAACTGACTCTACAGGAACATGCATTTCCTCACTTTACCATAAACTTTCTAAAACACATTTAAGGTTTTTAAACATAATACAAAAGATTCTCAAGAGCTACTAAACTATAATAAAAAAAAACTTAAAAACTTAAACTAATAAACTGCATATATTAAAAGTGTATACAAGCATAAACCCTTAAAATCTTCCATAATTTAATAAAACACAGGCTCACCTCATACAGCTCCTAAATTAATGTATTTTATTCTTATCTTACCCAACAAAATGTGTTTCCAATTTGTTTCAGAATATAATTACTTTATAGAGTATGTATTATTTATGTTAACATATCATATAGATTTATTTTTTCAAACAAATTAAATGTTTTCTTCTCAGTTTTAAACTCTAGGCAATAAATATTAATGGATGCAACCTACATAAATAAATGCTGTTCAAGGTCTTCAATACAATGTAAAGGGAGCCTGAGACCAAAAAGTTTGAAAACCTATGATCTAAATGTTTTCAATGTTTTTTAAGGTATGTTCAACAAGCAAATACTAGACATATGCTCAAATGCATTATTTCTTAGAACAATAAATACCACACAGTAGAGTCAATCCACTATGAAGGCTCTCAATACACAACAAGAAAAAGAAAACACTTAAACTTTAAAAAGAAACATTCTTTTAAAATTGCCAAATGTCAGGAATGCAAAGGAAAAGAAGAGCTCTAATATGTTGGCCCCTTACGTAGATGATTATATCCTGAATCAATAATAAAGAAAAACTAATATGTGTCAGCAGACTTTTGTAATAAATATGCTACCTCCCATTATATCAAGATATGCAGTCTCAATGCAAGAAGCTAGAAATCAAGCTTAAAAGGACCTTAGAAAAGAAGTCTTAATGACTGTGAACTTTCCAAAAACTGAAGGCTTTTTAAATGTTCTAAGTTATTTCTCAATGTTCTGACATACAGTGATTTCAAATATTATCAAAACTAAAAACTAACTTACATTAGACTAACAGAATTACTGTGATATTTGAGAGAAGTTGATAACTCTATGAAAATATTTCAACTATCCCAGAATATAATATATAATCAAATTTTCTAAATTTAAAACCAAAATAGTAATAGACAATTCACAGCACAGATAATACTCAGAGCAAAAAAGTTTACATAATTATTCACTCTTTTATAAAGATAAATCAGTACTTCTTTTTCTCATAGAGTACCATTGTAGCATAATGTTGGCCCTTTTATCTGTATATGGCTATTAAAAATGTTGTCAATTTCATTTTACTTAAGTACAAGTTTCCCAGTTAAGTTTTATAAACTTTGTTATTATTTCTATTGTCTTTTTCAACATGAATAAACTTAATATATTAATAAGAAGTGGAGACATACTTACATCATACTCTGCAATTCTGAGGCAAAGCTTGTGGATTTCCCTGTACTTCTTCCACTACTCGAAGTGGCAGTAGACATTGGACTGGCTGCAGTATTATTCATCTAAGTAGAACAGTGAAATAACACAAGATGTATTTAAATATAAAGAAATGCAAGGAAAATAAAAACAATTTCAAATTACTTCCAAAAACTATAGAAAATTTTAAATTTCTAATTTTTATGTGTAATTCTAATTTGTTTATATTTAATGTTCTTTATTAACAAGAAATAACAAGGTGGTAAAAAAAAAAAAACTGTTTAGTCACATATGATACCAAAAAATCACTCACTTGAGCGATAAAAAATTCCAGTAATATGTTGTAATAATGGAAGAAAAACATTCATTAAAATATTTTAATAGATCTCAGTGGTTTTCAAAATATGTTACAGGGAGCTCAAAGGTTGGCTCCCAGTGGTCCCCAAGCACATACATGTATACTTCATCAATTCCATCCAGAACAAGTCTGATTTCATACATACTCTGATTCATTCAAAGAGTTGTACAAAGTAAGATACAAAATTAGAAAACCACAGCACAATCCATTTCCTACGGGAACCAACGCCTAAAATACAAATTATGAACATAAAGTCCATCAGTAGATCAGAAGTAAGCATTGTTATACTCAATAATCTTACAATTAAGTAATCTATCAATTTTAAATTGTGTGACTTTTTTCCCAGTAAAGTTAAGCTGAAGCAGAATGGAAGAACTAGATGCCAATTTTAATATATCCCATTTCACTTAATGCATGTGGCAGTCTCATAAACAAGAATTAGTAAAAATAACATTAAAATACTGAAAGTAGATAACTTCAATTACTACCCAGTAAGTGCTCAACAAATGTTAGCTATTAATTCATGGTCATATAAATTTTGCAATACTATAACTTTAAAGTGAAAATACTTTGCAGATTCTAAAAAAGGATTAAATTTAGAACAAATAATAAAATAAAACAGTACTAAGAACTTGAAGTAGAGTAAACTAGGAAGAGTCTAGAGACAGACTGCCTAGATTTGAATCCCAGCTCTGCTACTATACTAATACTTTGGGCTAGTAACTTCTCTGTACTTCAGTTTTCTCATTAAAATGGGAATGATAATTTCATCCTCTTCAGGTTGTTGTCAGGACTAAATGAACTAATTTAACAGTTCTAAGCACACAGTTCTAAGCATACAAAGTTATAAAAAGAAAGATCTTAAGAGTTCTTTCTTGATTTGCTAAAAGTTTTTGACAAATTTTAGATTACCCTTAATTCATAATCACAAAAATTTAAGAAACTTGAGTATTTTCAATGAAAAACCTTAATGCAGTTCAACAAATATTAAGTATAATAGTTTCCTTATAAAATAAGTTCTACTTTCATTACTGACATCACTACTGCTACTGGTCACCATATCTCAAAAATTTCAGTCATTATCTTTGACTTCTTCCCCAGTACCCTATAATCTATAGAAAATCAAATGAACTCCACTTTATGTTCTTACATCCTCCCTCTCTTTATCTACCCTATGGTCTTCTATGAGCTCTATGTATAGCCTTTTTCTTTCCATCTGAGTTTGTTCTCCACATTGCTGGAGAATAATTTATCTCTTAATACATCCTCTAATCTGACCACTCCTATGTGCAATGCTGGCTAAAACTGGTAAAGGAAACCTGAACCAGCACCATTCACTAAGAGCTGGGATGGAAGGGCTAGGCCCCATGCAAGAAGGCTGAAAAATAAAAAAAAATAAGTAGTAAATAATAAATAAAATAAAATAACCCTACTATAAATGACTGCCTAGATAGGCCAAACGTAAAGCTTTGAGAAGGCAACAGGACAGAAATCTAAGGCAAGAGCACACTAGCTCAATGACTAGATGGGAAATATCTCAATATCCTTCTGTGGCAGGACCAGCTATCTGCCAACATAAGCAATGGCCTAATTTAAGGGCCCTAAAGGGCAGGCCAAAATTGCCACACAGAGAGAATGCAAAAGCAGAGAAAGAAGAGGAAAAAAGTTTCAATCAATTGATCCTAAAAACCAAAGTTCTAAAACTCATCAAGAAGCTAATGCTATGAAAGACCATCGCTTTGAAGCCTAAATTTTTTTTTTCACAAAGCCTTTTGGAATAAGTATTTTTCTACAAATAACATAGTGGGGGTGGGGGGGAGATCATCATTTGTAACTCAGTTTAAAAAAAAAATCACATCACTAATCCAAGACTGGGGGAAAACAGAACACCAAGAACTTCCAGAATCAGGACAAAGTGCTAAAAAAGAAAACCTGACTTTCTCAAGGGCCTTAGAAAATATTTCCCTAATTTGTTCCAAGAGGAGATTGACAAGAGATATGATATCCTGAAGAAAATGTTAAACACAAATATTTTGTGTTAACCCCAGCTTCCAAAAACAGTCATGATTTAGTTCACTCATGTCAGATTTGAAGACATGCTGTTCTATGGGATTATCCTGTGGCCAAATGTCCTGAGACAATGCTGAAGCAATCTGCCCCTTTCTCATTTTGCAAACCCAGTCACCCTGCTCTAACGCTCTCAGAGGAGACATTTCAGAAAGTAAATTCATATTAAAACCACAGCTTTCTTTGGTTGTCCTACTGCAAATGTTTCACGTCAAGAGTATTTACTGGTAAGAGGTAAAAGGCCCCAACCCTAGTTTATTATAACCATGATCATCCTTTCACAATCAAGTTATTTAATTTTGAAATCAAACAGGTGAATAACATTTTTCTTGACATGATGAGTTGATAGCTCATTAGAATCCTTAAAATAATTATTTCCCATACCCATTTTGTTTGATGATTTAGATAATTAACTTCTTTTGACATTAACTTCTTTACACATCAAAGTTCTATCATTCCAGTGCTTTATTTCCTTTCTCCCAGACAAAAAAAAAAAAGTCGGTTAAAAGCAGAAGCACTCAAGTCAATTTTCTCTAATAAATACAGTTAACATGGAACTGAAAACCTACTGTAATCTTCTCAATGGGTTAATGTCCTACAGTTGTTTTAGCTTTCAATTGAAATGCAGCTGTTTGCCATATTTTACAAAATGAATTCAGATGTGCAGATGGAGACCTAGATTATTTCAACATGCCACAGTTTAAATGTGAACCCAAGGAATAAGTTCATCTCTGATTAACACTTATATTTAAACCTAATCATTAAGCCAATAGCCAGTACTGTCACACCTATAAAATCCTGTTCCAGAGTAGAAAAATTGACATCTTTTATTTTAATACAATGAGATTTAAGGATATACTCCCTTCCTCAGAAAATACTGCAAAAATATAAGTTTTATGGTAAAGTTATAAATTACAAATGTGAATTAAATGAAAATGCAATGAACATGTTACTGGGCTTCTATTTATAGTTCATATTTGTGGTGACTAAATGACCAATACCTTAGAGTTGAAAAATGTATTACTAGTTACAGCACCTTCAAAACAATATCAATATCTGAACTGTGAGTCCTAACCAGGTAGCTAAATTAATTTGAGCATCATCCTAATATGCCAAGGTTGCAGGTTCAATCCCTGATCTGGGTATATACAAGTATCAACCAATGAATGCATAAATAAATGGGAAAACAAACCACTGTTTCTCTTACTCTAAAATCAATAAATTTTTAAAAATCTGAATTGTGAAATCCATTAGTCTACCTTTTTACTAAAAGATCGTGGAATTTTTTATCATTTCTACTATATCACTGCTGAGAATTCAGCATATTCTGAGTCTCAATTCCAATCATTCATAAACTTTACATTTCAAATAATATAAATAGAAAACTATTATACTCAGAACATTTTCATTTTCATAGAACTCCAAAGGCAGGAAGCAATTATGGTTAGGCCAACATTATTATACACTGCATTTTAGTTTTGTATTAAAAAATACCCTCAAGTTATATTATGATCTAAATCTTTCCTGTTGTAAAAAGTAAAAATCACTGAGAATGCAAAAAATAAATTAAAATATATAAGTTAAAAAAATCTCCATATCTTGTGATAACCTCTATAGTTTGGGATAACACTATGGTAATTCAAATATATTTATATACATCCCCTTTCAAGTGAAATTTGGAGGGCATAAAACTCAAGTGTCCATTGAATTATCTGCTAAAAGAGAAGTGACATGAATAATCCAATGTATAATCCAAAAAACAGGTGATTCATAACTTTTTGGAAGAGCAATTTTTTCTGAAACAGCTTCTAATTGTATTGTTGTAACTAAAAAATCGACTGTATTCACTCATACGGAAAAAAACAAAAAAGCTCAGACCCTGAAATGAGATGCATCAATCACAGCACTTCTTACACTGCAGTAGAACTATTTCCTCATCTTCAAACTGCCCACTGCTTAAAAACAGGGACACTGTTTTATGTATAACTTCCATACGTACTATACTGTCTGAAATGGCTGATGTAAATGACACTTAAATGAAAAAACATTGAATGGCATAACAAAGAATACAAAGATAAGCAAAACACACCCCAGCCATTTAGTAGCTTATAGCCTACTTAACAGACAATCCCAAAGTAATGAGCTTAAGGATAATGCAAGATAACAGTGAGAGAAGATAAAGAAGACCCAGTCAATTAGTATGGAATTATTATATTGAGATTTTAACACTTGCTACAATCTGAAAATAAAACAAATTTAACTACATTTAAAAATAAAAACAGGTAAATGAGAAGCAAACACAAACTACCCATATTTCATTAGTAAAAGTACTCTGAAAATTATGAAGTACCATAAACAGAAATATGTGATCTAAGGAAATATTCTGCCTTACCATTCATTGAGCAATTGTATTTCCTAAAATCTACCAACGTAGGAATAAGTACTTCCTAACCCAAATCAGTCTGATTCTATTTAATACAGGTAAGAAGCTATAGTCATAAAGAACATCTAATGATCAAAATAACAAATTAGTACTGTAAGTAGAGAACCACAATTTTATTCTTTAAAGAATAAATTTAAATTAATCTTTATTGTTTTTTCCATTACCATTTTGTCCCTTTATATCCCCTCCCCCTAGCAATCACCACACTGTTGTCCATGTCCATGAGTCCTATTCCTTTTGGCTCAATCCCTCCTCCCCCTAAACATACCCCACAACTACCTGCCATCTGCTCTCCATCTATGAGTCTGTTTTAATTGTTAGTTCAGTTTGAGAATCACAATTTTAATACAATTACCGAAGTCTGCATATCCAGAGCAGAAAAACTCTTCTCTGTAATATATAATACTACACCCTGGTATATTTTTCTCATCACACCTGCTTCAGCAGTCCTATAAGAGCAATACTGGTCTTCAGTCCCACAAGATCAAAAACTCTAAGGCATATTATATTGTCCAGCTCCTTCCCTGCCCACATTCAGGATCTCCAGGTCTGACACTTTTTTTCTTTAAAAAAAGTAATTCTAAAGCAATCCCTTCCTTTCTCATTTCACCTTCATACCTTTACTGAATTATTTTTTTAAAGATTTTATTTATTATTTCCAGAGAGAACGGAAAGGAGAAAGGCAGAGAAGAGAAACATTAATGTATAGTTGCCTTTCACCTTTCTCCAGCTACAGACCTGGCTGGAGACCTGGCTTGCAACCTGGTTATGTGCCCTGGCTGGGGAAATCAAACCAGCAACCTTTGGGTTCACAGGCTGGTGCCTTATCTACTGTGCTACCAGCCAGGGCTGAATTATCTTTTAACCCCATCTCCCATCTTTCTAATTAATTCTGTATATTATCTCCAGAGTACTCATTCTAAATATTTGTTACTCCGTTACTCAAAAGCCTCCTCTGCCTCCCCCTTTGCCTGGAAGACAAAACTTGTCTCACTGGACCTCTCCAGCTTCCTTTCCTACAGCAGTCAGGTCAAACATTCAGTACCTTCTGAACCATCATGGTTTTTTTGAGCTGTTGCAGTTGTTCCTGTTTGCAATACCTTGTCTCCAAATCCAAATGGTCTAGAAAAGCATGACCTAAATTCAGTATCACCAAGAAACCTTCCCAGGGGCACAACCATCAGCAATTCTCCTTTCTCTAACATCTAATTGTTTTATTTACTAATTCTTTTGGTTTAACATTAAATATTTTAGTGCATGCTAATTATTTTAGTTCATTAATAAGACTCTGCCCCATAACCTCTCCAACTAGTGGCAGATGACTATACCTTCTACTTCACAGAGAATTTAAAAGCCTTTATTCAATAATTCCGTCCACTCTCCTTTCCTAAGGTTAATGTACCTCCTCTTGACTCTCTCTTCTTATAATAAAGACACCCTTTTATTTAAAGCCAGTGCACCAGTTGTGCTTTGGCTTATTCATTTATAAGTATTTATTGAGTACCTACTACAAGCAAAACACTGTTCTAAGAGCTAGGGATATTAGTAGTGACTAAGCTAGACAAAAAAAGATATAATGCAGAAGAAAAGTACATAAATAAATTTGAAGTAGTGACAAATGCTATGAAAACTAATTAAACAAGCTGATTTCAACCAGAAAGTGACATTTAATATAAGATCAGAACAAAGCCAAAAGCAACTTGAAATGTTTTAGGTTTTAAAAAGGTAACTCCAGCTGCTGTGGGAATACACTATAAAGAAGCAACGGTGCAGGCAAGGAGACCAATTAGCAAGCTACTGAAGTTGTACAGACAGGAGGTAACAGTGGCTTGAATTAGTGAAAAAAGTAAAGATGATGGGAAGTGGTCACATTTCTGGAGTATGTTTTCAAGGCAGTGCCAACTTGCTAAGGGATTAGACAGGAGTGTGAGAGAAAAATAGTCAAGGATGACTCTGAAGCAACTGGTTGAATGGCGGTACCATTTACTGAGCTCAGAAATATTGGAGAGAAGGGAAAAAGAAATTCAGTGTGGGCCATGAATGTTTGAGACAACTATTAGACACTCAAGTGGAGATGAAACCCTACACAGAAGCTTTGTGACAGAGTTCTAAGGCAGAAAACTGAAATAAGTGTCATAGTTTTTGTGAAGAATGATAATTTATCAACATAGAAAAACCTACTAATAACAATCATTTAATGTCTCAAGTTCAGTTTCTCCATGTGTCAAGAATTTATGCCCGTCTCAGAAAGGTGTTATAAAGAAGACAGTGGCTACCACATAATGGGCACTCAAAAAATATATCTGAATTGAAAAGAATACCACCTGTTAACTATAAAACTCCCAACACAAAGACAGACATATAAACTGCAGTTATTTATCCTAGTTTGGCCACATGAGCAATTACTTTTTAAACCTACAAACATAGGATGCCAGAGACAGTCTGCTCAGAGACATAGGAAGTTTTATTTTTCTTCTTTAGTTTCTCATTAATATAGGTTTATATTCTATGTGCTTTCATATCCAGTACTCTAATGAAAATATTGATTAAAATTTTTTTATTCTTTGCAAAATAGTTTTTGAAGTGCACTGCAAATGCGCCTACCAGATTATCCTAAAACATGTAACATACAAACCCAGACAAAATGGAAAGCTTACTTTTCCAATATTGAAAAGCTTGTCTTTAAATAAAGTATTACACAATTGAATGACTTAAAGGCTAACTTTTCAGATACGTGCAAAATTTTGGAATCAATTATACTTCTAATAGTAAAAGGTAAGTGTACTCAACAAGGAAGATTAAATATTAAAATCTTAAACATCAAAATTCTCTTCCAATCTAGATTCACATTTGAGAAAGTAAACCTTATGCAAGTCTATATTAAATACAAACAATTCAATAAAATATCTGATGTAGTTAAAGATATAGTTCATGTGACTAAAAAAAGGGTGGGGGTGACTTATTCCCATGTAAGCATGTAAAAAAATAAATTTGTATAAGCATTTCAGAGTTGATAAAAGATCTTTTATCAACTGTGTTAGTTCACATTTTTTCCCAATCACTGTACCAAGCAGGTACTTCCTCCCTACCAATGAGGAAGCTAAACAGAAAATACTGGGTGAAGGGCACGAATTCAACAACAAAAAAACAGGCTTCGATTTAGGTAGCTGATAACTTGAAATCTTCAGCCCATGTACACACATATTTTAACAAAAATTCACCAACCTTTTCCCATTTTAGTGACATAGTTTATTCATTTGTAAAAGATGCCTATCTCCTTTAACACACTAAATGCAAAATTATTGAGGAGTTGTACACATAGCGGTCAGGGAACTTGTCGTTATCTTAGAGGCTGATAAATTTAAAAGCAAGCAGAAATTCTTTCCTTAAAAGTAAACCTTAGGCAGGTGGATAAACAGCTATAACAAACAAAAGCATAACCATGCAAATTGGCGGGAGGGGGGCCAAAGACATCTGAGGTTCAGAACTACAGTTTGAAAATCACTAATTTCATCCAAATCCCTCATTTTTCAGGTGAGGAAACTGAAGTCCAGAGGGGTTTCTTGAACTGCCCAAGGACACATCACTATTTAGTGAAACAGCTGGGACTAAAACGAAGGTCCCCTGACTCCTGGTCCAGAGTTCTTTCTACTATCCCACAAGGAACACACAAATAAAAGTTGATCGTAATTACTCACAAGACCTCCACAATGTGTTTGTCATAGTGAACTTTGTTGTGAAGTACCTGCCTATGTCGACTCAGTTCAGCAGTAAAGAGCTGGGCTTCAGAGTTCAAATACAGGCTCTAACACTTACCATGTGACCTTGGGCAAGTCACGTCACCTCCCTGCCTCAGTTCCCTCATCTCTAAAGTAGAAATTAAAAATACTCTTCGCATGAAATAATGTGTATAAAGCACTTAGATCAGTGCCTGACATATGAAAGCTCTCAGTTCATGATGATGATGATAGTAATGATGAAGAATCATCATCGTCCAAGCAAAAATACAGTTTCTGAAAATATATAACACAAAATATTATCATTAAACATGTAAATAATTCTTAAAGAAAGAATGGTATAATTAGTAGTAGTCTTTTTAATCCTCAACTGAGGACGTGCTCATTGATTTTAGAAAGGAAGAAGATGGAAGGAAGAGGGGGAAAAGGGGGAAGGGGGGAAAAGAGGGGAGGGGGGAGAGAGGGAGAGAGAGAGAGAGAGAGAGAGAGAGAGAGAGAGAGAGAGAGAGAGGATCAAGCTATTGCTTCCCATACATGCCCTGACCAGGACCAAACCACCATAGTCTAGGTATGTATCCTGATGGGGAATCAAACCCATGACCCTTCAGTCTACAGGACTATGACAGTCGAAGCAACTAAGCTACACCAGCTAGGGCAACAGTAGTCTTTTAAAGATTTAGAAACAAATATGACAAAGTGAAATATACAGAACTCACTCATAAAACCTCTGTAGCACTTTAAATAGCAAAGGTACACCTCAAGATTTTAAAGTAATTTACCAAGTGCATTCATATATTATTTCAACCTACTGTCCAATCAATTCAACAAACAGCATTTTTTCAACTCCTAAATACTATATGCCTGATAGTATGCAATTTACATATTCATTACCTTATTTAACTTTCAATATCCATTAACTACCTACTAGATGTTATTAGAAGCAATAGTAAAAATAAATTAAAAATAAATTAAAAACCTGACCATCAGCTCCAAAAAGAGCCTCATCCGTGTCACCTCTTAAGTGGAAATGACATATTTAAATAACTACATGAGAAGTGGCGTTTAGCACAATGGATGGGACACGTCAAGTTCCCATGAAAACGTTGGTTCTCTCTTAGTAATAGTATGGCATTGTTTTGTGCACAGAATATGCTGTGACCTGATCAATAAAACAACATTACTGTGACTTACAGTATTATTTGTTAACGGAAACGTTTTGGGTAATGGCACCTACTATATTCTATACGCTGTTTCACAAATTAAAATATCTAACAATTTTTGCAGTCTTTACTGGAGGTAGAATGTAGACAAGTTGAAACAAAACCACTTAAATACAAAATGTTTGTAAAACAAGATAATAATTTATGTAATTCTCACCTGAAGCCTCCAACTACCCTGTGAGGAGGTGGAATGAGGTTACATACTAATTCCATTTCACTGAGGAGGAAACTAGAACTCAGAAAACAACTGAAATCACAGAGAGAATAGCAGAAAAAGACTAAACCTAGGTTTTCAGAATTAGTTTTAGGTGCTCTTTGCACCCATCTACAATGCATCTCAGAACATCGGTTACTTCTTCCAGGTCCATTTACTATTTCTTATGTGCTTCACTGCACCCAACACTCCACAAGAGTGTCCTCATTTAATCATCAGAAAAGCAAAGGCTCAAACTAAGTGTGTCTCTCAATAATATATTTTCTTCACTACAGTATAAATTCAATTAATATAATAATGCATTTGCCAGATTTTTCCTTACTGTTTAAATGAACTATAAGCAATAGTACGTAATCAGCAGATTTCTGACAGATTTCACTACTCAACCTCACCATAAAATAAAATGGGCTTTATTTTCGAGAAGAATACTCAATCTTCTGATTTGACTGACATGGCCTAACATTTTGCCACCTCCCATACCAAAAACCATTTTTTCAGAGAACCAAAAATCAAGCTGCCCAAGATTTCTATCCAATTAGGAGAAAAGCAAAAATTTTTAATTACCAGTGGCTTAAAGGACAAGTCACTTGCTGATCTTATTCCAGATAGCGCATCTACTACTTAAGCTCATAGGCAATAATTTTGTCACTACTTAAAAGCAAGTACATTTCTAGGATTGCAACATGGCTAATCCTCCTAAAATTACATATTACAAATTTCAATAGACCTAAATGTAGGGTGACCATATTATTATGTGGTTCCAACTGGGGCATTTTTGACAGTGATTTGGGCTCTATTAATAACTATACTGAGACAAACAGGCTCTAAAAATGACTGTTCCAGAAAAAGTGGGGGTAAGTCATCCTACATAAGAGCAACCATTTTGATTTGTATGTAATGGCTTATCCTCTGCATATGCTTAATTTGTGACCTTTAAGTTTTGTCTCAGATCTAATGATTACCTTCGGTCTTGCAACCAAGGTCACTATTTTACAGACATCAAGCCAGAGTTAAGGATGCTATCTATAAAGTTGCTTTTTAAGTTTTACTTTCAAACTTCATTCTTTGAACATTCGCCTAAAAAAGAAACATCTATGTATTTTACAGAAAATAATCTTGCAAAATATCACCGAATTTCAGGCTTGCCTCTTCAAAAACTTTGCATACTAATAACCTGATAACCACAAAACTACTTCTAAGATAGCCCTATGTTCAAGTTTAAGAAAAGGAAAAAAGAATCATCTTGCAAATGAAAAAAAAAAAAAACTTCAAAAGTAAAAGAGTTAAAAAACTTTCACTGAAAACTAACCAAAGTGATAAAAGATAAAGGAAATCATGGTCACAACACCCTACAATAATGATTAAAGGAAACTCCAGTTAGCACTGTTATGGCTCTGCAAATGAAGCTAGCATTAGCTGTACAACCTAGGAGACAAAAGAATGTTTTGTTTTAATTTGTCAAGCTGTAAATAACTACTAACAGACCCATGCTTTGAACTATAGTACTTTAATGAAAGGCATTATTTGAATATAATTATGATTCCCTAAGGCAGCGATTTTCAACCTTTTTCATCTCATGGCATAGTAAACTAATTACTAAAACTGCAGCACACGAAGAAAATACACTATATTTTTTGCCGATTTAACCAAAAAAAAAGGTATAATTTTGATTCATTTACACCCACACCAGATGGCTATTGTTGTGTTGTCATTTTTTGTATTTGACAATATGAGGAAAATGAAATTAGTGCCACTGATTAGTCAGGTATTACATGTTTTCAAAATTTTTGTGGCACACAGGTGTGCCTGCTGAGGCACACCAGTTGAAAAATTGCTGCCCTTAGGCAGTAGAAGTTCCAAGAGTTGGCTTCTCTTTTAACTCAACCAAAGCAAGAAATGGAAGAGGTCTCATCTAGATTCTTGACCTTACACTGTGCAATAAGGCAGCCACTAGCCACATGTCACTATTTATAGTTTAATATGAAAAATTAAGTTCCTCAGCACATCAGCCACATTTCCAGTGCTGACGAGGCACTTATGTCTAGTGGATATCATGTCAGGACAGCACAGGTTATTACATACAGACTATTTCCATCATGGCAGTAGGTTCTATTAGGCAGTGATGCTCTAGACCCACGCTGCTCTAGATCTTTACTTGAATACTCCTACAGGCAAGAAACGTGCAATAGCACAATAAAGTACCTTCTATTTTTGCAAAGTACTGTCAGGAAAAATTTCCTCACATTCAGTCAAATCCAGCCTCCCTGTAACATCCACCAGAAATTCCCCAAGTTCTGTCCTCAGCTTGGTCTTCAAGTAAATTTTCACAGAGCTAACTTAATTCCACCTACAAACTTCTGTCCTTCACATATATAATACTAAGATTCTAAGTCCTCTCCATCCATATAAATATACACTTTCCGACGAAACAGTTTAAAGTTTCTACCAGCCTCGTGGAGTAACGTTAATTTACTCACACGTACATTAATAACACATGTCGAGGATCGGCTCTGAACGTATTACATTCCACTATCCCTATAACCCACTCTTGTTAGACCAGGTGTCTTCATTTTTAATTTAAAAACAAGGTCACAGTCATTCAGAATTTCTTAAAACATGGAGGCCGTAATTAATTTCAACTACCATGTAATTGACCAGTGCCTGGCGCTGTTCTAAACATTTAACGTGTATTACCTCATATCATCCTCACGAATCTAAACTAAACTATTGCTATCCCTATTTTACAGACCAAAACACCCAACCAAAGACATGCTACATGACTCCCCTGGGGTTCACAGCTGTGGGCTCACCCCAGAGAAGAGTCGATCTTCTCCTTTTTCTAAAGGCTACGCTTCTACTAACTACCTAACTCTTCTTTCACCCTATCCATAGAACAATTTCCTTCAGGATTTTCTTCTCTCCCAAAACACTACCCCGATGACACGCGGAAGGTGCTTCTTACACTCCAGCAACACCCACTCCTGCTCGCCTTCCCCGATCCCCTCGCCCCGTGCCCACCCTCCGGCTGGGAGGAGTCAAGCGCCAATTCCACACCCGGCGGGAGAACCCGGGCGCCGCGCCGGGCCAGCGCCTCCCACGACCATCTTCCCTTCACCCCTCCATTGCGAACGCCAGCATTATTGCCCCCCGGCCGCCCTAGGGCAGGGTCCAGGACGGGGCTGGCGCCGGGGCCCGGACTAGCTGGGCTCGCGCGCGGCATCCCTCCCAGTTCCCATCCCCTCCCCCACCCGCCCCGCACCGACCCAACGCCACCAACAACCTCTGCTTTAAGAACACTTGTAGGCACTGCTGCGCGTCCCGCGTGGAGAATGTGGGGGTAGAAGGTGCGATTTCTGCTGCTGCGGCCCGGGACACGCTTGAACAAGGGCGGGGTGGGGGTGGGCTGAGAGTGTGGAAAAGGAAAAAGTGTTTCGGCTGGAGCGGGGGTCGCGGGGGGTGTGGAAAAGATGGCGTGAGCCCGACTCTCTGTGGGGCGTGGGTTGCGGAGATCTGGAAAGGAGCCCTACCGACGCCCCCAGCACCGGCGGCGGGCGCTGGCGCATGCGTGCTCGGCCAGGTGGCGCGCGGTCTCCTTTCCCAAGCAAGCCACTTCCGCCACGCTCGCGGGGGCGGGGCGTCGTGGAAGGCTGGGTTGGCCTCTTTCACCGCCGGCGTTAGGCGCAGCCCGCAGGGCGGGGGCGGCCTGAGAGCGCGGGCTACTGATAGTGGAATGGGGCTAAACTGAGGACCAAAGGGTGTTCAAGGGTCAGGCTTGGATTCTTTAATAATGGAGCTTAAGGGGAAGTCAGTGACCGACGACTGGAATTTGTTCCCGAGTCCAGGTCAGAGATTGGCCCGTATAAATTTATTTCAGGGAGTTAGGGTGAACCTGGAAATGAGCTGGATGATGCCTTTAACGTGGTGAAGGGAGATGGACAAATAAGAAAAGACCGGCCTGAAAGAACTAAAGGACCCTAGTGCCGGGAGAGGACCTGGAACCTTCTCTGGGACCACGGAACGCTGGCTCTCGTGCAGCACAAGTTCCCACCCAGCCCCCTGCATAGTCACTAGCGAGGCATTGGGAAAGGTGGCCGCAATGAAGGTTTTCCCTCTACTTAGCTTACCAAGCTTGGGCATTTAACCACCCACATTTTTATTACTGAAACTTTTTTCTATTTCAAACTTCTTAATGGATGACTCTATATTTTCCCTTAGTTTTAAGTCTTGCACTCCCACTGTGGAACTGTACATCCCGTTCTCTCATATTTGATTAATGCAGGTGTAGTTCTTTATATAATACTGTCATGAGACAATGATTTCTGTTGCTCTCTTCATTTTAAATGAAATCTTACTATTTATATTAACATTCTTTTCAGCTGATTAGGTAAGGCTGGATTAACCATGCTTATCTCCACTCCTATGTCAAATATAATAGTAATATACTTCGTAGACATTCAGTGACTTACCTTCAAATCTTTTTAAGCATTACTGCTTATTTTCTTGCCTATAAATATTTGTGTTCTGAAATAAGCCCTTTTTACTTACTTAGAATGTTTCAAATATCAATTTATTTGATTATTTTCATATAGCATGTAGTTGGGTTTTTTTCTTAATTTTTAAAAAGATTTTATTATTTTTCAGAGAGAGGCAGGGTGGGAGAGAGACATCAATGTATGGTTGCCTTTCACCCACCTCCAGCTATGGGCCTAGCTGGATACCCAGCTTGCAACATGGTTATGTGCCCTGGCTGGGGTGTGTGTAGTTGTATCATTGTAGTTGTTTCTTGTGTTTAGTTCATGTTAATCACCCCAACAATTCACTATTTGCCAAATATTTAAAGTGCCAAAAAAAAAAAAAAACAGTATATTTAGGTTGTAAAAGTTCACCTTAATGTGTAGATTAGGACTCAATTCAATGCTGGATAAGGTGTAGAAGATAAAGGAAAGTTACAGAGAAAATTGTCGTAATTTCTTATAAAGGAAGACTGCCTTATACAATAGTGGAAAAGCCATTTGGAATGTATTGTCAAGAAACTAGGAGAAAATTAAGAGAAAAGTCATTACATCTAAAGAAATATAACCTGAAGCAGATCATTTCAATTAAAATTATATTCAATTAATGTTGCCATAGTGGTTCTGTTCTTGCACAGGAATTCTACCTGCATCACACAAAGGCCAGATTTGACCTAGTTTTTCAGACTAGAACCCAGATCTTCTTATTCTCAGGCTTCTGCTGTCTAACCAATATATAATTGCACAAAGCAGGAATTAAAATAAGCCATAGAGAAAGGAAACTCAGTTAAACAAGGCTCTAGTGGAGGGAACTAAAAAATTCACTCTCAGGAAATTATAAATTGTGCTGTTGGCAGAAATTTTAGCTTTGAAGTCACATGAATTATCCTAATGTTCCCACCTCCTGAAATCTATTAAAAACCATTTTAAAATTTTTGATTTAGCCATAATTTAGTTCATAGTTTGAGCGCACTGCTGTACACAAAGGATTGAAAATATTTTCCACTAGATTAATATAAAATACCCTAAACTATCAATGCTACTAAGGTACCTTAATTATACCAAAGCTGAGGCAAGCTGTTACTGAAATTAAGACAATAAGGACTATTACTTCTCAGAAAAATACGTAATTTCCAAAGCATATGAAGAAAACACACGAAGACACCCAGTGAATTGATTACATCCTTGAACAAAAGTGTTAAAGGCAAACGAGGTGCTGTTACTGTGGACTTTCACATTACTCTGGCATAATAAACTTCATGTAGTGGAAGGAAAAAATGAACATACTGAAGGAAAAATGCCTCTTGTCATCTTTAAAGTAATGGCTAGGTTAGGTAATAAAAGAAGCCCTAATTCTCCAAATGGCAGAGGGCATGCCTAGTATGAAACCATCCTGTGATAAGGTGTTTTTTTCCCATCATGTAAATGCCATGGGGACAGTCCACTTCAAGTGTTCTGCAAATGCTTATGCTTTTGTGATCCATGACTCTTATGGAGGCATTTTCTTCCTATATATTAATTCTTTTGTCCTTTTCTAATGCTTCTATAGTAACCACGGATAGAACTCCACTTTGTTTAGAATTATGTATTGTCGCTAAGAATATTAACTGAATAGTTAAAGATATTAACTATTTTTCAATTGCAACCTCAAAAGTACCTTACTTTAGTTTTAGAACAAGTTGTTCTGACCAAAAAGATAATTGAGTTCTCTGGTACCTGGGCAAGTCACATAACATCGTTGGGCTTCATTTTTCATATCTGTCAAGTAAGGTGATCATACCAAGTAACTAAAACCTTGCAACCCTGAAAGTCCGTGTTCCTTTAAAAAAGGAATAACTGAAGGATGAGTCTTAAAACTGTAAAGAATAATTTCAGCATACTATTTGTGATACCAAAAATTACATGAGTAAATGCAAGGCTCTTACCCATAGGCTGTCTTAGATATTCAAATAATAATATGCATTTCAAAAGATCACATGAAAGAATATATACTAATCAAGTATATTGATACATGGGGGAGGGCATTACATAATTACTCAGGGTTTAATTAAATTAGCTCCCCATACCTTCCAATTACATTTATATATTTCAAAGTAGAAAGAGCAACACATGATGAGAGAAGAAATGTTAAAAATTGAAGTACTGAGAGACTTATAGAACTATAATCATGATCCATCCTCTTAGGAACCTTTCATCTTAGATTTAACATGCAAGGATATTTTTAAATGAATGCTTAGCTGCTGAGAAAATGATCATGTTTTAGAGATCAGAGTGGGAAGGGAACCATAGAATATTAGGGTTTCCAAGAGGCCCTGAACTATACAGACACATAGAAATTTAGTTGCTCATTTCCACAGAATCCAATATATAGTACTTCTTGTGCTGGAAACAAACAACTTCTACTTTACCCCTTCCGTGAAGATAAGGTCTGTTCACTGAGTGCTAATTATTTCATTCATTCCACAAATATTTATTATGGGTCTACCATCTGTCTGACATTATTCCAGGAGTTGCAGATATAACAGAATCAAACAAAAATCCATGTCATCATCAAACTCATATTCTAGTAGGAGGAGTAGGACAATAACAAAATAAATACTTAAATTATATAATATGTGTAGAAGGCCATGAGTGTTTCAGGGGAAAATGTTATACAACAGGGAAGAGATAAGGAATGAGATGAAGCACAAGAGGAATGGGAGAATTGTAATTTTTAAATCAGGAAAGCAGCGTGGTCCTCACTGAGAAAGTGGCAGTTGAATAATTACTTGAAGAAGGCAAGGGAGACAGCTACAGATACCTAAAGAAAGAGGATTCTAGGAAATGAAAATAACCAACACCAAGGCCCTGAAGTGGTACAGGTTTAGGAAGTTGTAGTAATGGCCAGCGGTTACTTTAGCTGAAGAAGAATGACCCAGAAAGAAAATAGTATTATGTAAAGTTACAGAGGTACATGGCAGGAAGATGGGGAGGGCCTGTGTGCCTGGGAGCCAGAGGCTATTAGCAGAAGATTGACATGATGCAACTTAGGCTTTAAAATAGTCTGTGAAATTACAGGCTTTATTGCAGTAAACCAGACAAGAGATGATGGTAGCTTGTACTCAAGTTAAAGTAGACACCATAAGACATCGTTGAAGTCTTGATATATTTTGAAAATTAATACAATTTACTGACAGGTTAGAATTAGGGATCTTATGAAAGAAAGGAATCAAGGAAGGCTCTTAAGTGTGCTGAGAAACTAGAAAAATACATTTGCCATTAACTGACGTTGCAAAGACTGGGGATAGAGTGTGTTGGGTGGGTGTAAGAGATCAAAAACTCAGCTTTAGGCATCAACAAGTAATTAAGGCCTGGCTGGTGTGCCTTGGTTGGTTGGAGCATTCTCCTGTGCACTGAAGGGCCATGGGTTTCATTCCTGGCCTGGGCATATGCCTAAGTTGCAGGTTCGAGGCCCAGTTGGGATGCATGTGGGAGGCAACCAATCCATGTTTCTCTTACATGGATGTTCTTCTCTCTCATGAATAAATATATATTTTTAAGTCACTTTATAAAAAAATAAGTACAATGTTTGTATTGCCTGTAATGTTTATGTCATCATTCATAAGTTCTTATAGAAATGAAGGAAAACTTGTATTTGTAATTTTAAAAAAAATTAATTTATTGTTGTTGTATTATATATGCCCCATTACTCTCCATTGCTCTCCCCTGCCCCACCCACCCCATGCTCCATCCCACAGTCAATCCCCACATATTGTCAGTGTCCATGGGTCATTTATACTAGTTCCTTGACTAAATTCTTCCCCTTCTTTAAAATAATAATTTATTTTCTAATCCTGCTCCCATAATAGAGGTCCATCTAGACCTGTATAACATATATCAAAGAATATTTTATTTTTGTTTGAAGAAGATGTGATCGGGACATGGGAATGTGCCTTAAAAAAAAAAGAAGTAAAAGATGTGAGAAAGCTGAATACCCCCTGGCAATAATAATAATAATAATAACTATTTGGTGGAGGAGTTAGTCTGTCAATATGTAACAGTAAAGTGGAGACAAATATATAGAAACATCCAATTCTTCCAAGCATTTTCATTGCAATATTTAGATAGAAACCTGGATATATTCAGTGAATTATTTGAATAACTGCCTCCATTTTATTGCATATACATTTTTTATTGCACATGGAAGTAGAGCCAAAAATTAATCAGTGCCATGAGTGAATAAACCACAGCATATTTAATGCAACCTGTGAGTCCTAGTTCACACTCTGAAGCTGGATACAATAAACTTATTTTGATTAAAGAGTGCTCAGATCAATTGTTAAATAGTGATAAGGGAACTATATTAACATATTTGACCAAGTCCTTTTTGTTTCTAGCTTTTTATACATGCAGCATAAACTATATATTTTTTTTTCCAGGATATATTTAAAACAACCTTATTCAGTGAAGTATAATGCAGAAAATATGGCCTTTGGTGCCACTTACTAGCCATAATACCCTGGACAAATTATTCAACCAGTCAGAAAATGTAACTATTACACTGTAAAATAGAAATAAGAATATCTAGGTGATAGGGTTGTCATCAAGATTTAAATGAAAAGTTTCTGACATATTGAAAATGTTCAGAAATTTATAGTTAACTATTTTCCAATTTTTAATTAACTATTGAATAATTTTATGGTGTATGTATTTTTGACAGATTAGACATTTAAATGAATACAAGAATCCCATCTTTAGTTTTGGGGTTTTATATTTTCTGAATTCAATAAATTTATGTCAATATGACAATTATTCTTTTAACAAACATTTATTGGGGATCCATTAAGCATATCAGTCATCACTAGGCCTTGGAGAAATAATGATAAATAACAGCGTGAGTTCCGCCCTCAAAAATTAATTTAGGAGTGACAAAGGAATATAATAAGAGCAAAGGTGCCATAATAATATGGAGTGGGTATTCAGTTGTTCACATGGAAAGTAATACAGTAATTAGCCCTGGCTGGTGTGGCTCAGTGGATTGAGTGCCAGCCTTTGAACCCAAAGGTCCTCAGTTTGATTCACAGTGGGGGCACATGCCTGGGTGTGGGGGTGAACCCAAAGGTCTCTTGTTCAATTCCCAGCCAGGGCATATAACCAGGTTGCAAGCCAGATCTCCAGCCAAGTCTGTAGCTGAAGGCAGGTGAAAGGCAACCATACATTGATGTTTCTCTCCCTCTCTGCCTCCCTCCCTTCCCCTCTCTCTAAAAATAATAAATAAAATCTTTATAAAAATGCAATAATAAATAAATAATAATGAAAGAATAAACTGTGTTTATGTACTCACAACCACAAACCTACTTTTGCTCTCCCCATATGTGGCCCAGATGTTAACTAAGATCTCCCTGATAACTAAATTCTCAGTTAAAATTGGCTTGAGCCTCCATTCCTCCTCATTTGCAAGCCCATTACAGAAACACAACTTAAAAGTAAACGCCTATTCTGAAAAGCCCATCATGTTTCTCTTGAGTGCCTCCTTCCTTCTTTCTCTTCACTCCTTTTCTGTTCTTCTCCACCCACAAATTCCTATTTATTCCTAATGCTAGGTTATTTATTCCTAATGAATAGGTTAGTTATCTTTTTTACTTTTCTTAGATTCCAGCAGCCCCAGACCTTTGAGAGTTTGCTAATATATTTTCTTAAACAAATTGGAGATCATTTCCTTCAAAACTATCAGCTCTAATATAAACTATTTTAAAACAGTAAGGAGTAATTATTTCACTATGTATTGACTGAGGAGAAAAAGATGTCAAGGAAGGCAGGCTCCCTGAGCCTCATTTGCTTCATTAGTGAATCAAGGATGATACAAATTTCTAAGTCTCGTGAGGATTACATGAGAACATAAAGTGCCTGGCACATAATAAGCACTTGGTAAATGTTTTATATTATTATTATTACTATCAAGATGACCGAAAAGCTGAGTCTTGAAAAGTAAAAGTAATAGTGGAACACAATGAGGAAGGATAATTTAGACAGAGGGAACAGCATGAGCAAAGCCACAGGGAATTTTAAGTTGTCCAGCATGACGGGGCCATTGGGTAGAAGAATAGAAGCCAGAAACTTTTGGTAGAAGCCAGATCAAAGGAAGTCTTGTGCATTATGTTAAGAAATTTAAGCTTTAATTTTTTTTAAAAAAATGGGTGATGGCTGAGAATTTTTTTTAAAGATTTTATTATTTTTAGAGAGAGGGGAAGGGATAGAGGGAGAGAAACTTCAATGAATGGTTGCCTTTCACCTGCCTCCAGCTATAGAGCTGGCTGGAGACCTGGCTTGCAACCTGGTTATGTACCCTGGCTGGGAATCAAACCTGGGTTTGCAGGCTGGCGCCTATCCACTGAGCCACCATAGAAATGTTTTTTAATGCAATGACATGGTTAAGTTTGCCTGATAGTAAGTTGTAAGTAATGTGCAAAAAAGGATGAAAGGGTGAAAAATTGGAAAAAGCTAACAATTCAGGACAGAGATGATATGAGCTAGAACGATGTCAGTGCAGTAGGAAATGATAGAAGATCACAGGAAAGATACTAAGTAAGAAAAATACTAAAGAAGTAGACTTTATAAGACTTAGTCACTGACATGGAAACAAGGCAAAGAGAGCAAATTCAAGGATAATTCCAAGATTTCTCAATTTACAGGTTAGACATTTTGAGTTCAAGGTGACCACACAAAATTTCAGGTGGCTATAACCAGTGGTCAAATGGACTAGTCACAGAATCATGGAGATAAGAACTAGAATAAAATCTGGAGCTTAAAAGAGTAGATGGACATCTAGATTGGGAACCAGGACCATACAGCATACAACATACAGCATTACACACACCTTACTTACATATGGAATTTAGCACTATTCCTAGATTTGGCCTAAACACATTCTCACAGGATCCCTGTGGTCACAATTGAAGCCAACAGGAGACAAGTGAAATGACCAACAGAGCATGTATTGAACAAAGAGAAGTGAGTCAAGGACTGGATTTGGGGCACCCGTATTCATTGGGAAAGGGTAAGGAAGAAGGTTGCAACGAACACTAAGAAGGTTGTACTGTCACAGAAACAAAGAGAACAGAGATTCAGAGAGAGATGAATGGTACTCAAATGAGAATTAGAGTTAATTGAATTTAGCAAGTTCAAAATAACCTTTGGCAAAGCAGCTTCAATAGAGAGATTAGAAACCTAGTTGTAGAGTCTTGAAAAGAGAAAAGTAAATAAGGGAGTTGAGAAATAAAGTGAGTTATTCTTTCCAAGAAAGTGGCCTGTGAAAATAGAGTAGCTAAAGAAATATTTAGGATCACAGGCCAGATTTTTCAAGTTCAAGGACTTGAGCTTAATTATAAACTATGGAGAAAAAACAGTAGAGAGGGAAAGATTGAACACTTGAGATGAGTTCATCTTCTCACAGCCAATGACAAAATCTCTACAACATATAGATGGCATTAGATCCTGGAAGACATGGGAAAGTTTTTGATCAAGAGTCCAGGAAATAAGATGAGCCTTAAAATGGAAAATAGATGAACTGGAGAAATAAATAAAAACTTGAAGTGATTAAACCTGATGAGTCCAGTTTTCCCTGTAGGAAAGTTGGGATGCTAAATAAGTAGGGGTGATATAGTAAAATGAGTACAAGGGGATTAAGTTTTGTTGAACCACTGGAGAGTGGGAGAGAGATAACCAAGGACTTAGTAAATTGAAGATAGCTCAGGGAATAGAGCAAAGTATGGTTGCAACATCTACATCTTGTTAGTACAAATTTGGGCCTCACTTTATGCCTACAAGATCAAAAACTGAAGGCTGAGCTCAGAAACCTGCTTTAACAGCCCTCCAGGTGACTTGAGATCTAATTTTTGAGATCGCCTTCCACAGAATTTGTTGTGACTTCCTCCAGCTAGCAAGTAAATGATAAACATTCTTATCACTTTTTAGTAAAATACATCTACTTAGGATACTATCTAAGGATTTTAAAAACTTTGCTGATTTCTCTCTGGAAATATGTATCATATAAGGTTTAAAAATTGGGGAAAAAAGAATCCTTTCTTTAAAGTTTTATAAAGCAGATATCTATTGTAGAACATTTTTGCCTCTCTACTCAATTTGTACGTTTATAATAGAGAAAAATAAAACTATTGTTCACTGCATCAAAAGAATTCAGTAACTCACTGTATGTAGCAGTTCTCAAATTATGCTCTTGCACTAGTATCATCCCATTGTAATTAAATAATAGTGGTCATTTCTCAATTCATGGGGAGAAAATTTATGAATTAAGGTCTCCAATAATATTTTTTAACTTTTGGCCCTTGCAACTGATTATTTTGCAAGAAATGCTAATAGATTACAAAGTAAGTGAACAAATAGTAAATGAAATTAATGAAACGTGAAGTTAGCCAGTCAAGCTTAGTTTAGTAGTTTCTCTATAACTAAACACATGTTCATGGCTGTGATTTTTATATTACATACCAATAATACAGTAATTTTCTACTACCACTGTTCCCACAATGTTGCCTTTGTAAAAATATTTGGAACTTGGAACTACTTTCAGGATCTGAAGGATGTTTTTTTGAATATCCTAAACAATGGAAAAGCTAACAATCATGGTCTAGAAGGATCTTAAAGGCTTACTTGACAGTCAGATAAGTAGGTGAGTGATTAAGAAGAGGGGTTAGTCAAAAAGCCTAGAAAAAGGAGAATTAAAACAAAACGGCATGATACTTTCATACTATGAAGATGAAAAGATAAATGGGTCAGGCTAAGTCCTAAAATAATTCAAGAATTCAAATTAGGTCCCCAACTCTCCTTATCCTGACTCTATTGTGACTGGTAATCTTTAGATATTTTGGCTTCCATGAAACTTCCCAAATGACACAATGATCAGGCTGATTGGAAGGCTCATTTCACCCAACAGTTATGTTTCTTCATGCCAATCAATAACTCAGCATTTTGGTTTTTATGCTGGGTCTCTTATTAGTCAGATTGAGTCAGCTCTGGAACAGTGTTGGCGTTGCCTGGTGACAACTGGAGAGTCAAACACCCAATTCCAAGTCAGCTGTGAAAGGCTCAGACAGCCCTCTTTGGCAGCATCCCAACCTGGAAACCTGCTTTTCTTCTGAACAACTACGGGAAACAGATAAATTAGCATATGCTCATTCACTTCATAAAAGTGTCATTTGCTTTATGAAAGTATTTTAAAACACCAGGAACTAAAGTGGATAAGAAACTGAGAAATGACTTCTGAGTTCAGTCAGAAAATCTTCATAACTTGATGATGTGGTAGGGTTGTAAACGTGACTGTATCGAACAATTACACATTTGAGTCTAGCAGTTGAAGGAAGGAAACAAGATGGAAGATGGAAAGGGTAACTGGGTAAACAGAAAGAGGTCTGGTTGCTTTCTTTTGGGGTTCTCCCTACCACCCCTACCCCTGGCCATGAGGAGGACATGAGGTCAGGATAAAAAGGGAAAGAGCCAATGGAAACAGAGATGTGAAAGTCATTTGGTAGATGGGGGATGAAGGGGCATCCAGACTCCCTAAGAAGGTTGGGATTGTGGGATAAAGGAGCACATTTCTCCTAGGAAAAACTTCAAAATTACTCTGAAACATAACATTTAGGAAGCAATAATGACAAAATGGAGTCTGTCTTACATTTGGCCACTCATGAGAAAGCAGCTTGCTTTGGGGGGGAAAAGACAAACAATACTGGGAGAAATAGAAGACAGCAGGAAATGAAGATGACCAACTATGAGATGCTTTGACTACATAATATGAGCCATAAGCATGAATCTTCAGGAGCCAAGCATCACTTATGAGGACAGGCCAGGGTGGACATCACTCATTCACAGGATGCCAGGGGTCAGAGGCAACAGCGCATTAACACACACTTTTAAATGCATAGCTTTATTATTATAAAATGCCTTTAGACTCTCTTCCATCTGGTCAAGTATCTCTCAACTTTTTATTTACCATATATGAATTAAGTGCCTTTCAAGTTAAAGAAGGAAAAAAGATATAATCCCTGTCCTGGAGGAGCTTATAGTCTAACAGGAGAAATAGACCTATAGAAAAATCATAGCAGCTCTTATATATGCACAACATACGATAGGATCATGGGGAGAATGAACTTTATTTTTAAAATATTTAAATGACTATTTCAAAACTATTTCATTAATTTGATTGGTTGCTTATCTCTTCACCAGCTTCCAATCCTAACCTGCAAGTTCCAGTGTTGTTAGGCTTTTACACTTGCTTCTAATCAGTTACAGCAACATGCATTTCGTTTGCTTGTCCACTATAAACAGTAGCAGGAATTTTAGAGAATTTGGAATTATATAATACATAATCCCTGCCTTCAAGAAATTTGCAGTCCCTTTGGGATGATAATAAAGCTTATAGAACATTTTGTTTTGCTATTTATATTTTAATATATTTTTGTTATTAATGGGAGAAATAATTAGGTTGTTTAGTCCCCTATAACAATTCTATCATATTTCCCAGACAGGAGAGAGTTCAGGTAGAGAGAGTCAGAAGAGAAAGGAGACCAAGAAGTTACAATATTAATTTGAAAACAAAACAAAAAACCTTTTATACTGGATAAATGCTCCTATCTCTCATATTTTCAGCACTTTGAATACCGTGGGCCCAACTATAGATTTGTTGTTGTTGTTATTTATTCTGCTTGGTATTCTCTGGGCTTTGTGATCTGTGGTTTGATGTCTGTCATTAATTTTGGAAGCCTCTCAGCCATTACTCAAATATTTATTTTGTGCCTTTCTTCTCCTTCTGATATTCCAATGATAATTATGTCATACCTTTTCTAGTTGTCCCACAGTTCTTGAAGATGCTGTCCTGATTTTTGCATTCTTTTTTTGCTTTGATTTTCAACTTGGGAAGTTTCTACTGCATATATTCAAGCTCATTGATTCTCTCTTCGTCCCTGTCATTTCTATTGATTAACTCATCAATGGCATTTCTCATTTCTGTTACAGTGTTTTTATTTTTTAGCATTTCTTTTTTGATTTTTTTCTTAGCATCCAATCTCTCTGCTCAATTTATCTAGCTGTTCTTACATTGCAGTTCATTTTTTCTGTTAGACCCCTTAATAAATTAATCATAGTTATTTTAAATTCCCAGTCTGAAAATTTCCAAAACTCAGCCATATCTTAATCTGGTTCTGATGCTTGCTTTATCTCTTCACATTGCATCTTTTGCTGTTTAGTGTTCCTTGTAATTTTCTATTGAATATCTGACATGATATATTACGTGAAAGTGGCTGAGGTAAATAGGCCTTCAATGTGAGGTTTTATGTTTATCTGTCTAGGAGTTAAATTCTGTTTACTGTTACTGTATGCATTGTGTCAGAGGCTAAATTTTCTCTAGCTTCCTTGTTTTTGTCTTGCCAAGAGGTTTCTTCATAAGTCGGGTCTGTTGCTTGCAGGTTTTTAGTTTGTTTGGTGTTTTGTTTTGTTTGGTTTTAGTTGTAATTTTTTGTTATTATACAGGAACCTGATTGATGTGGTGGTAAAGTATGGGACAGGGAAGTGTTCTATAAGCATATGATTAAGTTTTAGTTTTTTAGTGAGTCTGTGTCACTAGGTTGTGACCTTCACAAGTACTTTTCATTTGTTCTCTACCCCTTCCCCATCCACCCCCCTCACGCCTCTACCTCACCCCCACCCCTGCTGTTGAGGGCTGATAAAGGCAGAACAGAGTTAAGCTGAACAGGTGCTCTGAGTGTATTTCAAAATGTCTAATTTTCCATCTTTTTGTGAGAAGGAAGTTCCACGGTATTTTTCTCTGATCTTCACCCTGAGAATCTAATGGGCCTCCTGGAGGTAAAACTCATGAATGTAAGGGAGCCTCCTAATGGAGGCTCTTCAGGAGTTTATACTTCTCCAGTTAGTCCACAAGCTTTGTCTCCAGCCATCACAGTTACCCTTTAAGTGCTACTGCTACCAGGTTCCACCCATGGGTTCTGCTCCTACTGAGCGATGATTACCTATACTTCCTGTCTCTCCAGTGTTTGGGGCTCTGGTTTGCCCTGTAACCTAATTCCCTGATGGACCTGAGAATTGTTGGTTGTCAGCTCATTCAGCTGTTTTCTTGTTGTGAAGGTGGGAAGAACAACTTCCAAGCTGTTGGACTGGAAACTGGAATCTACTTCAATTTCATATATAAAAATAATTTATGGATATTAGAATCCTAATACCTGTCAGTTGAAGCTATTCTAGTGTTCAGTGGTAGAATGACACACTGTTTAATGCTTAAATATAATTGTTAAACCCCTGGGTGCTAGGGGCTTTTTTTAGCTGAATCATTCAATCCATCTGAGCTCATATTTACTCATTTGTAAAATGAGAGTTATATCCATTCTTCCTAACTTATAGGCATACTGGGAGGGTAAAGTAGATATATTTGAAAACATTTGGATAAAAGTTCAATGAAAAATGCAGCAATTTCTATGGTTCTTTCCCTTATACTATAGCCATAAAAGTAAACATTCAAGTGAGTCGTACACTATTTAACCTGACCTTTTTAAACCAATAATTACAAAAATATTTTTTGCATTTTGAATATATTCCTTAATTGAGTAATTGGTTTAAAATTATGGTAGAGAGTAAACTGAATAGGTATGATCTAATGACAGGCAATTATACTCTGGTTTCTCTTCAGATCGTTAATCTTTCACCTTAATGACAGACAATTATAACTTTAGTATAGAAAACTAATATATTATTGAATGCATTTGTTAAAATAAATGTTATATAAAACAGAAATAGAGCTTATATTAATAATGAAAATATCTGAGATTTTTTTGTCACAGAATTATCTAGGATTTTTTAAACCTTTATTGAGGTATAATTTAGACATCATGACATTCATTTATTTTTTAAAAATATTTTATTCATTATTTTCAGAGAGAGATGAAGGGAGAAAGGCAGAGCAGGAGAGAAATATCAATGTTTCTGGCCCTGGCTGGGAATTGAACCAGTGACCTTTGGGTTTGTAGGCTGGCGCCTTATCCATTGTGCTACCAGCCAGGGCACAGTCACTTATTGTTATTGCATGACTTTCGTAAGTTTACCAAGTTGTACAGCTATCACCATAATCTAGCTTTAGAACATGTTCATCACCCCAATAAAAATCTTTGTGTCCAGCCTGTTTATAGTTAATCCCTGCTCCCATTCCCAGCCCTAGATGACCACTAGCTTTCTGTCTTTATAGATTTGCTTTTTCTGGACATTTCATATAAATAGAATTGTATCATATGTGGCCATATTTGTCTAGCTTCTTTCACAGTGCATTTCATCTTCTAGCATGTATCAGTATTTCATTCCCATTAATTGCTGAATAAGAGTGTCTATTGACTAGCTATATCATATTTTGTTTATCTGACCACCGGTTGATGAACAGTTGGGTCATTTTCACTTTTTGGCTATTAAAAATAATGCTTCTATGAATGATACTTACACATACTTGAGTACAATTTTTATATAGATATGTGTTTTTATTTCTCTTAGAATAAACCTTAGAGTAGAATTGCTGGGTCAAATAGTAATTTATTTTTAAGATTTTTATTTATTAGTTTTAGAGAGAAGGGCAGGGAGGGAGAAAGAAAGGGAGAAAATATCAATATATGGTTGCCTTTCACCTGCCTCCAGCTACGGACCTAGCTAATGATCTGGTTATGTGCCCTGGCTGGGAATTGAACCAGTGACCTTTGGGTTTGCAGGCTGGCATCTATCCATTGAGCCACCAGCCAGGGTTTCAAATGGTAATTTTACATTTAGCATTTTAAGAAATGGTCAAACTGTTTTCCAAAGTGGCTATACCATTTAACATTAACAGCAATGTTTGAGGATTCTGGTTGCTCCCCATCCTTATCAATATTTGTTATTTTTTGTCTGATAATTGGCATTTTAGTTGGTGTTAAATGATTTATCATAGTGGATTTAATTTTTATTTTCCTTGAGAGTAGTGATGCAAGGCTTGTGATACTTGTTAATATTTTAGGAAAAGCATATAAGGCTATTTGTAAACCTCCTTTGGTGAAATGTGCATTTAACACTTTTGCTAGTCATATGATAAAACCAAAATTAAAGAATTACTGATACATCATTTAGATTCAACTTGATTTTTTGAGTCATTGCACATATAGATTAGATATAGATGTAGTACAGTTAATTACCTTAAACTTATTAAATACGAACAACAGAACAGAACATTGATATTGACCTGCTGAAGTTCTCAGCAGCCAGAATCTTATCTTGGTATTCCTAGAATCTAACATTGAACCTAGTATTGTGCCTAAAACATCTTGTGAGTTTAATTATATATTAAATGGTTTACACTCAAGTTTGAAAATCCAGACCATGTGAGGTTATTTTTCTTTTTGGAACTTTGCCAGGGGTTCCAGTGAACTGCCTTTTTGGCTTTGGGACACATGGCAGTATAAGGATACAAGCTGTAGAGTCAGATTGCTCGGCTTCACTATGTGCTATGTGAACTTGGGAAGGTTACTTAGCCTCTTTTATTATTAGGCCTCAGGTTCCTCCCCTAGTAACTCTATGTGCTACATAGAATTGTAATGGGGAGTGAATAGGGATGTTCATGTAAAGCTCTTAGCACAAGCCTGGTCACAATTAGTGCTAATAAACATTAGGTATTATCACTGTGGTTTTTAGAGTCTGAACAGCTGGATTTTTGCTGTAAGTTTACCAGAGAGGTAGGTTAGCTGCCTTACCCCATCGATTTCCCTCGAAAATATGTTTATATGTGTGTACTTTCTTTTGAAACCAATCACACAATAACATTATAAATATTCAAAAGATGATACATAAAGAGCGAGGTTTTTAAAAGATTGGCAACTAAATAAGTGTACTATCTTTATTACTAATGCTAAAAGATTAACAATTACTTAATTACATTCTAGCATCATCCCCAGGCTTACGTAAAACATTTTTCCTCTACCTCATGTTAAATCTTTACCATGAAATCAGGCAGTCCTCTCAAAAGACCTCCTATAACTAACACACTAGTTTTTATCTAGAGTTTCAATTTAGGTCTTTCCTCCTTGTATCACAGATAGCTATCTTATGTTATGTGGTATGTGTTCTAATGTACCTGATCCCTGATCCTTACAAATGCTTTTGTTTACAAAAACTCTAAATAAATTTCTAATTACGCACCAGAAGTCAATGAGATGCCTAGAACTGTGAGACCGAGTTTCTGGGGCTGACTCTGGGATTATGTGGAAATGAATGATGCTTAGGAAAATTAGTGATGCACTTCACATGAGTTTTTCCTCCTCTTCCATTTTTTTCTGCTCCCCCTCACCCTACAGTTTTCTCCTCTGTTTATCTTTCTTTATCTGTGCTAATAAATGGTCTAAAGTAGGAACAGATTGAGGAAGATCAGCATTGGAGGCAGAGAGAAGGGCCAGATCCTAAAGTGACTTCCTTTTTCTCTTCTCCTTTTCCCTTTCTCTTCTTCCTGTTTCTCCTTTTCCCCCTTTTCTATCTCTTCCTGTTCCTCTCTTTTTTTTAATCCTTCAAAGAAAGGAAGGAGTGAAGGAAGGAGAGAAAGATAGGAAGAGAGGAAGGAAGGAAGGAAGGAAGGAAGGGAAGAAAGAAAGAAGGAAGGAGGGAAATAATGGAGTTAGTGGAAATGGGAAAAATGGGAAACCCATTGGCAGTGGCTAGTTTTCTTTCCTCCTTCTTTACTGCTACCTTCTCATCGCTGGTTACATCTCCAGTGATAGAAGAGCCTAGTAACTGGAAACCAAGGAAGAGTTGGGTACTCTACTTGGCAATTGATGTTTGGCCATTAAAAGATCTAGATGAGATGGGCTCAAATCCCCATTCCCACCTTGTGCATATCTGATGCTCTTCCCAGGATGTCTCCAAATTCCAGGGAGTTTATAGTCTTGTGGTTACCTCCAGTTCTAACTTTCTGATTCCATTAAATTTGTCTTCTCCCCTTTGTCTTAAATGTTCTTTCACCTTAATTTCTGTATCTATTTACACTAGAAATTTATCTCGTTTCCTTGATTTCTATTATTTAAAAACACCATTCTCACAAGACTTCTTTGTGTATAGTGAACTTTACTGAAGGTAAGGAGAAATGAAGAATTACAGTGCAGCACAAACAAAATTGAACATAATATGTTCCTGTTTTTAAAATACCTGCAGCTGTACTAATGTCTGCAAGTTTCTTTGAAATTCTTTTTTTTTTTTTTTTAAGATTTTATTTATCATTTTTAGAGAGAGGGGAGGGGAGAGAGGCAGAGAGAGAGAGACATCAATGTGTGGTTGCCTTTCACTTGCCTCCAGCTATGAACCTGGCTGGAGACCTGGCTTGCAACCTGGTTATGTGCCCTGGCTGAGAATCAAATGAAATTCATTTTTATTAGAAAGATAAATTTCTGGAGAGAGAGGAGGAGGATAGATGTACCAATGTGTGATGAAGCGAGTGTAATAAAATATTAATGTAGAATCTAGGTGGTAAGTTAATAAGAATTCACTGTAAAAATTCTTTCAACTTTGCCTCTTGTTTGAAATTTTTCATAATAAAATATTGAGTAAAAAATTTTTTTAAATCCCTCCTGTCTCTTTGCCAAGTTATTTAGTCATCTATCCTACACTCTCTCTGTCTTCAATTCTGGATTTTCTCCACAGAAGGGAAACCTTGCCAACATTTCTGTTTATTTCTAATGGAAAACAGTTTAGCTTTTTTTGTTGTTGTTGTTGCAATACCTCCTACTAATTGTACTGCTATTATCTTCTCACCCAAGCTGTTTAAGTTCTTCTCTTAAACAGAGACATTCTTTGAATTCTTTAAAAGCAAACACTATTATATATATTCTTTAATGCATGTAATAGTGCCTTGTTTATAAGAGATACTAAATATATACAAGGGGGCATATGATGCTCAAAAAAGCTGGTTTAAATCCTGGATCTCTCACTAACTGTGTGACTTTGGATTCACTGGATAACTTCTCTGAGTTCATTTTCAAGTTTTGTAATCTGTAAAAGATGTATAGTTTGAAAAAAAAAAAACCTACCCTACAGGACTGTCCTGAGAAATAAATTGGATAATGTGGGCTCTTTAAGATTATAAACAGTAATTGATCAATGGGATAATAAAAAGTGGGCAAAACCTGTTTATGACTCCTGGGGGTTTCTGCCTTTCTGGCTAATAAGCAATAGGCGTTCAAACACCAGCACATTTTTCCTAATAGGGGAGTTCAGCTTCTTCCAAAGGTCTTTCTTTTCCACTCCCAATTTCAGCCCTAGTGGTAGTCCTCTTAAATGAATTACTGTCCAGATGTTTTCGGTATTGCTACTTTCTGTAGTATTCATGTGGCACAAATAAAATTCAGGAACCCTTGTTAGTCCAAACAATAGTAATGTGGATACCCAACTTCTCTTTGTTCAGCTTTGGATCCAAGTGCCTTAGGTTCTAGTAGTTACTTCAGGAACTTCAAGAAATGATTCGTTCAACATCTGCTACACTATGAGAAATGACTTAGATAATGCAAGGGGGTGGTTAATTATGCTCATAGAGTGTACAATAGTATTTCACTGTGGATTTTCATCTTCTTGAATTTTCTTTATCCATTTCACATAAATTGGTTAAATAATTATTAATATTTTATTTATTTTTTAGTGACTATTTTAGGGATTTTCTAGAGATCCTTATAAAATGTCAAAAGATAATAATCAATTATATAACACATGCTTTAGAAATTATGAGTATAATAATCAATATTTAAATATCTACTTAATAGTCCTCTTAGAAAGGCATAAATGTAGAGTTTTTAAAAATCTACAATGTCTGCAAAACATTTTGGCAGACTTCTGCAGTTTCAAAAAGTAACCCATACAGGATATTTTTCTTCTTATGACTATAAAACACAAGGATATAATTACAAAAACCTTATAGTAAGGATCCAAGTTCATTGCATTAACTGTGTCAATGACAGAAAAATAAGATTTAAAGGTTTATTTTGCTTTTTCTTTTGCTAGTTGGCAGTGGGCCTAAGCAGTCTTATTCCATACTTAGAAGTGTGTTTAATTTAGTTGACCAGTGTTAAAGATGGAGTCTACTCAAGAAATTAGAACATCTCTGCAACATCTGATCACCCATTCTTCATTTATTTGTGTTCAAACTATCATTGAGTGCCTACTGCAAGGTGCTGGGGATTAGCAGTAAACAAAACAGAGAAGCTCTCATGGCCGACATTCTGTTATACTGGATGTTTGAGTTGGGGCAAGGGGGAAGACAGACTATAAGCAAATAAAAAAGGTAAATATGTACCAAATAGTAAATTATTAGAGAAATGGAGAATGATAAAATAGAGGATGGAACATAAGGAAACCAGATGGGGTTGCTTGGTGGACTGCTGTTTTACATACTCTGGGAAGAGCTCACTCACTGAGAAGGGAACATCTGAAAGGATAAGCGAGTAGACGTACTGGAGAAAAGTGTTCCAGGTGTTCCAGGCACAGGGAACTGCAGGTGTGCAAAGGACCCACCTCCTTGAAGTTCTCTCCTACTCTTTACATGTCTCCATCCACAGCCCCCGCCCCTCCACTACTCCCATCTCTGCGCCCTGGTGGTGTCTCTCCTCCCTGGGGTGGAACCTGCTTTCTGCTCCCCTCCTTCTAATAGCTCATCCATCCTTTTTGATAATGTCAATTGACATGTATTAATTTATTCTTTAAAATACCCATGCAATTGAATAGCATTTACAATTCTTAGGATGTCTGACATCAACATAACAGACCTACCTGATTTATTGCTTGCAGTTTAACAACAACAACAACAAAAAAGGATGTGAAATTCATGTTTCAGCCAGAGGAAGATTTGCAGCATTTCAGAACCAGAATATCTCATTTTGAAAAATTAGATTTCAGTGCTCCCTTTGTTAATGTGTTTCTGGAAAGGCAGCGATAGATACATAAGATCAGTAAGGCTAATCAGTTGTAACTATAAGAACTAGTCAGCTTGGAAAAGATTTCAAAAGGTTATTTGGTTCATCCTCCTGTCTCTTGTCAGATCATTGTTGAAACTGATCCAGATCACTGGGAAAATTTCCATTGAGAGAGGTTCTATAATTTTTCTTTGTAGTCTGATTTAGTGAACTGAACTGACATAGAAGAAAATTAATTCACTTAAAAACACTTAGTTCATGTTCTTACTCCCTGTTTAAAATGCTTTCCTCTCTACCCATGCAAATTCTGCAATGTTTTGCTAATTTGTTAATACTTAATAAACACTTACTTGTCCATAGAAGCCACTGCTATTTTCCAACTCTAAACAAATACCTATAACATTTATTTGGAAATTCAATGTGAATTATCATTCCTCTTGTAAAGTTACATGTATATATTTTATCCAATATTCATGACTATAAATATTGTCTCTCCATTCTTTAAAAAAAAATTTAGGTAGAGCTTTTTAAAAAATATTTTACTTATTTATTTACTTTATTTTTAGAGAGAGGGGAAGGAAGGGAGAAAGAAAGGGAGAGAAACGTCAATGTGTGGTTGCTTTTCATGTGTCCCCAACCAAAGACCTGGCCTGCAACCAAGACATGTGTCCCAAATGGGGATCGAACTCATCACCCTTCGGTCTGCAGGTCAGTGTTCCATCCACTGAGCAACTGCATCCAGGGCTGTCTCTTCATTCACACCATCACTAGCATAAGAGCAAGAACAGGAGCTTAAGTTCTCCCTTTTTATCCTTTAGCACAGTACTTCTTGCATATAAAATAAGCACTCATAAATTTTTGTTCAGTTTTGCGCCAGGGCTGGCTCACATCAGTTTGCTAGCACCAATTATGCACACCTGTTTTAAACCCAGTGTTTGGTGACATCGTGTTGGTAGCTTGAGGTCAACTGTAATGGGGGTGTTTATACCATTGACATTGGCAGATGCTGCACATCAGTAGCCTGGGCTCACATCTAGCATTTACCATCTGGTGACAAACTACTCTGCCTCTCAGTTTCTTCTGAAAATGAGGATATTACATTACCTAAAGTTGTCATGAAGAGTTTATGAATATGAATGACTTAGAAAAACCCTTAGTAAATCACAAACGTTCAATAACTGATAGATAATTTGTATTAAATCACCCTTTATCTGTATCATATATTTCCAACTATTCTATGAAGCTCTCAAGGAAGTCCATAATATTACCATACTCGATTCATGCAACATCTCTGACAGCTGCTTTGCTGTACAGAGGAGCAAACAGTTTCTGCTACTTCAGTGCATTCTCCTTCACCTACCCTTGCTTTAAGGGACCTGGCTGTGGGCTGGAACTCTCTCATTCTAGGTACCACAGTAAGTAGAAGGACCATTGACTGAGAGGCCAGGGCTAAATTAGTAGCTAGCATGTTCCTGCATCCTGACTTCTCAGATAGAAGTTGTGCCTCTTTTACACAAAATAATGGAAGAACATAAGACTCTAACTATTAAATTTTGTTATATTACAGATTAAATAGACTTTCCTGGATCAGATGGGAAGTTTATCAACATTTATAATATTGTTTTGTGAGAAAAAGTGTCTGATCCCTCCAATCCTTTTGCAAACAAAATTTGGGCATACTAACTCAAATTTTTTCTGATTTGATAACTGTTTATACTTGAAAATTGAGTAGTAGATGGATTTTTCTTTAATAACTAGTACACATAGGATTTAACCAGGAACTTTGCTTTTCTAATATCTTGACTCCACTAAGATAATCATTAATCATATTTAAAAATACTACAAATAATGACAAATTTTCTAAATCAATCTCCATCCCAACCCAACACTAGGAAATACATGTGCATTAACTTATAGATTTTGGTATTTTATTTTTATTTTTACATTTTATTATTTTTTAAAAGATTTTATTTATTATTTCCAGAGAGAGGGCAAGGGAGAGAGGCAGAGAGGGAGAGAAACATCAATGTGTGTTTGCCTTTCACTTGCCTCTAGCTACAGATCTGGCTGGAGACCTGGCTTGCAACCTGGTTATATGCCCTGGCTGGGAATCGAACCAGCGACCTTTGGGTCCGCAGGCCAGCACCTATCCACTGCACCACCAACCAGGTAGACTTTGGTATTTTAAAAAATAGCTTTAATTAAATATTAAGTAGTATCAAAAGAATATTTGTAAAATATTGAGTGTAAAGGACAGAAAACAATAAATACTTGTATACCTATCACCCTACATATGGAATAAGTATTGTTGCTATCTATGAAATCCTGATCTGTCCTTTGATCCACTTCAGAGGTAACCACAAGTTTGAATTTGGGGTTTATTATTCCCTTGATTTTCTTTATAATTTTACCAACATCAGTTTCTCCAATATATTATTTAATTTTGCGTAAGATTAAATTTTGTATAAATGGTTTTATGTTTTACTAGTTACTAGGAACTGGTTGTGTTTTTTTTGTTTTGTTTTGTTTTGTTTTTTTGAACTTTGGTTTGATATGTGAAATATACACAGAAAAGTGTGCACACTGTAAGTGTGCTGCTTGTGAATTTCCACAAGTGAAATGTTCTGGGGTGTTCTGGCATCCTGACTTCTCAGGTAGAAGTTTAACCTGCCCTGAGACAGAGAAACAGGGTATCAGCACCCTAGAACCCCCCTGCTGGTTACCTTGTAAGTCATTACCCTCCCTTCTGCTTAGGGTAACTACCGTCCTTCTAACCTTACAGATAAGTTTGCCTGGTTTTGAATTTTATATCAAGAGTATCATATAACATGCACACTCTCACTTTTGTCATTTTCATTTAATTTTATTTTTATGAGACTCATTGTTATTATTACATGTAGATGAATTCTATTCCTTCTTATTGCTCATAGTGTTTCATTGTGACAGTATAACACTATCCGTTCATTCCCTTGTTGATGTTGATTGGGTGTTTCCTTCCTGCTTATTATGAGGAGTATTGCTATGATCATCCTTCTATGTGTCTTTATATTCAAGTGATTTGTTGTTTTAGCTCGACATTAGGTTTTTGAAATACATCCATGGTTTTGTGTGTACTATTGTTCATTTATGTTTACTACTCATGGTATTCCATGTCACATGATTCCACAACATGTGTTTTTATTCTTTGACTGTTGATGTTTTCCTAGAGTCCATATGTACAAGTTTCTCTTATGGAATTATCTTCCGATTGAAGAACTATGGTCCTTTCACCCAACAGAGCCCTGGAAAAACTGGGCTCACACATTCACTGTTTAAAAACTTTTTAAAATATTTTATTTATTATTTCCAGAGAGAGAGGAAGGGAGAGAGGCAGAGAGGGAAAGAAACATCAATGTGTGGTTGTCTTTCACCTGCCTCCAGCCACGGACTTGGCTGGAGACCTGGTTAGGTGCCCTGGCTGGGGAATCAAACTAGCAACCTTTGGGTTCACAGGCCAGCGCCTTATCCTCTGTGCTATCAGCCAGGGCTTAAAATTTAATTTTAAAAAACTGAGACATAATTTCCATACCACAAAATTCAGCCTTTTGTTTCTTTTTAATTAATAATTTATATTTGCCTCCACCATTGGCATGTTCTTTCTTCTACTTTATTTTTTATTGTTTATCCTATTACAGTTGTCCTAATATATTCCCCTTTACCCCCTTTTACCCAGCCCACCCCTCTCTTCCCCAATCAATTCCTGTTCTGTTGTCCATGTCCATGAGTCATTCATATGTGTTCTTTGGTTCCTTCCCCTTCCTTTCATCATCCCTCATCTCCCCTCCTACAGCTATCACTCTGTTCCAATTCAGCCTTTTCAGGTTTACTGTTCAGGGTTTTTTTTAAAGTATATTCACCAGGCTGTGCAATGATCACCACTATCTAATTCCAGAACATTTTCATTATCTTATGAAGAAATCCCACACTCATTAGCAGTTACTCCTCTTTACTTCCTAGGGATTTAGCAAGCTCTAGAACCACTAATCTACTTTATGTAAATAATAAGCATAAAATATATATGTATCTTTTTTGTCTGTCTTCTTTCATTTAGCATAATGTTTTCAATTTTCATCCATGTTGCAGCTTCTTTCCTTTTTATGACTGAATAATATTTTGTTGAATGGATACCCACATTTATTTATCCATTCACCAGTCAATAGAAATTTGAGTGATTTCCACATTTTGGATGTTGTGAATAATGTTGTTATGAATGTATGTATACAAGTGTTTGTGTGAATGTCTGTTTTCTTTATGGTATAACTATTACAGCAAGAGAAAAGAAAACAGACATGCTATGGTAATATTCTGCTCAATTTTTAAAAGAAGCTGCCAAATTGTTTTCCACAGTGGCTGCACCATTTTCCATCCCCACCAGCAATGTTCCAATCTCTCCACATATTCTCCAACACTTGCTATTGTCCACCTTTTGTATCACCTTTTGTATTACAGCCATCTTAGTGGGTATGAAGTAGTATCTCATTGCAGTTTTGATTGGCATTTCTCTAAAGATGTTGAGCATGTTTTCATGTGCTTATTGACCATTTGCATTTCTTCTTTGGAGGAATATCTATTAGAATCCTTTGCCTATTTTAAAACTGGGTTTGCCTTTATTTTATTTGTTTATTTATGTTATTTGTTGAGCTATAAGTTTTTGTATAAATTTTGGATTTTAGATCTTTATGAAATATATGATTTAGACATGTTTGCTCCCATTTTTTGAGTTGTCTTTTTATTTTTTAATAATCTTTGAAGCACAAAGTTTTTCTTTCTTTCTTTTTTTCATTTTTATATAGTACATTTCATCTAGTTTTTCTTTGGTTGCTTATGTTTTAGGTATAATATCTAAGAAATTACTGCCTAAAAAAACACTATAATCCATAGTCACAAAAATGTATACCTATCTGTTCATCTAAGCGACTTATAGTTTAGCTTTCATATTTTGAATTACTTGTTGGATAGAATATGAGGTAGAAATCTTCCTTTATTCTTTTGCATATTGAGTTTTAGATTCACATCTATGCTGGTCACTTACCTGTCTTTCCTCACCCTATTCTATTGTGTATTTCAGGGAATTACTTTTCTCAGGCTTCCTTCCCAACTGGCCTCAGATGGTGTCAGCCAATGAAAGCACTGATATTTCTTTCCTTCTCACTCCAGCAATTGCTGTATTGCCTCTGAGGCTCCATATTATAGTCTATAGCTCTTCCCTCTGTGGTTCCCAGATCCTCTGTGTGGTCCCACCATGCTTTTATGGTTCTGGATTGAAAGGAACTTCAGCTGTTGCTAACCTGTGGACTGCTTCATATCACTTATTGACTTCTCAGCTCTTAGCACATTGTTGACTGGCAACTTTATACAAATGTTAATGCAAGTGTAAACACCAGTTAACTCTAACCCGGTAAGGTAGCAAACTATATCTATCTGTTCATTATATAGTCTGCAACTAACTTCTGTTAAATTCCCGCTGTTAAAAGAACAATATCTAGGAAATGTTTCTGCTTTCTTTATTGGGTTTGACTGACAAAATATATACCCATTTTTATTGTATGTTGAAATAGTTGCCAAAAATGCCATTTTCAGTGTATTGTATAATTATTGACTTAAAAAAATAAAACATATACAGGGTATATAATATATATCACTCAGTTGTATTCAGTTCAACATAACATCTATAGTGATATGAGACCATCTTGATTTTAAAAATGCATGATCAAGAGCTTCGTTAGTCAAAAGTTTTACATTACTTCTTTTTTTTTTATCCCACTTCTATTCCTTGTTCCCCACAGAAAGTATCTTAATATAATGTAGTTTTATGCTTTAAAGGCTTCAATTAGTCATGCTAGACTATTTCACAGCAGCAAAAATAGGTATATAAATTCAGATTAGAAACAAATTTTCTAGGTCCGTAAGTTTCTGTTAAAATATTTCTTCTGGTTTGAGTTATTATAATATTAGTATGGCCATAGTATATAATTTATGAAAACAATATAAATACATTGTAATCTTTATAACCAATTATGGAATATGAGAGTTCAACTGTTTTTGAAATGTATCTTTTAAGGAGTTGAGGAAAGTGGTGCATTGGTGTCTTGATTAATGGAGGTTCTGTGTGGCAGCTGGGAGATGTTTTTTATGAACTTCATCGATGCAAGGGCAGCCAAGAGGTATCTTTTCTTTTGTTAAGTGGGAAAAGGGAAAAAGAAATGATAATGAGAAGCACAGGCAAATTCCCAGGCAGATCACTTTTAGGAAGAAGTATATTTGACTTTGAGGATCTGGAAATTAATTCTTAAAACTACCTATGCTCTTGAAAGTTTTCATGTCCTGTTAGGGGTACATATAATCCAGTATTCTGTGGGAAATTATCTTGATGCTGCGGTAGCCTCTTAGAACACTGAGGCAAGCGATTTGTCACTGAACAAAAGGCTTACAGACTACATGAAGATTCTGCAATCGAGCAGTTCATTGACTCTATTGAAAACAGAGGGAGAAGCAAAGGGATACATAGTATAGATGAATATACTTAGGGTAGGGTGCAAGCAGGGTGGAAGGATTACACTGCCCAAATTGTAAATTATGCACTTTATAGGTCTCTTCTCCAGTGGTGTGGTTATAAGCCCAAGTTGAGGTTTGTGAAAGAGAGATCTGCAGAAGGCAGATGTCGAGAACCAATATACATGTGTTTATGGGAGACCAGGACACAGTTGTAGTTTGAAAATTTGACTGATGAACAGTTACAGAATTTATTGGGCAGAGGATACATGGGCCATAATGTCATCAAAGGGATGTCAATTGAAGAAATTAATAACACCGAGTCCCTCAGGTATACTTAGTGTATTGTAAATATTGTAAACATTTGATGTTCTTGGTCCTTCTATCCTTTCCATTGATGTAAAGCACACATATGGTCTACTTCTGTTATGTCAAACATGTCTCACAAGCTACTTGCTTCTATATTTAGTTTCATTTATCCCCCTAATTTGTTTCTCTTATTTTCTAAAGCTAAGTGAATATTCACAAATAACATTACACTAGGTTTGCTGACCACCATTATAGCTCAAAGCATTGAGATATTGATCGTGAGCACTCAGGACACAGTATAGGCTGAGGTAGCTGGAGCTGTGTTCCTTTGCTTCTAAGTGTAAGTCTCTCATTTCTTCGGTGCAGTATGGCATACCAAATATTGTCATTCTCCATGTGTTTCATAAGTAGCGTAGTTATTTAGGTGTAGAATCACTAAGTCACAGAGCATATGCATCTTTAGCTTTACTAGATAATGCCAAACTATTATCCCAAGTCTTTTCTCCCAATTCACATTTTCAGTAAAATACAAGAAAGTTCCCATGGCTCCCCACTCATCAATATTCAACAATTTCAGACAGAATTGTGAAATTCAATAACATAAAAATTATATTTTAAAGAACAGAAAATCCATGTCTAAATAGAATTTTAAGTTCATTTATTTATTGACTCATTTTTTAAAAAAGATTTTGTCTATTATTTTTAGAGAGGGGATAAGGGAGAGAGGCAGAGAGGGAGAAAGACATCAATGTATGGTCGCCTTTCACCTGCCTCCAGCTATGGACCTGGCTGGAGACCAGGCTTGCAACCTGGTTATGTGCCTTGGCTGGGAATGGAACCAGTGGCCTTTGGGTTTGCAGGCCGGCACCTTATCCACTGTGCCACCAGCCAGGGCTTATTGATTCATTTTTAACAAATGTTTGTAAACACCAATTGTGTTCTATACATTATGCTAAGTACTGAGGATAAAGTAAATAAATAAAACCGATACCACCCCCAACAGATTTACACTTTATTTGAGGGACATTTAAGTGAAAAGAGAATTCAAGTGATGAGTACAATAATCAGAGTAAATGCAAGTTGCAAAGGATATCAGGAACTGTGTGTTGGGCTTTTTCATGAGATACATTTATTTTCAAATTTTGGTTTCACCTTTTAAACCAAAGGCATTTATGATTCTGTGATGATTGATCACCTGAGAAGATCAGGTCATGAAAATGTTTATCTTGTGTGATAGGTGATATGGAATCACTGAACAGTTTTAAGCAATGCAATAACATGATGGAAATTATATTCTAAGAAAAGAACTCTGATGGCAATGTGGAGGATGGACTGGGATTGAGATGAGCATGAATGGTGGTGATCAGAAAAGTTGGAGTCTGTTGCAATAGAGATTCAAAATAGAGGCCTGAACTAAGACAGTGATAATGGAGATGGAAAGATAATAGATATGAGTAATATTCAGGAAGTATCATTAATAGAATTAGGTGGCAGACTAGAAGGGGAAAATGATGGAGAAGATTAATTTATCAGGATACTCAAGTTTTTGCATAAGAGGGTATATTCAATCATTCAATCAACTAATATATTGCGTTGGCCAAAAAAGTCTGTATGGTTTTTTCCATAAAATAAATGACACATTTTTCATGTTCACCAGTAACTATTGATTTGGATAGTTTGAATATGTTGGCTCTCTCTCACTAATGGCTTCTAGAGGGTAGAGGACAGAGGTGCTGCTAAACATCTTCCAATGCATGAGACAGCCCCACAGCAAAGAATTATTTGGTCAAAATGTCAATAGTACCAAGAATCTTTGCAAACCACTTTTGACACATCTAAGCAGTCACAGTAACTTCTCCACACACTGTATGAACCTTTTTTTTTTTTTTTTTTTTTTTGCATTTCAGTTGTGTTTTTACCTTTCTTGAAATAATATAGCATAATATGTCAAAAATGTTGCCTATTTTCTTTCATCTTCAATATTAAAATGGCTGCTCAAAAATTCACCAATTTTGATGCTTTTTAAAACTGCAATCTAACAAAATTATTTCAAATGAAGTTAAAGACAATGAAGCACTACTAGATCCACCATAATGAAAAACAAACAAACAAACAAATGAACTTTATGGCCAACCCAATATATCAAGCACATTCTTCTATATGCTAAGCCATATACTAGCTGTGGTGGCTATTTAGGGCTACCATGTTACACCATTCCAGGGGACACTATGCATATTGTATACATGTGGAATATACAATGGTTGTTTTCTGGACTTCTTTAGTGGTTCCAGGTTATTTGTAAACCAGACAAGCAGAATTCTTACCATGATGGAACTCACAATCCTGTATGGAATGGTACCATTAACTAAGATGGAGAAGATAAGGATTGTGACAATATATAACATATTGTCACACCAAGTCTAGTAAGGAATTTAATTTCAAGGCGTATAAGAAATCATTGTTTCAGAATACCTAAGAACCAATATGTCACGATTAATTTTCAAACCTGGTCATCAAAAACTGGAAAGTTAGAGGTTTTACTTACAAAACAGAAATAAATGTATTCTTTGGACAAAGATGTGAATTACAGAAAAGGAACTAATTGCATTGACAAAGGAAAGAACAATGCCCAAGTAAAAGCTTTTTAAAATCTTTTTTCCATTCTGGTATGTTTACTTTTACAGTGGCACTGGTAGGGATTATCTTTCATTAAACTCTTGTAAAGATTTGATAAAAAATCCATTTATTTATTTAAGAATCTAATTAACACCAAAGATATACTTACAGGAATAAAAATAACAGGCTCTAAATGTATTGTGTTTGTAATATATTTTATTTAAATCAAATAACAATGAAGGCCCATTTTTGCCTTTTTAAAATTACATAATAAGAAGCAGATGATCTATGTTTTTGTTGTCAAAGAGTAACAACCAGGTACACACACACTTACCCTTATACATTATTGAAGGCCAAACTCTTTTGTTAAATCTGCTATTGAAACCTCAGGTACTGAAAGTTATGTGTTCTTTTGTGGAAGAATATGAAATTATTGCAATTTGTGTTTACATTTAGCAATCTATTTTTAAAATAGAAAGATCCTAACAAAGCAGGGAGGTCAGGAATCACTCTGTAAGTTCTATACACCCACAGTGCTAGGGCTGGACCAGGATTAGGATGAAATGAATTGAGGTACTGGACTTGGGTGCAAAATTTTGGGGGTTCCAGGAAGCTCATTATTTAAAATTATATTTTCATGCAATATTCTTACAAATTAAATTTTATATTAAAAGATCCATGATGAACAAAGTACCAAAGCATTAAATAAAGATAGAATCTGACCCTGCACTTACATGATTCTTTTGCACTCACCCTTCTACTGGCTCTGCCCAGAGACACATCCATCCAACTCTCCTGTTCATATCAAGGAGAGTAATGGGCTGGAATAATGGGACAAGGCCCAAAGCATGGTTTTTAGAAGAAGCCTGAACATTCTCTCTTTTGTGTGTACAAAGGTAGTAATCGTGGCACCAAGGTCCTCTGTGACCTACTTATAAGCAACCTAGCCAACTTCATCTCCCCACTATATTAAAATATTCCCTTCCAGACAGGATGGGCCCTTTAATGTTCCAACATTTTTCTTTCCGTGTTGATAGCTCAGTATTTTCTAAAAATACTTCAAAGACATTTAAGTCTGTTCATAAGCAATACTTAAGTAAAATGAGGAGACAGTGTATTCCAGTTTCTTCTTATGGAGATTCAAGATACATATAGCATATTAAAAGCTGGGAGAAAAATTAGGAATGCTAAGTATTTTGTTTAATCCAATGTTTTTCTAATTTATTTTTACTATAGAGTCATAGCATTCCCTAGTCTCTGATTGCAAGTATAATGAGGCAGCAGCAGCATCTACTCCTGCTCTAACTCTCGTTTCTTGGTGGTGGTAGCATTTTGCTTTTCTGAACCTGCAAGATGTCTATCCACTTCCCTGATGATGGATTTTTATCATATCTAGGCATCAAGGAGCTCTGAAATTCTTATATGTGATTTTATTTATATATATTTTAATGGAATTGTGGACAATGAATTTCCATGGAAGATGTCAAGAGAACTCTGGGGGGAAAATATTGACCAATTTTATCTCTACTCTCTGTCCACACCTTTTCCCCTTAAGAATATGTTTTCTAAGTACATATTCATCATACCTACCTATCACATAGAGATAAATCAGTTAACAGATGTAATGTAGTGTTAGAAATGCTCATCTTATAATAATTCCAATAAAGTTACCCAACATGGAAACCAATGTGAATAAGAACATCTTAGCAGCCAGATAACTGGAAATCTAGCATTATCAGTCTAGGAACAATGAGGAGAATATAATTTGAACAAAGAAAGTCAGTATAAAGAATTATTGACTATAACAATTATAAGAGTTAGGTAGGAAGAAATAAAGAGAACTCAGAAGAACTACAGGAATAGGAGTATCTGCTCCATGCAAGGATGAAATAGAGCAACGGGAGCTGACAACCAGCGCTGCTGGGAGAACACAGGGTTGGTTCTCGATGGCAGAGAAGTTTCATTGGTGGAACTTGCGGGAGAAAGCTGTTCACAAGTAGGTGTCTTATCAGAGAGGCACACTGCTGCAAAATAGCCAAGGGTAGGATTGGGGTCTGGGGGAGGCTGTGTACTGCAGGAGCCTGGCACTAGTGAAGCCCCCTTGCTGTGGAGCTGTCTCTGGAGAAGCTACCTGTGCTGGGCTGTGGACACCTGTTGTTTGAGTACAAGGGAACAAGGAAGGGAAGCTCTTTCCTCCTGCAATGTTTCTCCAATGCCCCCTACTGACAAAATGTCGATGCCAGGTGGCACACAGAAATATTTCAAGGGCCCAGATTCATTTTCACAGAGTAGGTAAATAAGATGAATTTGGACCTGCGAGGCCATAAGGTGAGAAACTGGCACTGCCAGGGAAGAAAGATGATCTGGAAGAAAAATAGTGACTTACAAGATTGTGGTTGAGGAAGAGATCCCTCCCAACAAAAAGACAATTCATTTGAAGTCAAAGAAGAGAACAGAATCTTGTTTATAGAACTTGATCAAGGCTAGATGGAAAGAAGAAAGTGCTTTCTTTGAGAAAACCTTAGTTCAGGAAAGCCAAGGGGTGGTGCTGAGGTGAGGGTTGGGGAAAGGGTTGAGGGAAAAGTCTCTGAGTATGAAATGCAAAAGAGGGAAACACTTAGGATGGTTCCTTGGAAGTGTATCCTGTAGGATTGTGGCTAATGAGACAAAGCTGGATTCTTGTTATTTTATCTTTCTCTTTTCTATGTTTTCTACACTTTCTATGTTTCTAGTTTGTAACTCAAATTTCTCATACTGTATAATGCTGTTTTTTGTACTTTGTTAGATGGACTGAGAGTATTATGATTTACATGTCTCACCCTGATGGCAGAATGTGGAATGGTGATGAATGGATCAGGTCACCATCCCAAAGTCTAAAGTGAAGCTGAGTAGTGGATTAAAATTGGAGAGCCAGCCACTTCCATGTTGCCTTCAATGTAATATGCAAGCATGTCCATAAAAGGGTTCAATTACATCAGAAAAGCTATAATATTAGGGTGTTCTTAAATGTTTCATCAAAATATGTTAACTTTTACATTTTATATTCCATTGCTTCTCAAAGGTTACTGCTACCACCATAGGACAATTGCTAATAGCAAAATACCAAAGGACTGATTTGGGAAAATTAGTTTTATTTCCCTGACTGTTACTAAACAGCAAGTTGGGGTCTCACCACCCACCTCCACCCTCTAGGCAAAATTTCAGAGGCAAAGATTTGTTAATAAATGAAAGGAGTCTTTATTCAAAAGCAGTCACTTAAGGCTATCAAGTCACAGCTTTAATCACTTAAGCCTATCAATTAAGGTAAACTCTAACACCTGGGTTCTCCTATATTTCCCCCTGGTAGTTTACAAACTAAAACAGCATAATACGCAAAAGCTACACAATTCCAGAAGAATGGCAGGCTTCTGCCTTACAGCCTGCTCCCTTTAGAACACCCAAAGCATAAACCTGCCACACTCTGCCAGGCCAGCCTGATCCTACGTTCTGAGTTCCTTCTCATGCAAAATACTGTCCCTCGAAGGTAGCTTACAGCATGATCATCCAGGTATCTTCAAGGAAGAGGAGCCTGAGAGCAAGCTTGAGAGCAAGAGCCAGCCAGTCTAGAAGCCAGGTGGCCCAGAAGCCAGAACCAGAGCCTGAGAGAGCGAGCCAGCTCAGGAGACAAAAAAGCTCCTAGGCCATAAGGCCAGCCCTGTTTTTATTTCCATTGGCTCTGGAGGCATCAACTTCCTAGCCAATCCCATCCTAGGCTGCTCTTCATGGCCTCAGCAAACTCCTCCTATGGCTCTTCCTACTTCTTTCCAATGATCTTAATCAGATCTTTCTGTATCATGACTCCTGGTAATAAATTAGGCGTTTTAAAGGAATTGCATTGGTTTGTTCAGGTAAATAGGATGTCATTAAGTTGCTCTTTTAGTCAAACACAATATATGGTGCTTTATTCAGTGCCATTCCTGGACACTTGACAGGTGCTTCATAAATGTGGTTCTGAAAGATCACATGTCAATTATCAGCCTTTTTTATGACAATGCCATGCTCTCTTATAAATGCCTGAAAATGGCCCATGGGAATGCTAACTGGAACAAAGAAAGATTTATAACACTAAGCCCTCCAATACAAACATTTCATCTCTTGCAAATTATTATAGGTCCATTGACAAACAGAAAATTTGCTGAGCTTAAAACAAATCAGATACTTAACTTCGTAAAAAAATTAAAGTGGAAACATGTCATAAAGCTTTTGGATCACTTAAGTTATTAAGCTAATGTCTTAAAATATATATAGGACTTGTGAAAATACTGTATACCAGAAAATTCTTGGTAAGCTCTTTTAGGTTTCTTGTGTAATCTTCTGTAAAACAGATGGGATAAACTTTTTAAAATCTTACCTGTTTTTTTCATGTTCAGACTACATGAAAGCTTTTTCGTCTTTTCTCATCTATTTAGTTAATTTGATCACACTCTAAAGGACAATGGAAATGCTGACATGTAAAGGTGTATAAGACAACTGTTCTTAAGGAGCCCATGAAAAAGCACTAAGTCCTCATTCCTTTTCTGCCTGTTTTGGCACATCCAAAATTATGAAGTGAAAAATATGAGTCTAAATGATTAACATTTTATACAGAAAATAATACATTAAATGATGCGTATTTTCACTTTCCAAAAACTAACCTGGACCTCATACACTCTATTCCAATATCTTCTTTTAATATCTATCCCTTTCTGCTGTCCCATTCTGCCAGGGTCCTGTATGCCTTTCACTTTAGGACAGGGACTGGCAAACTTTTCCTATAAAAAAACAGATAGTAACTATTTTAGGTTTTACAGGCCATACAGCCTTTGAAATAACTAACAATTACGCTGTTTAGGTGAAGGCAGCTGCAGACAATACATTAACACATAAATATAGTTGCGTTCCAATAAAACTTTATTTGTGGACACTGAAATTTGAATTTTACATAATTTTCAAGTGTCATGACTATTCTTATTTTGAAGTGTCCCAAGTATTTAAGAATACGAAACCATTCTTAACTTGTGGGTCATAAAGAAATAGGTATTATGCCAGATTTGGTCCATGGGCTGTATATAATATGACAACTCCTGGTCTGTTGGCAGTACTACTTCAAGGACTAGGTATCTTTTAGTGAATCACCATCCAAAGGAAAGCTCTGTAAAGTTGGTTCTGTTTATAAAGGTTTCCTACATGACACCTAAAATTTTTAGGGATCATCAATATGGCCATGATTTTCCATTGCACATCTGAAGTATTATCAGATTTTATTAGCTGGTCCATTGAAAAGGATTTTAAGATTTTACAGTGACTTTTTCACATTTCATCAAGAAAAAGTATATGTAAAATAATGTATAAGGTTAGAAGATGAAATATGAATGAAAGAAGCAGGGGCTTTGTTCCCACTTTAAGGATTCAGTTCTTTGATTAGCTATAACTAACTTGATTATTTCCAATCTCATTCACCAGTTGTTACTGAACAATTATATTAACTGTTACAGGACATGAAGAGGAAAATTGTGCTTGTATCTTCTAGAGTAGCTACATTTGAAGGAAAAATAAAAGTACATATATATATATTTTAAAAGATATTATTTATTATTTTCAGAGTGAGGGGAAGGGAGAGAGGCAGAGAAGGAGAGAAACATCAATGAATGGTTGCCTTTCACCTGCCTTCGGCTACGGATCTGGCTGGAGACCTGGCTTGCAACCTTGTTAGGTGCCCCGGCTGGGGAATCTGAACCAGCAACCTTTGGGTCCGCAGGCCATGCCTATCCGATGAGCCACCAGGCAGGGCTTTTTTTTTTTTTTTTTTTTTTTTTTTAATAATGCCATAATATAGAACATAAAAGATAAATATTTCTGAAGAGGAATCTAGTGGTTGGTTTGTTCCAAATACTTTGGAGTGAAGAAAATCTAAACCTGAGTGAGATCATGCAAACTACAGCACAAAATATACAGATGTAAAATTTCAAGGTTTTCCTATGTGCCTACTATTACCAGGAGAGGTTTGGTTTAGGGGTCTGTAAAAATGTTTTCTTCCTTTAAGTATAATGCTGTGAGCCAAGACATCATCAGTTCCAGGCTCAGTCAGTTCCAGTTGAAAGTGTGAATGTTCAGCAAGAGGATATTTTGAAAGGAGGCTGAAAATCTGCTGTGCCAGATACCTGAAATGTTGTTAGGGTTTTCGGTGGAAAATTTCATTTCCACATTATAAATAACTGTAGGATATTTTAAGGGATCCAAGACTAGTAACTTCCAAGAGCTGCTTATATTAGTTCCACTGAAATGTGAAATGGAGGCAGATGCCCAAGGAAGCCTTTAAAACTGAATTACCAAATATGATTAATTAAAACAAATAATTCACCCTTGATTAAATTGCCCTTAAAATCCTCAGCCAAGGTACTCCCATTGAGGCCTGCATATTTTGCTATCCACCAAGTAAAACAAAGAAAGGGGAAAAATCGGTTGAGAAAGAAATAGGTAAAGCCCCCCCTAGAAGATTACTGAAATTCAAAATGCACTCGAATACCTCATTCAAAACAGCCTCATCTGGACGCCCATATTTGAAATATTGATTATGACTTAGCGTCTTCAAATTTACCGGGAGTGCCGTTTTGTGGACTTTATCGGATGATAAGGATAACCCCAGATAAGTGGGTACATAACCTGCTATGGTAGTTACTGAATTTCTATCTCCCTTTGACCACAGAAATAATTCACTTCCCCGTAACTTCTCCCCTCCTCTGCAGCCGCCACACCTTTAAAAACGAAAGAAAACAAGTCTGAGATCTTTGTTAGACAATGGTATACACTAAAATAAAGCAGCTCGGCTAAAAGGCAAAAAAAAAAAAAAAAAAAAGCATCCATGTTATGTATATGTATGTATACGTGTATTTAAGAGTGTCAGTGTTCGAGAGTGTGCGTCTGGGTGCTTGTGAGTGGGTGTAAAGTAAGAAAATAATGGATTCTGTCTCACTTGGCATCTTTATTGTTTTTGAGGGGGTAAGCCGGGCTTCCCTTCTGACATGCAGCCTTCAGCTGGGGAAGACTGTCGGCCCTGGAGCGCTCAGGCGGCGCGTCTGTGCCCGGGGTTAGAGCTCTCCCCTGCGACGGAAAAGATAATTAAAAATTGCACGCGCAGCAGACAATTCAGCTCTGCGCTGCGCATCAAGTTGTCTAGATAAGTGTGTTCTCAAACCCCTGCGGCGGCCAGGCTGGAGGCCAGTAGTCCGGGAGCAGTAGGTTGGGGTGAGGTGTCCTAGTGGGTGGTGAAGAATGTTTCTCCAAGCAAACAAGGGTGGCGGACAGCCGTGGAAGGCCGAGGAGGCTGGAGAGACTAGAAGAGGCTTGAGTCTGTGGGGGAACTGGGGGAGAGGCCGGAACATGGAGTAAAAGTGGGAAAGGGGGAGACAGATGAAGGAGGCTTGAAGTTGTGAATGGATAAAGGGAATGTAAAAATAAATCCCCAAAGAGAAAGGACAGAGCAGTGTCCCCTGAACCCCAATCCTTACCCCCGTGAGGGCGTGAGCCTAGCCACCCTCTTCCCTTCCGTCGCTCCTGAGGTTGAAAGCCCCTCTATCGCCCCTGCTTCTCTTTATTGAGAGCAATCCTGGTCTGCAGTCACTCAACTAAATACAGCCCTCCAAGTTCGTCTTGCGCTAAAAGTGGGCCCCAGAATCCGTGACTGGCACCAGATCCCGTCGTCTGTGCTCCCCACACTCTCGAAGCTCTTGCAGGCCTGTTCAAAGCTGCAGACCCCAGCGCCGCCTCAGCGAGGTGGACTCAGTCCTCTCACAACAGAGAGGAGGGTCGAGGCAGGTCGCTGCCAGGGTGAGAGGGGTGTTTGCGCTGAGCAATAAAAACACCGATTAAGGGGTACGTCAATTGTTTTAAATGAGATGGGGGGAAATCAACTATCTTCCTTAATACTCTGAGGTGGGGGAATTATAATTCTTCATTTATTTATAAAATCACTTATGACTGTGTCAGCTATCCTCTTAGGAGGAGTCTTTGAAACTTTGACAGCTGATGATTCTTTTTTGCAAACATGTTTTCAAGCTTTGTACAGTTTAAAGGAGTTTGACAGTAAGCAAGGAACGTAGCAGTACACAACTTGGAGAGGAACCGGCCCGGTGCTCTCTTCTTAGGGGTGCAATAGCCTCAAGCGGATTTCCCGGCTTCTGCGGGCGCCGCACATTGTTTTATTTGTTTTGAAGGCTCAGAGTTTGAGGCTGGTCGCAGACACCCACGTGCTTCTGACTCTCATCAGCGTAATGGTCGCCTCAGCCAGAGTCGTGTCTATATAAACCACAAAAACCTAATCATTAGAAATCCCAGCCTCCAAAAACCACATTTTAGGTAAAACTGCCGCTTTTTTCCGCGCTCCTTCATTCTCTCGACCACAACTTTTTGGGGGATCCAAAATCGCCTTTTTAACCCAAATTGGGAAATAAATACATAAATAAATAGGCATTGAAGCATTTTAAATATTTTATTTTCTATTTTTACTTTTTTTTTCCCCGGGAATGGTGGGCAACTCAAGACATTAGGCTTAATTTTAGATACAGAATAGACTTAATAAAAGGTTGAAATTGATGGAAAACTGCTCAAGTTCCTCCCCAGCAAGGGTTTTTGCAACTTATTTTAATCACCAAGATGATGGTTTTCCAGTCCTTAAAAAAACTCATCCTTATTCTCCAGGAAGAAGTTTGAATATAGAAGGAAAAAAAAAAACTGTCCAACCGCCCACTTTAGTTTCTAAAAACTAGTGACCCCCTCCCCATTTTTCGTGTTAAGCTAAATACATAAATAAACAAATAAACAAACACCCAAACCCTGCAAAATCATCCCCCCCCATCCCCCCAGGGAGCCACTACAGCAGAGGTGGGGGTGGGGTGGGGGAAGGGTGAAGAGTGCCGAGAAGTCAGCACAGGCGCTCAAGAATTTTCCTTCCTCCTCTCCTGACGTTACAACGAAAAATACCGACAGCCAGATCAGCCGGCGGCTCTCCGGAGTCTCTGCGTCAACCTCGTCCGATCAAGAGGGGGTTCCTTGCTTTAGGGGGAGGCGGGGAGAAGCAAAAGAACGGGACCAGGCTAGATCCCCTTAGACCAGGGCCGCCTCTCTCGGCTTCCGAAGCTGCGCGGGGAGTCCTGGGGGCTCCTTCTTGCGGCCGGCTGGCGGCGGCAGCGGCTGCGATTCGAATGCTCAAGATCCGTTGCCCCGAAATCCGCTGCCCGAGACTTACCTCCTGGCACCTCGAAGCGCGAGGGTCAGGGGAGCTTTGCAAACAGCAGGAGGGAGTGGATGCAAGGAGGTGGCGGTGAGAGGGGGAGAAGAGGAGAAGGGAAAGGAAAGCGCGGAGCCGGGGAGCCGGGCTGGCAGCCGCCGCGGGAGGAATCTGAGCACGCAGCCGGCGCGGGGGGAGAGGCGGCCGCGCGGAGGCGGCGGCGGTAGCAGCCCAAGCCGGCGGGCGGCGGCGCGGACGCCTGCAGCTGGGTAGCTGCTAGCCTTGTGGTGAGGTGCGGCGCGGCGGTGGCGGGCTGCGCACGGCTATGCCTTTCCTGGAGCTGGACTGAACGCACTCGCCTCCACCGCCGGACTCAAACTGGGAGGGGGCGCCAGCGCACCCAGGACGTGGTGCCCCAAGGGACCCCACTCTAAGCTGCAAACTGAAGCCACCCTCGCCTCCCCGGGCCAAACACATCCCCGCACCCGGTTGCAGCTGCCACCGCGAGTGTTCCAAAGGCTTCGGCAAAGATCTGCGCCTCCCGGGTCTCCCCACCCTCCAATCCGACCTCTCCGCCACCGCTGCCCCCCGTCAGACTCCGCCTGACAGTCGGCTTCATCGAACTTGATTTCTCACCTCCTCAGCCCCATCACCTCCATCCCCTCTCCCCCGTCTCGCCTCCACCCCCCCCCTCTGTTTCCTCCTCCTCGCCCCTCATTTCCACCCTCCTCCCCCTCCCCCGGCCACTTCGCTAACTTGTGGCTGTTGTGATGCGTATTCCCGTAGATCCGAGCACCAGCCGGCGCTTCAGCCCCCCCTCCAGCAGCCTGCAGCCCGGCAAGATGAGCGACGTGAGCTCGGTGGTGGCTGCGCAGCAGCAGCAGCAGCAGCAGCAGCAACAGCAGCAGCAGCAGCAGCAGCAGCAGCAGCAACAGCAGCAGCAGCAGCAGCAGCAGCAGCAGCAGCAGGAGGCGGCTGCGGCGGCGGCGGCTGCGGCAGCAGCGGCAGCGGTGCCCCGGTTGCGGCCGCCGCACGACAACCGCACCATGGTGGAGATCATAGCTGACCACCCGGCCGAGCTAGTCCGTACTGACAGCCCTAACTTCCTGTGCTCGGTGCTGCCTTCGCACTGGCGTTGCAACAAGACCCTACCCGTGGCCTTCAAGGTAAGAAGCTGCGGTCGTCCCCCGCCCCCGGCTGGGCGCAGCGGGACCTGCCCGCCGGCGTCTCAGTTGCCGGCGTGGGCCCGGGCCTGACAGCGTCCATGGCCTCGGGTATACCTTGGAAGCTCTAACCGAGGGACCCTAGGATAGGCTCCCTTCCTCCCAGCGGGTTTGGGCGCAGTGACCCAGCTCAGAACTTTCCCTCTCCCACCTGTGCCTGCAGCCACCACATCAGTCCTTTTCCCCCTCTGTCTATTCATCACCCCTCAAGCCTCCCGGCCAAAGTTCTAACCCACTCTCGGAGCTATCTCCCCTCCCCCCAAGGCCTCCAGGTGTCCACTCTTTCCATCGCCACCCCGCCCCCCTCCCTGGGGATGAGGATCTCCACCGTTTCCCTCCCGACTCCCGCGTCCTTGTCACGGGGCAGGCGGGCTGGCCCCGCACTGACGGCTGCTCGCTCTGGCTTTCCCAGGTTCCCTGGCGCCCCTACCCACTCCTCTCTCAGCAGAGCGCCCCTCCACTCGTCTCGGCACCCCCACCTCTGACTTGTTTGAGTCTCAGCGGCCCCGGCCTATCCCAGGCTCCGGGATGGTGTTCGCCGGGTGGAGGCGCCGGGAGTTCGCGCCCGGGGCGGGGCGCCGGCTGCGGCGCGTGGGTAGCATGACCCCTGCCCAAGAGGGTCGCAGGCGTATCCCGGGACTCGGGGATTGGGGGTGGGGGGAGACAGGACAGGGATATTTGCTTGGCTCCCAGACTCGAGCCAGTTCCCGTTACGGGGAGGAAGGAGGGGTCGCCGGGGTTGCCTGGCGACCTGAGGCGGGGAAGCCTGGAAATGGAGGGCGCAGGACCCTCGAGTGCTGGAGGTGCGGGCCCCCTGAGGGGGCAGGGGCTCGGGCTGCCTCTTCCCGCTGGTACTGGGCTTCCCTCCTCTCCCAGCCTTGCGGGGACGAGGGAAAATCTGTGAACTGTCTTCGGTTCTCCAGCCTTGAAATCTAAGGTGACACTTAGCGGATTTGTCTTATTACTTCCAAAGAACTTAGTCCCCAAAGGTCTCTTCCGTCTTTGTGGAGTCGCGGGAGGCTCAGGACTGTGCCAAAGGAGTGACCCCGAGGTTTGGGAGCGCCCTTCACTGCCTCCTCCGTCCGAGGGACCCGTTAGTTTGAGGGCGGGTATCCGCAGCCGGTATACCCGGGAGTGGCTGGGCAGGTTGAGGGTGTAAGGTCCCCAGCCTCTGGCACAGCCCGGTAGGTGTCCAAAAAGCGACCCTGATTGCCCCGGCGGCCCTTGCCAGAGGGAGACGCGGAGCCTCCAGGGTTGAGCTGGGTGGAAGGGAGGCAGATTCCCGGGCTGTACTCAGTCGTGGGACTAGACGTCAATGGAAGTAGCGGAGAGCTAGACCTGGAGAAGAAACTCAGAAAGCTGCTTCCAACCTTGTCTAGCCTAGGACCCCTGGGTTCTGGGATCAATGGAGAGCAGGATAGCGAGGCCATAGGGAAAGGGGCAAAAATGAAGAATCGTGCCATGTTCTCCACTGGAGCCCTGGGGCCAAACTCCCACGGGCCACTGGCAGTGCCCAGTAGTTGTCCCCCCCACCCCCCCAACCCCAGGCTCCAATTCAGATTCCATGTGTGGGTGGAGTAAAAAGAAAGAGGAGAGTCCGGGTCAATTAGAGCTGGTTATCTTGCTAGGTCTTATATCAGTACAGAAATCAGAATAAATTGTTATGGAAAGAGGATGTTGCATTCTGGGGCAAGTTTCTTTTTGCACTTGGCTTAAGAAATGTGTGTTTTGTTTTCAACCGTCCCGTTTCTCCTTTTACAAACCCCCCATTTTGTAGGTTATTTTCTTCTTAAAATACGAAAAGCTTAGGATATTGTAGAAATTTACATTTCTGTCCAAGAAGTATCTTGTACCAATGTTCGTCGTCCAAGGGCCCAGAATTTTCTAATTAGCCTTATTGAGAGTGGACATTTATCTCTACCCCACCCCCAAATCCCAAACACAAAAACCTGAATGAAAACAGCAAATACAAATAAGTAGATATTTTGTTTATATAATGCCACAAGCCAGGATATGTGAAAAAGTGCCTACATTTTTAAAGGTGTCATTTAGGTGTTGGTCTGGATTCCGTTTGTTCTGCTAAACATCTTTAAGGTATAACTGTTTTGACTATTGTTTTATATTTATGGGACTGGACTGACTTTGACCATTAGTATTATAGATAGAAAGGATGTTTTTGGCATACAGATAGAATGCAATTTAGTTTGACCTATTCTCAGATTTTGGTTGTCTTCAGGTTTTTGCACCACCACCCTTTAAAAATTATTTTGAAAAGAAATTGGTTTCTTTGCTATTAATCATACTTATTGTCAGTTACAGAGTAATTTTACTTGTAACCAGTAAACAAAGCCTTTGATAACAAACACATGGCCATATAAAGTAAATATTTAATTCATATTAATTGAAAAAGAAATGGAATTAACCTAAAACATGTACCCTCAATGTTTTATCACCTCCATACCTGTGTTCAACAAAAAGCAAATAGCAGATGATAGCTGAGATCCTCTTACTATATGAGTTTTGTCTCTACTGAAAAAGTTATGTAGATATTTAGAACATACAGGTATAGAGGACAATTTATGTTTCCATCTGAATGTTAGTAACAACAAAGTCTCTTTACCTTTCTTACATGAAAGCAGTAAGGCTTTCTATACTTTCAACAAAATCAAATAAATCTGTAATGAAGAAATAACATGAAGAAGTCTCAGTCTGAAAAGTGGTGAGAACAATTTGGCTATGATAGCCATGTACAAAGTAAATTATAGTGTTCCTAGGTAGATACAGGCAGTTGAATATATTTTTAAAACACAAGAAGTAAATTGTTGAGAAATCTGATATTCAAATCAATACAATTTATTGAGCCTGTATTTTATGCCTGCTGAGCTCACCACTGTAGAGAATCAAATGGGTTCAATGGATTGTGTTTGAGATGTTAAAGTAGTGCTTCAAAATGATATTGACAATGTATTGTATTAAATTGTAAGCAATGTGTTACTGTTGTTCATTTGATCTTGTTGGGGGATTATACAACAATACTTAATTTGTTTATACTTGGCTCTTAGAAATGCAGAAACAACCAGTATAGTTTAAAATACGTAAAGTTGTTTATTAGCATTGTATTTTTAACAAAGTTCTGCAGTTTTGAAATGTTCAGCCCTCCCAGGTGTCAAGGAAATGGAAATAAATATTTTTAACATTTCTTTCAGGTGTATCTCACTGAAAGCTTAAAATAGTGAAGGCATTCTATTAGAGGATCCCAGGCCTTTCTGTCCTTGAAATTCTAGTGATGAAAAAGCAATTTGCAAATTCATCTCATTAGGTAATGGTCAGATAGAAATGGTGAGAGAGTATGTCAGCGGTGCATCCAGTAGTGCCCTTCCAGTTAGGGGTCTGTCAGCATTTCTACCATGAAGCCTGGTGTTTAGGGTTCATAACTCAGTAGCTTTAAATAGCTTTAAGCTGAAACACTATGCAGAAATTTTACGTTCAAATATATATATTAAAACTTAAAGTATTTCAAGGCTATTGCTCTGTTTTAAGTTAAAGAGAACACTGGGCTATATATTTACCAGTATCATGTGTTTTTCTAGCAATCTTAAAGAAAACACATTTTTAGATATATGACCTATTACTCATAGTTAATTCTGTATATTTAATGATTGCTTTCAGTATTAGTCATAATTATGTAGGGTTTCAAAATGATGGAGCAATTTCTATCAGAATAATATTTTCAACATCATTAGCCCATTTTCAGAAACAAGTATGCAACTAACAAATACTTGACACTAGTGAGTTGTATTTTCCTTACATATTTAATGATCAGATTTTATGTTTGTATCTTTTTAAATATAATTATATTTAAATAAAAAATAACAGATTATTAAACCTGTTTAAACCTTATTAAAGCTATATGAATTATTATGCAGAATTATGTAAATAAATTTCAAGTTGTGTTAAGACAGACACATCTTTGTGTTATGACTTTAAATAAAATAAAATTATTTAAAGTTAAAAACGTTAGGATTGAATATATAAAACTTATTATTAAGGTAATTGAAATAAAAACTCTTAGATGGAAAAATATTGGAAATATTTTTAGAAAAATTACATTTGAAAACAGGCACGATAAGATATTTTTCATTATGTTTTCCCTTTGTCATTGCTGTTTGTGTCTTTTCAAAAATTTTCAAAATATCTAAATGAGCTTGAAAAATGGCATGTAAATTCCTGGCTTAAATTGAAATATTTTCCATCAATTTTCTCTTTGACATACAAAAAAAAAAATGTTAAACTTGAGAAGTTAAAACTAGTATTTGTGAAAGTTTTTGATAGTTAAAGTTATCTTTAAATAATTACCATAGGATTAATTTTTTTTCTTATTGCAGTAACTTCTATATCTATCTCTTTATTCCAAAGAAAGATTTGGTCAGAGTCTATCTTGAAAAAGAATTATATTTCAATTTTGCTCCAAGTACAATTTGCCAAATGATATTGGTCTACAAGAGTAACTAATTAGTTAAGACTAGACTTCTGTTCATGGAAATGTAATAGGCAATTTTTATTTCTGTATAAAAAGACCACAAAAACAATTTTAAGGGTCTGAGTTAATTCTCCATTGCTTCTCTATCAGAGTAATTCACAGATTTAATCATAAGGAGTCTCATATAAAATTTCAGGAGCATTCTAGAGTTAAATATTTTTTATTTTGTACAAGCTGTATACAACCTGCTTTAAATGCTGGGTATAATGAGGTGTGCTAAATAAAGGAACTTCTTTCTTAATTCTAAAATGTCAAGATATAAAATTACTTCTCTTTCTATGAAGTTTCTTGAATGTATAGATTTTATATTTTAAACACCTAGAAATGTAGTTGTTAAGGTTTCATCACAAATTATTCTTTGCAGAACAGAACTTTTATATTGGGTAGCATAGAAACAAATTTTAATGTGAATTTACACCTAACTAGTTAAAGAGTGATTTTTGACTGCTCTCTCTTTCTAGCCCTTAGAATGTTTTCTATTGTTTGGGTTTGTACAGATGAAATGTGTAAACGTGTCATGATTCTTTTGGTTTTCTTTTCTTTTATTATTTTTTTGGTTGATTTCTTTAAAAGAGAGAAACTATTCTGCTTATGTATGCCTTCATTGACTGATGCTTTAAAAAATTAGAAAAATCTTTTCATTCATTGATTTTAGAGGGGTGGGGAGAAACATCAATTTGTTGCATCATCCATCCATGCATTCACTGGTTGCTTCATGTTTGTGCCCTCACCAGTGATTAAACCCACAACCTTGGTGTTTCTTTGGGACAACTGTCTAATCAGCTGAGATACGTGGTCAGGGCCATTGGTCAATTCTTGAATTTGCCCTGAATAGGGATGGAACCTACAACCGTGGTCAGTACAGATGATGCTGTAACCAACCGAGTGGCCCAACCAGGGCCTCTTTTGGTTTTCTTTTAGATAAACACAGTTGAGAATCTCCAAGGGAAACTTTTTAGCTACAGAGATCTACTTTTTTTTTTTTTTTTTTAAATTTCAACCATATAATTATATTTCTGATTGTTATAAAGTCAAATATAGTTCTCCTTCCCCCCTTTTTTCCCCTCATAAAAACATTAAGCATTGTGATTTTGTAGAGTATATAGCAGGAAAAAAATATATTTAACCATTAAAATAAAGTTCAGCCATAACAGGAAAAGTTGTTACTATATCATTCTAGTTTTTTTTTTTTTTTAAGGTCAAGTTCTATGCCTCATAGATGAATCACAATTTGTGATTGTCTATTTGTTTTGTTATTAAATATAATACACGTAAAACATAACCAGTATTTAATATGGTCATTATTATGCTGCTTAAGCAAAGTAAAATGGATTTATGTATTTCACTCTTAAGGGATCTTTTCTTTCATATTTTCCCATATTGAATCAATTTTCCTTTCTTCAAACTAAAAAAAACCCATTATGTTAAAAATATGCAGTAAAATAATAATGTCCCAGAGCTCTTGAAAATCTTAATATTGGGGCAGATTTCTTTACTTTTTTTTCTGAAATTTAGCCAGACTGGAGTGAGACCCATCAGCAGTCATTCTTTATTTTTCAACAAAAAACATCTCAGGACATGAAGTGAAGAATTACATATTCAACTGCATCCATTAAGGATGCTCATAAATAAAAACCCATGTTTACCAAACAGCAGACTTGAAACAGAAGTTAGCCTCCTTGTTTTATAAAAAGTACATTATTATAATTACACCCTATTTTATGCATTTTACAGACTTTTAAATAATTATTTCTAATTTATCTTGGAAAACAGGGGTTACTGGAGATGAAGTTACTTGTATGAGATCATAGCAGAGGAGGGAAAAAAGTGGAGTCTTTTGAGTTTTGATGCATTGAGTTTCTTCTCAACAGTACAACTTTTCTGCCTTCATTCATATGATTTACTGGTTCCAATTTAATTTGCCAAAAAAAAAAAAAAAAAAAAAAAAGCCACACCGCAGGCGTTAAAACACAATATGCTGATTATAAAAAATGTCAAACATTCAGATGAATCCTGGCAAACTAGTCAATTATTTTAGTATTGTCAAATATTCACATTTTTGGCATTGTGAATTTGAAAAATTGAAAACCACATTGCCTCTATCAGTAGTGGTACAGCATTACCTATATTATCAGTAGCCACTTGAGGCACTAGATCAAGTGAGCAGGGAGGAAGTCATGTTCTCAAGGGATTTACCCTTGACCTGGGAATCTTCTGGGATTGAGCTGAGTAACCACACGCTGTGAGTAAATGATAGTGGTATTAGTCCCTCTCATCTGGAATGGAAAAGGTTGTCAGAAAACTAGTTTGGAGCAAGGGCATATTGCTGCTAGTGAGGGTTGCTGTCTCAGCCTTGAACTGGTTCTCTCTCTTAGAGTCTTATATGGTAGCTTCACAGACTGCTGGCTGTGGGGCTTGATGCTCTCTTTGGAGCTCTTTCACTTATTTATTTAAAAGATATTTATCAAACACCTACTCTGTGTTCGGTACTGTTGTGGGAGTTCAGTATATAGTGCTGAACAAGACAGATTAAGTCCCTTCCCTCTTGCAGTTTCCAATCTAATATAATCTGGTCTTCTAGGAGTGAGTCTCGGTTTTGAGCAAGAACATCAAAAGTAGATAAATTATTAATATATGCACATTAAAATGAGGATCATTTGAATACAGTGGAGTGCTGTGGAAATGGGCTCTGTAATTTAAGGAACACATTAGGATTTTAAACTGAGTAACAAAGTGCTAAAGAAGGAATGGAATTGAATAAGAGACTAAGAGAAAATTAAGGGTGAAAATGATATTGGCCAAGTTCTTTTTCCTAGCTGGAGCAGAGGGTATAGTAGAGGAGTGTTGGGCTAGGGGTTTCAGGTGGGGGAAAATTAAGCCCTAAAATATAGCAATAGTGTTTGTTGAATCACGGTCTGAGAAATCTGCCTTGATGAGAGCATGTACAAATAGTATTGGGGGCGTGGAATTAAATACTTAGGTTTGCCTTATGGCAATCTTGACAAAGGAGGGAGCAGCACTAAAAGTGGGAGAAAGAGGAGTGGAATATTTGCCAGACAGGCAAGCACATATGGGTGTTAATGTCAGAGTAGTAGGATAGTGTAGCTGGAGTCATTGCTTCGTCATCACCGGGGCATCTGGAAGCGGCATGAGGAAGAGAGGGAAATAATCTGAATATATGATCCTGGAAATTAGTTGAGACAAAAGGTATTATGAAGGGTCCTGGTATTGGTAATGGATTAAGAATATTGTGTTTTATATGTGACAGCAAAGGTTCTGCACCAGCGTTTTCATACCAGTTTCTGAATTAATCAGAGGCACCCATTTGTGAGTTAGCTCACCCTGTTTAAAAGGAAACGTGTGATCCCTAGCCTTGGAGCAGTGAAAATGTTTATTGGCCCCAAAGACTGATTATTCTTGTCCTTACTTGACTGAGTTAATCTGCCAAAGGTTAACTATTGAAGGTTAAGGAGGCAAGTGTGTCATTCTAAGATGGAAGATGGGACCAAGACAAAAGTTCAGCTAAGGGTGTATTTTCTGTGTGTATACTAATTTGTCAGCGATCATTATTGGTCTGTTATGTTTATTCTGCACCTCAACTCTAAGCTTCTTGATGGTTTTGTATATTTCACTGGCTCCTATTGAAGAGTGGACATTTAGTAATTATTTGCAGGATGATTAAAGGCTGAATATCTAGCCCAAAGTAATGAGATGAAATGTAGTCCTTGATTCCACGCCACTTTTAGGCTTCCTTCTAGTTAGGAATTCCAGGGTTTCACTTAAATGTCTTCTTCCATAGAGCTGACTAGACCTTTTTTTCAGCCTGTGATTGGGATGAGACCACACCTCAGGGTGCTCCAGGCTGCAGACAGGCAGGGCCTTAATATGTACGATGCAATCTGCAGATGAAGCGTCAGCCTTCCTTCTGTGGCATAATTCTTATGGACAACTTAACATGGGGATTTAATAAAAATGTACATGTATTCAGTGAAGAATGCAACAACAAATGAAGGAAACTTTTGCCTGCCTTTGAAATGGGTGGGCCCTGAAACATTGGTCTGTTTGAAGTGGCATCCTAACCCATATGCAGATGCTTCATTCCTGTCTGCCATTACTGGACCAGAGCACTAAGTCCTGATAAGGAACATTATTTACAATGAGAATATATTCTTAGTTTTGAAGCTTTGCTGATGAGCCATCATTGCTGCTGTGTTTCCTGTTTTGTGTAGGTGGTAGCCCTCGGAGAGGTACCAGATGGGACTGTGGTTACTGTCATGGCGGGTAATGATGAAAATTATTCTGCTGAACTCCGAAATGCCTCTGCTGTTATGAAAAACCAAGTAGCAAGGTTCAACGATTTGAGATTTGTGGGCCGGAGTGGACGAGGTAGGTCTCTGATTTTTAATATTGATAATGGAATAAACACATTAGGGTCCTCTGATGACCTGTAGGCTAGTCTGTATACAAATCAGCACCCTCTTCTACTGAATAGAATTACTGAAGCTTTTACTTAAGTATGTCCAGATGAAGCTGGGTGTTTTCCTGAATACCCAGGCCTTTTTCATTTGTTTTATGATATTGAATATTCAAACAGTGTTTTCAGAACTCATTTCTACTTTCATTGGGTGTGAACATGTAAGGTGGAGAGAAGAAAAGCTGGAGGTTCAAGTTATGAATTATGAGGGACCAAATAACTAAGTAAATTGAGTGGCAAAAGGGAAAGAAAAGGGAATGCATTGGATTAATTTCCTGATAATATCAGTTTTGCTCTAAGTGGTAGCAAGGACAATTAGCATAATGTTTATGTGTACTTGTGACATGGTTACCTCTATATGAGTTAATTTATTCTTATAATAAGAAATCTATTTAAAAATCATTTAGTATTTTTTACAGAAGGCTTTTCATTGGAATAAGTGAATAATGTGTTACTTACGTTAGAATTATTTTATAGAATTGCCTAGACAGATGAATGATCAGGACTTGAAATATTTCCACATTATTTGAGGGTTTTTGCCATCTGAATCCATATTCAGATATTAGGAATCCTTAGAAGAGATCATAAAATAGAAAATAGTCCCTTTTAGGGTTTTCATAACTATTTTATAAATGGGCTTAATGTTTTAAAAATGTCTCTAAGGAAACCAATTTTTGGGTTTATTTACTTATTCTATAGAGAGACTTTTAATAGTCATTCATTAGAGATGTATTATGTTCATTTATTTATTTATTGAATCTAATATTTCTATTTTAAATATTTCAATAATAAGGAAGAAAATAGACCACTTTAGCATGGAGGTGAAATAAAGACCTATGGAATGATTCCAACCCAGGTTTGAATTAGGAAATGAGAAGCATCAATTTTTAAACTGTGTTTAGTAATTGCTCTTTAGTTTGGATCAGATGTCAAATTATTACCATTGTAAAAACTTGATAAGGGAAATTCAAGCAAAGCTGTTTCCGATGAGTAGTTTTAGTTTACTTTCTAGGAACAGGGCCAAGAAGTTGTACTTTTTAACTTAAAAAAAAAAAAAAATGATGCATGCTAATGAGATACTGTCACTGAAAGATTGTTTGAAATAAAATGGGGCTCAGGCCTTTGGAAGAATCAAAACTAGGGGGGTTATCTCTGCATCAGGTTTGGTTTGTTTTCATTAAAAAAAAAAAAAAAAGACATCCTCTTTCCCTATTGACTGATTAGGTGTGAACTGTGTATTCATTTTTTTTTTTTCCTTTCAGTTATTGGTGCAAATCCATAGCACAAGTAAAGTTTCTTTTTCTAGAAAGAATCAAGAGAAATGTGAACATGATGATTTACCTGTGTGCTCTGAATTACATCATTTTTCTTCTGTAATATTACTTTGTTTTTAACTAGAGTAATGAATTTTAGTATTTAAAAGATTGGTTGCTATACTTCATTTTACTTTATAGATTTGAGCTAGTGTTTTCATTTATCTTGCTTTTTGTATTATATAGATGCTGCATAACTTTTCTCTGATGAATTTGAGTAGAAACTATGGCAAAGTGATAGTGTACTTTGTAAACCCTCAACATATTTATTTAAGAAACTTCAAAGAGAAACAAAGGGTGTGCACTGTTTTACTATATTGGCTTTCTGAGTTTTGGCTGGTTTCCCAAATAGCAATTTTTATATTTAAAAAAAAAAAAAAAAAAAAGACAGACTTAACTGCTTGCAGACTTTTCACGCATGGAAGATGAAGAAAGCTTCTTTTGATGAAGTGTAATTATGTCCAAACAGAGCTGACCCCCTCCCCCTATATTTCTTATGATCTTAACTGAAGAAAGTAGGATTTTTCCTTTGAAGAAGCCGGGACTTGGTGGAGGATCTGAAATGCTACAGTCTGCTGCCAGAGGCAGGATGGAGAAATTGGTCCAGACTTGTCTTCGAGACTTAGATTGGGGGTGGGAGTAGCGGGTGGAGAGAGAAAGAAAAATTGATTTATCACTAATAACAGATTTTTATATCACTTCGTTAACATTATTTGAAAGGGAACGGTAATATCAAGCTGAAATGAAGGGTAAAAAAGGACAGAGAACGCCTATAACAGACACCACTCTTTGAAAATAAAAGGGTCAGTTTTTCAGTAGCAGGAAACCCTTTAACCTGCCTGTGTACCTGACGTGCTTTCAAACAGACTTTTTCTAGCTTCTTCACACTTTCACATTTCTCTTAAATTATTAAGTCTGGATCAGCATGCTGCTACCACTGTATTTTTTCGCCATCTGTTTAAATTTTCTATTTTCGGTAGCATTAAAAAAAAAAAATAACACCAAGTTCCTCTAATTATTGCAGTTTTCTTGTCACTGGTAGAAATATAAACTCAGAAATTGAAAAACAGTTTTGGATTTATCAAGGAGTTACATCATTACTTAACTTTGGCTTGATCAGTTATCTAATGACCACAGCCTTTAGAAGTGCTTTGGAATAAAAGTAGAGCATCAATGAAACTTGCATGACGTTAGGAGTGGTTTACGTATTTTCATTCTCTTTTCCTTTTTCAGCCTTTATATTTTTAACAGAATAATTTAAAATGACTTTGGTCCTTAAGTTTCCTTGGTGTGCTTTCTCACTTTTGACATCAAGCATACTGCTTTTAATTTACAAGCATTTTTAAGCACTTACTGTATAGAGAGTGTGGGACTTTGTCGATTTAGGATACAATCCCTGCCTACTTTTAGCATTTCTGACTATTTCTGTCAGCCCCTCAGGTTAGGTGGGAATTGTCTTTTAATTGCCATTTCCTGTATTTACTTTAGAAGACATATATGCCTTGAGGACATATGCACTACTGGTTCCTAGGTGAAGCTATGGATGATAATAGTTACTTGACTAATGAGTGTTGGCTTCCTCACTACGAGCTTGCATTTTTAAGTAGGAACCTGAATTTTTATCATTTATGAAAAGTGATAAAAATGGGATTTGGAAAACATTTTTTTTTTTTTTTTTTTAAGTTTAAGGAAATCATGAGTATGTAAATATTTGACTTAGGAAATGTATTATTAGTATTTATAAGGTGAAGAACCAATTACCTTGTTGGGTGGTAGTTTCTGAAACATTACACTCATGTTCCTTCTGAAGGGGCATAACAAGTGGAAAGAACCTTCTTGATTTTTGTTTTAGTTGTTAAAGTACATTTGTTCCTTAAGATTTGATTTGAGAAGACTGTAGTTACCATTAAATATTTATCTCCCCTCCCCAATCTACTTCTCTTTAAAAGAAACCTTTATAGAAAACTGGTTCCACTTTGACTATTTAGATGTTTTATACTTACAGGGTGAATTCTGTATTTGGCTTTTTCCCCTGTATGAGGGGTTTCTTTGAATTTGGGATAAGCATTAACGGCTTTTAATATTTTAAGTAATGGAAGTTTCAAATAGAAATATTCTGAGGGCCAGTTTGGATAAATTCATGGACAGTAGCTCTAGCAGATTATTGACAGACTTTAAGACAATTGGGACACATACATCCTTGATTTATTAAGATTTTAGCCATGGATGACAACTGCTTTCCACGCACTGCCCTCTGGGCTACTGTTAGAAATGCAGTTCTGGCTCCCCACCATTTATCCAATCCAGAATGGCATCGTTTTATAGTTTCATGTCAATTAACTTTCAACCTAGGGATTCAGACAGATCTTTCCATTGTTTTGAGGTGCTGACCTGCATCCAATGGCTTCCTATTCAACTTTCTAATCTCCATTTCTTTGGACTTGAACTTTTCTGTAACTAGTTTACACTCCAGGCTGCCTTATTCTTCTGGTTAGTTTTAATGTATATAATAAATTCTGTTCTCTAATGAGATAATTAAACTACTTACATCCATGTAACATCCAGTATATAATGATGAATTATGATATATTAATGACACTTTAAGATAGATCCTTTCATCACCCTGGCCAATATATGACATTAGTAGATTTATATTTACTATTTCTTGGTCTTATATAGCACATTAAAACACATGCAGAAATAAATTGCCTGTTCATTTTTTAAAATGTCCTCTGGAAATGTTAAAAACAAGGAGCATTCATTTTAGTGTCTGAGAGAGCTGGGTTCAGATCCTGATTTTTCCCACTTATTAGCTGTGTGAATAAGTTACCAAGCCTCTCTGAACTTCATATGTGAAATGGAGGTGATAAACCTAACAATAATTCAGGATCTAATGAGATAATATGTATGAAGTGGCTGGCACTTAATAGGTTTCTATTCAGTAGTCATCTTCCCCCTCCTTGCATTCCTGTGTTTTCTTTCCTACTTTTTACTCTTCTTGGGTATAGAAAAATATCGCCAAAGAGACTTAAAACTATATATACTGAGTAACAAATGATGTGTGTCTTAAACATATTTTAGGAACTTACATGGTCTGGGTTGAAAAGAAAACCCATTCACTAGACTTGACAGTCTAAGACCTGTTCTACATTAAGCCTTGTATGTAACCTGTTCCATATTAAGCTTTGAAAAGATTGCATTAAACTTTGCATTGATACATATTGTTTAAGATTTGTGTTTTGATTTAGTACCCTCAGCTTTCAGTAAAGGGAAAAACAGTTTCTTACCAAAAAACAAAGCAAAACAAAATGAGCTTTTTAAAAGCAGGCTAAATGAATCCTCTGGCCTGGGATTGCTGAATGTTTTATTGAGTCACTGTTTCACGCCCACCTTTTCCTGTCTTGTAACAGTTGCAGTTTTGACTATCTGACATGACTAACCGTCGCAAATCTAACTGATTACAACTGTCAGTGAGTCTGTATAACAGAGTCTGGTATCTTCTTCTGGAGAAACAAATCCTAATCTGCTACCAAACTTTTCCCTGTCTCCCTCTGCCCCATTCATCACTTTTAGCTCATTAATTTGAAACATCAGATGTAATATTTCCATGAAGCACACCCTCTGCTAAAAGCAAAAATTTATATATTCATGAATATGTTGGGAGATGTTCTGTACATTTAGCAAAAAATATAAGTCATTGTGTCATTGTCATGGAGTTATTTCAAGATTTAACAGCAAGGAAGTATGTTAGGGAACGGGCGGGCAGGGAGGAGAAAATCTTTGTTCCAGTAATGATGAAATCATCAGACCACAGGCACATTAAGGCCAGGACAGGAGACACTGGCTCCTGTTAAAATGATTCCCATAAGAACCTTCCTCTTTCATCTTCTTATTGTAGTGCAGTTAAGCAAATAAAATGCTAAAGCCATGTGAAGTAAATAACATAATCAACAGTGATTTACTATTGTTCTCTCATGGGGTCACGACCTAATCCTAAATAAAGACTTCTAAAATTGTCTGTGTTTGGATGTGTTCCTGATGTTGGAGAAAACTGAAAGGCAGAGAACCCTCCTCAAGTGGACCAGGGTTTTTGTTTTCATTACAGCTATTGCTACTGAACAGTTGTTTTTTGTTGTTTGTTTTTTGTTTGTTTTTGCTTTTTAAACTGGAGCTGCCTTTTATAGTACTGCAAATGAGGATGATGATCTTAACACTCTGAGAGTTCAGTTAACTTCCTAACATGAATGACCATTAGAAGGAGTACGGAGTTCTCACTTTTGCCTTTATTTCATGACCTCCTCAGAGGCTTAAATGAAGTTTGGACATCTGTGCTGTTATGTTGTCATCAATATTACCTTATGTTTACTTTGGATTTTCCTTGTTTACATCTGCAGGCAAGAGTTTCACCTTGACCATAACCGTCTTCACAAATCCTCCCCAAGTAGCCACCTATCACAGAGCTATTAAAGTTACAGTGGATGGACCCCGGGAACCCAGAAGTAAGTACTGGCCTTCCTATTGGAGTTGGTAATATAGTTTGCAGAGACCCCAGGCAGAATTAGTCTGCTCTCCGCATATATTTTGAGTGAGGGACAGTTAGTACAACTTCACAGTTAGTAGAAAATTAAATTACACCCTTAACCTTGGCCACAACAATGCTAAGGCCTACATAACTTTGGGAAATGAGTGAATAATTATCCAGTCACCGTAACTATTTTCTAAGAAATTCTGTTCATCCATTCTGCATGGTAGACAGTGCAGAATAGACCCACAAGCACTGAGGAAGTAAACAATAAACTGAAAACTCTTGAGCTTAGTCAAAATGCATTTGCGTGTTTCCCATGGCCCAAGAATGCGCTTTAACTCTTTACCTCGCCCACTCAGTTCCCTTTATGAAGAGCACACTGCTTAATTACAAAGAATTTATTTGCGAATGATAACTTGCTTGATTGTTACAACACTGTTGTTTGGTCATGTTCTAGTAATTGTTATAGATAGTTATTATTTATTTTATTTTATTTTATTTTTTTAACATTTAGAGTCAAACCAGATTTAAATCTACCTTGGTTTATTAGTCAACATCCAGAAAGTTTAACCAGCTTCAGTTGAAGGAAGTGCACATAATCTGTTCAGGCTACTAACACATTTTCATCCTAAGTCTAAGTTGATACAGGTTTGGTTCCCCCTCCTCAAAACTGACTTAAACAGATCTGGCATAGCAGCAGTTAAATGTATTAAGAGATTAAAGCTTATTTGACATACACAACTTTAAAAATTCTGTGCCACTGACAACATCATATAGAACTCTGCCTTTGAGGAGTGAATACATTGGAGACCTACCATTGTGTTTAGAGTTAAATTTGGTTTGTGGTGGGGTTACCGCTGGCAGAAATATTTGTTACATGATGACCCACCTGCCTAGACAGTGTGAGTGGTGTGTCTTTTCTTCCCCCAGAACCGAGTTAAAGGGGCTGGTAAAGTGTTGCCCCTGCCCAAGTGGCATGTCTTTTGGCAGTGGGAACACACCGTGCCTTCCGTTCCTCTTGCGGCTGTCTCTTTCCACAAAGGCTGACTGCTAGCCTGAACTAGGGAGGTTTCCTGCCTCAGAAGCCAGCCTTTGAGGTTTTTCTTTTCTCCTTTCATCTGTATGGCGCTCTTCCAGGTTCACAATGTTGGGTCAGTGCTGGCCCTGTCTGTTCAGTTTGAGAATGTCCTGTTAGGCGGTAGCCATACACATGTCTCCAGCTGCACCAGTTCTGTGTTCAAAAGGGCCACTGGTTATGTGGTGCAGGTGAATAGAAGAGGGCAGGGCTGTCTTGCCTGGTTTGGAGCTTTTCCTGACTTTTCTGGATTGCCATAAATCAGGGATGATGCCTTATGAGGGAAAACATCTCCTAACATTTTATCTCATTAGTCCTTGAGTTCCTGAAAAGACAGGGACGTTCATTTTAGTACGTTCATGTTAGTAACGCATAGAGCAGGATAGTAGTTTTTTAACACTTAGCCTTACTCATACTTATCTTTTAAAGATGTTTCCTGCTGATCTCAGCTGCTTTTCTCAGTTCTTGGAAAAACCGTGTGTGTGTGTGTGTGTGTGTGTGTGTGTGTGTGTGTATGCTCATATACTCAAGAGTTGATGCTTAAAAGCTGGTGATTGGGAGAGGAAACGGGGAAGGGCGCGGGTGCAGCCATTCTGAAAGATGTGACAAAAGTTAGCTTTGGGAAAGTCACTTCTCTGTCAAGCAGGGATAACATTACTTTGTTCCAAAGAGGATGTTGGCAGAGTGAATTAGTTGATAGGCTCAGTGCTTTGTAAAGGAGTGCTCTGAGAGCAAGGAGGGTGGGAGGGAGCAGGAGTAGATGGTAGTGTGTGACCCGAGTTCCAGCTGTGGGTGCCATTGAGGGTGTGAGGGTGTGAGGGTGTGAAGGAGAAGCAAATATAGATCTTGAGTGGCAGACCATTACTGTAGATCAGCCTGAGTAACATTTCTCGAAAACCAAAAATATCTGTGAAGATGTAATGTCATTTCTTTGGCATCATGAGGTGACTGAGTGTCTGGACATCAGGATGGGTCTGGTATCAGTAACATCTTAATCCTACAAACTGTACTTTCTGTGCTAGATTATTTCCTTCTGCCCTCCCTGCTCTTGGCCATCCTGGGCACTCAATGTTTGTAGCATTGTATATTTCTCAATATTGTTCTTATAATTCTGAGCCTCCTTGGTGTGGAAAATGCCCAGGTTTTCATTTTCTTTTCAACTGTGAGTATAGTAGGATTTTGATTGATCAAGGTGTGTATAATGTTAAATGATAAATCCTCTAGAATGTGGTTTGGCAAACTTTTTCCTATGAAGTTCCAGATAGTAAGTAATTTCAGCTCTGTGGGCCATATGATCTCTGACACAAGTACTTACCTCTGCCATTGTAGCTCAAAAGCAGCTTCAGCCACTACATAAATGGATGATGGCTGTGGCTGTGTTTCAATTCAACTTTACTTACAAAACCAGGTGGTGGGTCAGATTTGGCACACAGGTTGTCGTTTGCCAATTCTTGCTCTGTCTCAGTGATTTTTAACTGGTGTGTCACAAGAATTTTTAAAACATGCAATACCTGACTATTTAGTCAAGGGGCACTGACCCCTTTTCCCTTTTCACAGACAAAAACTGACAACAGCCAACATAACACTAGCCATCTGGTGTGAATGAATTATACTTATCTTTTTGTCGGATCAGCAAGAAATATAATAAATACTTTTAGCATGCTGCAGAATTTTAGTAATTAATTTATGTGCACCATGAGATGGAAAAGGTTCAAAATCACTGTTCCAGATTTCAAAAAGGCTTATTTTGTCAACTGTTAACTGAGAAGGGCTTTAGGAAAAGACATTCCTAAGGGGAGAACTGAAAAGACAATGAAATTGTTTTAGCCTTCTCTCCCACAAAATTAAGATTCCTTAGTGATTGTCATAGAAATAGTGTACATCTGTTTATTAGTAGAATGGTTTGAAGTTGAGGATTTTGTACGATTGATTCCTGTCAAGACATTTCACTCCTTTTCCTAAAGGTCAGCATATACATTGAGAAGACTATTTCTTGTAGACCGGCCGTTTTGAACAAGGACAGGTTCTGAGGTACCTGGCTGGATGAGCAGCATGGCATAGTGATTAAAGTTGGGGGCTTTGTCTGCATTTAAATCCTAACTCCACTTACTAGTTGGTAGGCAAGTTACCTAACTTCTCTTTGCCTCAGTCTGCTCATCTGTTAAAATGGGAGTAATAGCATCTTCATCCGTTGCTGCGAAGATGTTACATGATGTAATGTAGGTAAAATGCGTAGCTCACTGACGGTCTTGTAGTAGGTGCTCATTAAGCGTGAGCTTTTATTACGGCGATTTCCTTCAGTGTCAGAAGTTTGTTGTAAGCTTTGCTTATAGTATGCTTCCAGGAAATAGATAGCATCTAGATTCTGTTCTCTCATGAATTAATTTTTTCCTTGCATATGGCTTCACTAATTTCTGCTCATTAGTAAATGACACCAGTACGTGTTATAAATTGGGTCTTGAACAGGTATGTGCTGCCTCAGAGACAGCTGTGCAGAACTGCTGATAAACATGGTTTGTTTGCAGCAAAGAAAAGTCCAGGAGAGGATGCTGTGGCCCAAGTGCCCCCTTCTGAGGCCCTGCTTATCAACACATCTGCCAAAACTTGCTTTTCACTCAAAAATCAGAAAGGTTTTATCCTTCTATGTTTTGTGTCTCTGGCAGCTGAACCCGTGCTGTCACATCACAAACAACTTCTCTACTTAATATACACATCTGGCGTTGGCAGTTGGACTCACTTCATAAGAACACATGATCATCACTCATTACAAGATTAAAAAGTACCCCATGGCATCATTGATGTTTTTTAACTTTGATCTTTTTCAGTTGTGATTCATCTCAGTTATAAAACTTCCCTTTAAAGGAACATAGCCGATGACTTATTAGAACCTTCATCTTAAGTAGCGTAAACATGAAAACGGTGCACATCTTTACAAAATGCCATTTATTTTCTTTGCCAGCTTATCATTTGAAGATGTGACATCATACTTAAGATCCCAAATTTGTAGGTCTTGTGTTTAGGCAGGGTGTTTTGACCTTCTGTTGGCAAGTCAGCTCTGAAGAGCAACTGCTGTATGCTCGCCAGCCGGAGAAGTAGCAGAGCAGCAACAGTAATGTTCTTGGATACCTAACTCTTTTAAACATCAGTTTCTATTAGTATCCTCCGTTCCATGTGCGCTTGGTTCCAACTGCAGTCTGGGGTGAAGAATTGCTACAAGAAGGTGAACACTTGGTTCACCTTGTTACATTCTGCGGTAGATAGTGGTCCCCGGTTAGGGACCAGGATCGACCCTAAAGGGTTTGTTGGATATGCGGAGGATGGAAAAAGGAAGCCACCTCAGGGAGTCAGAATCCTTTGAATTCTCTTGCTGTTTTATCAGTTATCTATTGCTAAGTAACAAACCGTCCTGAGACAAAATAGCTTAAAACAACCAGCAGTTTATTACTGCTCACGACTCTGTGGGTTACCTGGGGTTCATCTGATGGGTGTTCTGCGGTCTTGCTTGGGGTCTTTCATGTGGCTGCAGTAAGCTGGTGGCTGATGCTGGAACATTGACTATGGCTTCATTCACATGCCTGGTGCCTTGGTGGGGTGACTGCAAGGTTAGGCTCAGGTTGGAATGATGGAGTCTTTTTCCATGTACTCATAGGCCTTTCCCTCTCTTCACAGTCTCTTCGAGTGGCCTCCCCCTGAGGTCTCTCCAGCAGCACCTGACTCCCTACCTGGCAGCTGTGGGCTCTGTATGGTGTGAAAGTGGGAGCTTTCAGGCCTTCCTAAGCTTCCTTATGGCTCAGAACTATCGTGGAGTTACTTCCTTCTTGGGCTAGTTAAAGCAAGATACAGGTGTAGCCTATATTCACAGGGAAGAAACCACACAAAGACATGAAAGGCAGGGGTAATGGTTCACCGAATCACCAATATCATGACTTTCCATAAGTGCTTAGATGGCAAATGTTATTGTTGCAACAGGTGAAATGACTTTTTTGAGGTGCTGTTCTCTGAAAGGTTTTTTAATCTGGGGACATTTGTTGAACACATTTGGTAATTATCAGACAAATTAGCTGGGTGTTACGTTGTGGTGCTTGGTATTAGATGGTCAATATCAACCTGAGCCAGATCAATACTTGTGTGAGAGGAGAATATTAGATGCTTGAAGGTAGAGAGGTTATTAGCCTTATCTGGCAATGTGGAAAGCCTGAAGTAGAAGTATCTTAAGACTCCTCAAATGGACAAGACTGAGGTTTTATTTTATTTATTTTTATTTATTTTTTTTAAATTTTATTTATTATTTCCAGAGAGAGGGGAAGGGAAAGAGGCAGAGAGGAAGAAATCAATGTATGGTTGCCTTTCACCTGCCTCCAGCTACGGACCTGGCTGGAGACCTGGCTTGCAACCTGATTATGTGCCCTGGCTGGGGAATCGAACCTGCGACCTTTGGGTTCGCGGGCCGGTGCCCTATCCACTGGGCTACCAGCCTGGGCTTTTTAAAAATATTTCTTTATTTTATTTATTTATTTCAATGTATGGTTGCTTTTCACCTGCCTCCAGCCACAGACCTGACTGGAGACCTGGTTTGCAACCTGGTTATGTGCCCTGGCTGGGGAATCGAACCTGCGACCTTTGGGTTCGCAGGCCGGCACTTATCCACTGTGCTACCAGCCAGGGCCAAGTCTGAGGTTTTATACTTTATATCACCTAGCTTTGAAAATTCTCACTTGCCAGTGTACTTGCAAACTGGATACCTAACACATGTGAGTGGGTTGCTAAGAGTTTTTGCATGTCAGGCTCCAGGGAAGTAAATCATAGTGTCTCTAAAGGGGAGAACAAAGCCAGCATCTCTATACTTGCTGCTGGGTCACTACTGTTCATCAGTGACCTGATATTTGTCTCAACCTGTTGTGAAGAAAGGAGAAGCTCCACCTTTTTTTTCCTGTTTCCTGTGACCTAGCTTCTCTCCTGCAGGCTTAGAGTACATGGCTGCAACGCTATTCTGCTTGGAGCCATTTATGACTTCTGTAGGGTCTGGCACTTAGGTGAGTGAGAGGTTATTGGGAAGTTCATGGTTGTGTTTGTGTATCTAGGACAGCCTTAGCCCCCTGGTTTACTCAATTTATGGGGCTTTTGGTCCTGCAGCCACATGGTTTTCTTCTCCTGTTTGCTTCTCCCAACCTGCGTCCAAATCATCAACAGATTTTTAAAATTCTTCATAGGATATTTTATTCTTCTATATTCTTGTGGCACTTCCAATTATAGAAATTTACCTTATAAACTTAAGGTAGCAGACTTAAGTCAAACAGAGTGGTCTGGACCCATCACTATCTCATTTATTTTCTCTTGCTCTTCTGCCCAGTTCTGAGCCGTTTCCTGCCCAGTGAAGGTTGGGGAAGTAGAGGACTAGGCATTTGCCCTTCTCATTCCAGATGATGCCAGTGACAGTGGCATTCACCTTCCACTACCTTTCCCTCCAGTTGGGTGAAGGACAGGCTTTTAATGGTGGCTGGCCCGATGTCCTTGGTTTATTTATGTAGAGGTTGGTCACCTATGAAAGGAGATAGGGGACATCTAAAATGTGTTGGATGGAGGGACAGCACAGAATATTTTTAAGGTTATTTGATACTTCTGGACATAGTTCTTGTATTCACATTCTTGCTGTCTGTGAAGACAATTTGAAAAAACCTTGATAGACTTTATACCCTACTCCTGATGCCACAGGCCTGAATTTTAGCTCTTAGAGCAGTGTTGGAAAAGCCTTGACTTCTTGACTTACAGACTTTACCCTGTTCTTTACTGTCTCTGTGCCCAAGGAATGGACATTGTGGGTAAAAGCCATATTTTGATATTTATGTCAGCAAATGTAAGCAGCAGTTTGATTGTTATAAATATTAATCATTTGTTGAATATCTTTGACTACAGAGGATAACAACAGTTTAAAAAATTGTTCCCCTTTTCCCTTTCTTTAAGGAGAATGGAGAAGGGGGGTCAGCAGCTCTGGTGGAAGTTATGTCTGGTGGTTGGTGGAATGTACTCTTGAGAAGAGCAGTTTTAAATCTCTTTCAGTACTTTTTTTTTTTTGTTGACTGACTGTCAGGAGCTGGGAAGATGGCCAAGAAGGAAATGACACATCGAGAGGCATTTGTGTTGTGCAACAGTCTGTGGATCTGATGCAAGGATATACGGCCTGTTTACACATTCCTTTGTGAGCAGGCTGCATGCAGTAATTTAATTCAGCAGCACATGGCATGCTGCAGCAAGGAGCTGTGGCCTTCACATCCTTTCATGGCAAATTATCACAGCCGTTAAAACATGCTCATGTCCCTCCTTTGCACTCCTCTCTGGCTTCCCAGCTCTGAATGAGCTTTCTCTTTGAATTGGACTTGGGTTAAGGAGCAGTGGCTTTTCCAATAAGAGCACATTTTTTACATGCATGTGCTCCAGTCGATATATTTACTTCAAACTAAATATAGCACGGCAGGTTTTCAGGCCCTGTGTATTCTCAAAAACACACATATACTTGATCCAAATGTGTCAGTAGTTTGTATCTTTGTGTAGTCAGAAATCATTCTGAAAAAAGTGTTTGGGACTTGAGAGATTTATTTATTGAGAAATGAATTTTCCTGCCCAAAAGAGGTAATTTCTCATAGATCACTGAACTACCTTTCTTATATCTTGTTTGTACAATAGCAATTTCTTCAAGGAGGGCTGCACTAGAAGATAATAGGATACCCTTAAAAGTTATAGAGAAAAACGATTCATTGTGCTGTTTTTCATATTCAAACTTATTCCTACCCAGCATATTTTTGGGATACATGATGGCATCACCTAAAGCACATTGTTTTTAAAGTAAATTTTATTGATTATGCTATTACAGTTGTCCCAATTTCCCCCGTTGGGAGTTTTTGCTCCCTGCCTGGTACCCCTATGCTGTTCAGCAATCCTCACCATGGTTCCTGTCCAGCAATCCCCACTGTAGTTCATGTCCATAGGTCATGCGTATAAATTCTTTCTCTTCTTCAATTCCTATACTATTCTTAATGTCTCCCTGCCTATTTTGTTCCTACCAATTATGCTTTTTTTTTTTTTTTTTAAAGATTTTATTTATTATTTTCAGAGAGAATGGCAGGGAGGGAGGAAGAAAGGGAGAGAAACATCCATGCCTTTCACCTGCCTCCAGCTGGGGACCTGGCTGGAAACCTGGCTTGCAACCTGGGTATGTGCCCTGACTGGGGAATCAAACCAGCGACCTTTGGGTTTGCAGGCTGATGCCAGTCCACCAATTATGCTTCTCTTAATCCTTGTACTTTTTTTCCCATTCACCCCCTTCTCTCTCCCCACTGATAACCCTCCATATGACCTCCATGCCTATGATTCTGCTCCCATTCTGGTTGTTTGCTTAATTTGTTTTTATCTTTATTTTTCAGATCCTGTTGTTATGAATTTGTTGTAATTTTAATGTTCATAGTTTTAATCTTCTTTTTCTTTAGTAAGTTCCTTTCAAATTTCATGTAATAATGGGTTGGTGATGATATACTACTTTAGCTTTACCTTGTCTGGGAAGCCCTTTATTTGCCCTTCCATTCTGAATGATAGCTTTGCTGGAGAGAGTAATCTAGGTTATAGGTCTTTGCTTTTCATTACATTGGATACTTCTTGCTAGTCCCTTCTTTCCTGAAAAGTTTGTTTTGAGAAATCAGCTGACAGTCTTACGGGAATTCCTTTGTAGGTAACTCCCTTCTTTTCTCTTGTTGCTTTGAAGATTCTCTCTTTATTTTTAACCTTTGGCATTTTAATTATGATGTGCCTTGGCGTGGTCCCCTTTGGGTCTAACTTGTTTGGGCCTCTCTGTACTTCTTAGACTTGTATGTCTGTTTTCTTCACCACATTAAGGAAGTTTACTTTCATTACTTTTTTTCAAATAAGTTTTCAATTTCTTGCTCTTGCTCTTCTTCTTCTGGCATCCCTATGATTTGGATGTTGGTACTTTCAGAGATATTCTATGCTTTTTTAAAAAATTCTTTTTTCTTCTTTCTGTTCTGGTTGAATGTTTATTTTCTTCCTTATATTCCAAATCGTTGATTTAAATCCTGACTTCTTTCCCTTCACTGTTGGTTCCCTGTGGATTTTTAAGTTTTGCTTAGCCTAACCTTCATTTCTTTCTTTATGTTGTTGCTGTACTCAGTAAGTTTTCTGAATATCCTGATCACCAGTGTTTTGAACTCTGCATCTGCTAGGTTGTCTATCTTCATTTCATTTGGTTCTTTTTTAGGGGGTTTATTCTAGTCTTTCATTTAGGGCATATTTCTTTGTCTCCTCAATTTGGCAGCCTCCCTGTGTTGGTTTCTGTGTACAGGTAGAGATGCTTTGACTCCTTGTCTTAGTGCACCTGTTAAGTTGTATGGGGCGGAGCCTTAGGTATTTGCCAGGATGGAGCAACTTGCTTCCTTATGCTGTGGCTGTGTGTGGGGGGAGGGTTTGGAGAAGGGACAGTGACACTGACTGGCTTCTGGAGATTTGCCGAGCACTTGTCCTGTTTCCAGTCACATCACCCAGTTCATGTATGCAACTGGTACCCTTCCAGCTGTTGCCCTGCTGGTGAATGCCAGACTAGGTGGGCTTGCATATATTCTAAGTCCATGCATGCCCTTTAAATGGACTCTCCTGAGAAACTGGCAGTTTCTTCCACCACCCCAACCCCCATTGGCTTTTACAGCCAGAGGCTTTGGGGCTTTATATTCCAGGCACTGGGACCCTGGGCTGTGTAGTCTGGCCTGTGGTGGGACTGTTTGCTCCTAAGGTATCCCTCTCAGTTTTTATCCAAAACAAGTGAATGTGGGACTGACCATTTCACTGTTGCTTCTCCACACCACACCGGGTCTCCTCACCTCTCCACCCGACTCCATGTCTCTGCCCCTTCTACCCGTTTGGATGAAAATGGCTTCTTCAAATTCTTGGCTGTCAGGCTTCCATACAGCTTGATTTTCTGATGGGTCCTGGTGTTATTTGTTTTGAGGTTAATTGTAATTCTTCTTGTGGTTGCTTGAGGAGGTGAAGCATGTCCACCTACGCCTCCATCTTTTCCGGAAGTCCTAAAACACATCTTTGATCCTCACATAAAATCTCAAGTTTTTATGTAGGCAAAGAATAGAAGATAATTACTCAATGTTTTCCAAGTAACTTGTGGAAAATTGAGAGAGTGCATAACAGCCATTTAGAGTGAAAATATTAATTTAAGATCATTGCAGCAGTTCAACTAGGAGGGTGCATTTGAGATGTGGTGCTAAAGTAGCAAAGGAAGGGCTTCCATATCCCCCTGATGCTGTGCATGGGTAGCTAAAATCTATTTACTAGTAAACAAAAGCACTTCATTACAATTTACGATTAAGGCTTAAATCCAAACACCTCTGGAAAAGCTTACCCCGTCTTAAGTTCCAATTAAGATAAAAATAAGGGATGGAGAATCCTTTCCTGGGGGCAGGTTTGGGGCAATAAAAAGAGAGTGGCAGGGCCTGGGGCGAGCAGCCAGCCAGGTGCACAGGCAGGGCTGCCGCTGGCCTGAGGGCGGTCACTGCCGACCTGAAGCAGCAGTTTTGCTGCAACGGCAGCCAGAGCACTGTGGGTTCCCGATGCTTTTCAGGTGTGGTGTATTATTAAGAGCACAGGATTTTACAAGTTTAAGGTGTGAGTTTTTGGGTTTTGTATTTCTTTTCTTTCTTTCTTTTTTAAATTTTTAAAAAAGATTTTATTATTTTTAGAGATAGGGGAAGGAAGAGAGGCAGAGAGGCAGAAAGGGAGAGAAACATCAATGTATGGTTGTCTTTCACCTGCCTCCAGCTATGGACCTGGCTGGAGACCTGGCTTGCAACCTGGTTATGTTGTTCTGGCTGGGAGTCGAACCAGCGACCTTTGGGTTTGCAGGCCGGCACCTTATCCATTGTGCCACCAGCCAGGGCAGGATTTTGTATTTCTATATTTCCCTCTCTTCACAAATATTTTCTTCTTACAGAGTATTTCTTATTCAGCTTTGCTCTAGATGTGCTCCAGCTTTCCCTCTCTAATGGTCTGAAAATTATTTATCTTAATAAAATGAATCATGATCTGTGGCCACCTCTTGAATAATTTAAGAACTTTAGGGTTCTTTATGCCATAGTCAACCCCTCTCTCTTCTAATGTTTTTATCTGGTGTTCTTATCCTTGTTTTGCAGTTCTTGGGTTGGCACTATCAATGTTTACACTGTTTATTTGATACTTATCTATAAGTTTATTGATTTATTTGCTCACTGTTCCTTCTTGCACCTCAGTTCTTCCTTCATATTCATTTTCCTTTTTCTTTTCTTCTGTTTTTTTTTAAATCCTCATCTGACGGTACGCTTATGGATTTTAGAGAGAGAGGAAGGGAGAGAGAGACACGGATGTGAGAGAGATCCATTGATTGGCTGCCTGCCATTTGCGCCCAAACCGGAGACCTTTTGTGGCACAGAACGATGCTCCAACCCAGTGAGCTATGCTGGCCAGGGCAGTTCCCTTGTTCTTGATATAGATCCTTCAGTAGTTCTCAGGGAGAGCTTAGTGGTAAACGTAGTTTTTGATCCTGAAAGTGTCAGCTTTGTGTGACTGGCTGCCAACATGATGTGAGTTGAGAGGCGCCTGCTAAAAGTCTCTCTGCTCTGAATTTTGGTCATTCATTTGTGCTAAGATGTTCAGGCTACTATTATTAGGTTAGTTGGAATATTTGAGGGACAGGAACACAGGACAGATGTACTTTCATGGAAGATAGGGAAAGGGAAATGTATACCTTCCACCATGGGGAGCATTGAAGAGTCCAGGGCCAACTGGCATAGAGGTGGGAGAGAACATTCCTGCGGAGGGGAGAGGCCAAGAAAGGAGCATATAGGGAGGAAATGAAATCCTCTCCTTTTCCATTTTGCCATGGGCAAGCCTTAAGGTGCTTTGGAACCTTCTATCCAAATTTATCATTACATTTTGTCCTCAGAGGCCATCTGGCAATTGCTTACTGAACAACCAGAGCAGCATTTCTTAGATGTTGGTAGCTTCACATTTTCTGTCATTTTAGTGAGAGTACAGGACTGAGAAACAAAAGATGCTTCTTTTATATGGTAAGTGAATCATTGACTGAAGCAGAGGGAAGGAAACAGATGTATGGACAAGAGCATGGTTTACAGAGCTGGGGGACCATGATGTGGCATGGGGTGGCTCTGTCGTTGGCTCTGTGAGCCTGTCATTGGAGCTGTGCAGGCCGGGGCTGGACGGGAAGAGGCCAGCTGACACTACCGCCAGCTGGAACTTTCTCCCTTTCATTTAACCCTCAGACTGCAATGGACCCTCTGCGATGTGCAGCTTACCATTCTTTGTCTTCTTGGCACTAATTTTCATGAGCTACAACTTGGGTAAAAATGCCAGCATGTACTTTGGTGGGTTTAACCTAGAGTCTATGCCTCTTTTGGGTTGGTTCTAAAAATCAGTAGAAAATCATGGATACTTCAAGGCAATTCCGAAGATACCAAAACACAGGACACAGGCTATTACACTGGAAGTGAGACGAACTATAGATGTGTTAAAAAGCAGGGTGATCATGAAGACCAGATTATGAATTTGGGAGCTTTTGTTCCTGTTTTGTCTCTCTATTCATTCTCTCTTACAAAAACAAGTTACAATGTGATTCGTACCATGAAATAATTGTAGTAGTTTCACAAAAAAATGATCTATATGGGTAGTTTGTAGTTAAGATTCAGGTTCAGTATGATTAAGGGAATTGCAGGACTGGCATTATCTCTTGTGAGCCTCAGTGCTATCTTAATGATCTTAAATCAGTAAACTTCTCTCCAGTACAATTTCTTCATCCTTTAAATGGAAATAGACATGAAGACAACTTCAGAGTAGCTAGGGAGTAACTCCTAAGGAATGATCATAAAGTACTTGGCTCACATGAAGGGCAACTTAAATACCAAATAGTAATTATGTAGCGCCTTTCTGCCAAGGAGTTCCAAACACTTAGACATTACCTCACTGATTCTCTTTATATCCCTTTGAGGGATGCATTATGCATTTTACAGGTGGGTAAACCGAGGCATGGATATTTGAAAACTCATTTGCTCCGTCACTCTGCAAGTCAGCAGATGATTTATGGCAGTGGGCAAGGAGCCCACGTCTCTTCATGTTCAGTTATTCACCACTAAAGCTCCCTGATGCCTTGTCATTAAAGTTCTGGGAGCTCCTGATGTTGGGCCCAGGGCATTCTTGGTTGATGTTATAAAGTAGAGCTACCTAGGAAGCCAGCCTGCTGATGTAGTAGCTTTACTATATAGTAAATAAGTTGAAAGGTAAAAGGCCTCACACAGAGAAAGCAGATATGTCATTTCTATTTGTATGTGTGTTTGTTGAATGAGTCTTGAATTCATTAAGATGAAAGTTTAACAGCATTTTGTGAGATGAAAATAAGTTGTGTAAGTTAACCCTCAATAGAATCTCACTTGGAATACCAGTGAAATAAAGTTAGCACTCGAACAAAAGTTTACTTTAAAAAAAAAAAAAAAAAAGCACACAAATAGAAAAGGTAGACAAGTACATGGGAGAAAAATTAGACAGTAAAAATGAATCAAAAGAAAATAAAATATGTCCATAACCGCAGCTCCAAAGATCACCACTGCTAATATTTTGATGCACAATCTCCTGAATAGTCTTTTATGATACTGCTAGTAACTCTGTGATGGCAACTGCAGTGAGGAGAGAGCATCAGGGAAACAATGGCATGCTACCAGTGGCATGATTACGGTGAAGCTGAAAGGAGGGAGAGTAACTGGAAATGATATTAATTGCTGTAAAGAGCAGGAACAAGACAGTGGGCCTCACAATGGTTTCCAGTTGCAGTGGTCTCTGTGACAGGGTGGGCGAGCCTTGCCTGAGTGCCAAAGACTAAGTGGATCTAGGAGGACCCCTTCCCCCGACTATACCTCCCACCACCAAACACACCATCCTCCTTTATAATAATTGACAGAGACGTCTTTATGACCAGTGGAGATATGCTTTGAAATATAAATGCTTTTGGCAGTGGAGCCATTTACCCACTCAAAAATAATTTTTGAGTGTGTACTGTTAGCCAGGTGCCAGGCATCCAAAGCAAAGCAGACACGAACCCCGCCTTTGAGGAGCCTGTGTTCTGTGGGGAAGGCAGACAAGAAATGGGTAAATGAACATTAATCTACAATTGCATCTAATTGCGAATTATGGTAAGTGCTATAAAGGGCACTGATGTATTAATAAGGAATAATGGGGCATCAGGGGACAGATAAGAACCTATTCCAAGTGTGCAGGGAAAGACCTCTTTGAGGAGGTGGGGTTAGAGCAGATAAAAAGCTGGTTCGAGGAAGAGGAGGGAAGACATTCCAAGGCAGAGGGCATGCATCATGTGCCAAGCCCTGAATGTGATCAGTGTCAGAATCAATATCTAATTTGGGTAGAAGAGAGGGCATTAGAAATGCCTAAGTGGTTAAGAATAGGTTGCAAAATGAGTTGACCAGAATCACACACCCCAAAGTTGCCTGCTTTATAATTCTAACCAAGGCTAGTGTGGCATAATTTGAGGAGCACAGAAGGGTCCTCCATGCCCATCCTCATGGGCTGCAAACCTCTCTCATTTGACATTTACCAAGGGGCGTGAGGTCATTTTTGGACTTAAGGGCTTGAGGACAGACCCTTCATCCTGTTTTGCAAAGGATAAAGGACTTTAAGGCATTTGGGGTTAACAACTTGGTTTAAATAAGTGGAGCAGATCAGATTGGCTAGATTCTCAATTCTATATCAGGTCATTTAGGAGAAGTGGGCTGGGAAAGACCTTGCAGAGCTCTGGTGAGGAAGACTGCGTGGGCATTGGCGAAAGTAGCAAGGTGAGTCTGCAGCCCAGTAAGAACACCAGGTCCTAAAGAACATGTTTTTCTTAGAGAAGGAGCCATAGAAGCAGGTTCGTATTAAAAATAACCCAAAACAAAGCAGTAGGTTACCTATTTGAGTTGATTCTCTGCATGGTACATAATGCAGTCAGGTCTTGGGCTTTTATGGACAAGAAGCAAATCCAAAGGTGAGCAGGGTTTGAAAACTAAGAGCAACATGGAAAACTTAAGAATGTTTAGCAAAGAGCATTGATGTTGATTAAAGGATTGTAAAATTGAACCTATAAGGATAAGTTGAAAGACTTGGGATTATTTAGCTTCAAGAAGAGGAGACTGAAAAATGACTTAATAACAGACTTCAAAATTATGAGGAGTTATTAAGCTGTGTATGGTGACCAGCTGTTTTGTTTCTGGCATAGTCAGAGAAAGAATAGGTTTTTAACTGAAGCATGATACATTTAGGCTTGATTTTAAGAAGAACTCCTGGAGTACAAGAATTGTTAATAAAACAAGTTACTGAAGGCTGAGGGTTTGACTGCAGGGCTTTTCATTCAAATCCCTTCCACCTTAGTGATGCTGCCTGTGCACATGAAGTGCAAGACGAAGCTCCACCTTTCTGCTTTTAAAATCAAAGGCCTGATTTCTGTTTCCCATTATAATTCTGAAGCTCAGAGTCACAGAGGTTTGTAGACATAAGTGATGAGGGTAATTTGTCTTACTTCAATGGCCATTAGAATCTTTAATTGAGAAAAATATGACCAGAAAGAGGAGCAGATCTGCCGCATGATCAAAAAATGGTTACTGATCATCAGAATAGATGCATTATTAAGAATTTGGGCCTGAGAGAGGGTGAGACTGTCTTACTGTTAGAAAAACTCAGGTTTATTTGACTTGTATGTGCCAGGTGCAAAAGGTAGGGTTTTAGGAAGTTAGTTCATTTTTCTCTGTTTCTTTCTACTGGGCAAAATTAAAAACATTCCCAGGTGACACCAGAGTTCAGATAACCTGGAGCTTGAGAGATGCAATCCAAAAATCACCCTCCAGGAATTTATCAGCACGGAGAAGGAAGGAGAGGATATAGGCAGGATTTATTTTTGAAAACAAGCTCGCATGCATCTGAAAGCTGGCAGGGCAGCCTCCTTGAGTGGAGACCTGAGAAAGGCCAACTGAATGTGCCCTTCCTTTCAGGGAAGCCAAGAGCCCTGCTTCCTGGGTCAGCCTTTCTCAGTGAAAGCTGAGCGTCAGTTTTTGTTTTTATATTCAGTCTTTAATCTTCTCTTTTGCTTATTAAACACCTGTCTGAGGAACGTTTGTAATAATCAATTAGCACACTTGCAGATGGCTTGCTTTCAGCACTTACAAGCTGCTGAGGAAACTATGAAAAACAAAGTACATGAACATACCTAGTATTCTCAGATGGGTTCTTTGTTTTGAACTAAGTGGATATAATTTTCTCTGAAGGGAAAAAATAAATAAATAAAGGGACTGAAGGAACAGCCTTTGAAACAGGTGACATGACTGGGATGAAGGCTACATGGGTGTGGTGCTAAGCTAGGGGAAAGGAAAAATACTCTGGAAACACATTTTTCTCTCCTTCCAAAATAACCTGTGCTCCTTGGTTCATTAAGCACATTTGGACCCTTGCTCCATTTCACTTTGCCTTCCATGGCACCATCCCTACTGGAGAACCACCCACAGCCAGGGCTGGGTCAGAAGTCAGAGCCCACTCCCTTTTACTGGCTTGCTTTCTTCCTGGTGTGTGAGGTTTTCTTGGTGGCCTTGGCACTTTCAAACTTTATTGACTTCTCATGATTTCTACTTTTGGGTTTCTCCCACCCCTCACCCCCAGATAATTTATTTTCAAAATCCCTTCTAAGGAGCCCTAAAAACTACAGCTACCTTTTCCATAGGAAAAGCTGACTTAGGGATTTGTGGCCTTTCGTTTCTGCTCTTGAGGCCAAAAGATTAATACTGGGAAGGAAAACAACCAAAAGGAGGTGTGGTTTACTGTCATAAAAAGGAGCCCTCTTCTGAAAACTTAGTTATAGGAAAAGTCTCTTCATCACATAGATGGGCACAACACAAGGGCACTGGTTCCTTCTTTTATGTAGTACTTGGAAATGCCGTGAACTGAGGCTGTATTTCCCTGAGAAGCAGTAAGCTGTGAAACTGATACTACTGGTTTATCTAAAGCAACAGAAGACCCATTGGTGTACCTGCAGAAACTATTTGATTTTCTGCTCTTTTCTGGGTCCTTTCTCCCTCAAGGTCTTAACACTTATGAACCAACTTCCCTTTCCTTTAGAGAAACTGTGATAGAGACAGATTGAGAACTTTCTGTGGTCAGGGCTCTATGGAAGGTTGGACACATGGCCATAATAATGTCTAAAGTGTAATCCAGAAGGACAGGGGTTTTGGAAAGGTCCTATGACTTAAAGAGAGCAAGAGTGGATAATGTGTCAGTGGAAGGTCCTGGGTTTTGATCACTCAGGGGTTTCCCCCATGGATACTCCTTGGGTATTTTAAGACCTCTACATTGGTGGCACAGATCAAACATAACAATAAAATTTGCTAGGGCCAGGGATGCAGGAGCTTTTGGATTCTATACTTAGGAAAGCCTAGATGGACAAAGTATGGGATATATGCCCAATTTGCCCCCTTTTAATATGTTATGTATATTGATTCTATATGTTATGAGATATGAGGCAGCAGGTGCTTGGTAGAGCCAAGTAGCTGGAGTAACACAAGAAAGAGAGGTGCATCTCTCCCCACTTTCATCCAGGTTGTCTAAGATCTGTGCTGAAGATGCAGTTTGAGTGCAGTTCATTTGTCACATACTAGTCCCGTGATGGCATCTGAACAGAAGTTTTTGCAGAGGGTCAGCCTTCCGTCATCACGGGCAGCTAGGAGAAGCCCTCTCGTGTCATGGAGTCACCACTTCGTTCTCTTTTGTGAGAAGAAGTGAACTAGAAGTAAATAAACATTTGCAACTGAATTGGAAAAACTGTGACACTGAAGATGAAATGTAGCTTTCGCAGCATGAGATTTGTGGCACAAACTGACCAGAGGAAGGAAATCTGATGATCTAGATAGATGCCTCTGGTTATTACCACTTTTGCTGTGTGCCTCTGTGCTAGGAACTCAACAGGATGAGTCAGATACAGCTGTAAATAAAAACTTTTATGGGGAAGGGAGAGATCCTTGTGTTTGAAGGAGTAGGTGGCATTTCTGGCTAATTTATAAATGCCTCCTTTCATTCTTTTCAAAATTGGAATAAATGACATCAAAATGTCTATTGGAAGAAAACCATGTTTTTTTTTTCTTTTCTTTTTCTAATACTGTAAAAAAGCTCCTGAAGTAGAGCCATATCTGAATTCTGTTCATAGTTCTATCCCTGGTACTGTTTGGCCAGTTCTTAGAATTGATTTTAATATTTTACATCAGGAAAATGTTGTCATGCTGGTCTCTTCCACATTTAGCTGGGCTCTTGGAAGACTCATGGATTTGTAAACTATTTAAAATAACTGCTTTACACCTGGCTGGTGGCACAGTGGATAAGGCACTGGCCTGCAAACCCAAAGGTTGCTGGTTCGATTCCCAGCCAGGGCACATAACCAGGTTGCAAGCCAGGTCCGTAGCTAGAGGCAGGTGAAAGGCAGCCATATATTGATGTCTCTCTTCCTCTCTTCCTCTCTGCCTCTCTTCCTTCCCCTCTCTCTAAAAATAATAAATAAAATCTTAAAAAATAACTGCTTTAAAAATATCCTTATTTGCACATTAGGATCTTAAATTTTAAGAGCTGTATACATTTACAAAGTCCCTAAAGTAATTCAGTGAAATTCTGATGTTGATACGTAGACCCTTTTATTCTTGGTAACTTTGGTAATTAAGATAAGCTAACATTAGGAAGAAAAATCAGTTTTAATAAAATAAATAAATATATATTTATTTCTACTTTAACTGAATGAACATTTATAGCAAGCCTGCTCTGTGTCAGTGCTGCCGAATGCTAGGTGTTGATGAAATTACTTGGAGAACCTAACTTGAAAGAGCCACAGCAAAATCAGGATTAAAGCCAAGGATAGCACCCAATCTTATTTTGAACACATCAGGAGATAAAGGGCTTATTTTAGAGGGAAAATATGTAGGATGCCAGCTTTTATGTTAATAACTTATGAAAGTTTATAACTAATACATTATACTTGTCAGTTGTCTACTTTCTGGTGAAAACCATGTCTGCTTCCAGTTTTCAGTCCCCTTGTCCCCACCACTCCTGTTCCCATTGCCCAGTCCATCCTGCAGTCTCCCACTTTACCTCAGTTTACGTTGCGTTTCCATTCTCTTCACTTCTTTGTCAATCGCTAGACTTGTTTTCCTTACCAATATCTTTAAGCTGCCTTTCTACACCTCTCCCTCTCACTGGTGCAGGTGAGCACTTCTCTGCCTTACTGAATGAACTGAGCACATTTTGATTCACAGGAAGGGCTCCCAAACTAGAGTGTAAGAAAACTCATCCCATTCAAAGTTTGTGTGTATATATTGTGGGAGGGTTAAGGAGGTGTCCGAGGATAAAAACTGAAGTTCATTGATTTGTGAGGCTCCGCACTGGATGCTTTATACGTGTATCCTTTTACGGATGAGCAGGCTCATGTCTCCAGAGGTGAATTACTGACCCAAGTCCTTCACAACAAACGAGTTAACTCTTGTGACTCCAGGTCAGCGTTTTGTCTGCTGCCTGATAATAAAGGCTTTGAATATCTGTGAGTAATTCCTAGGAGAAAACTTTATAGAACTTTATGTCAGAGGTTTAAACAAATCTAAACTAACTTAGAGTCTCATACATTATTTGTAATCCTTTTAATTGTCTTTAGTACCATGGGAAGCATGAAAACTAGGGGTGCAAGGTAGGGGACCAGGGTAAAGAGGGTCTCATGTGAAAATCAGCTAAGTACCATAAACTACCATACGTGGTAGTTTCACAGACCTAAAAGCCCTCTGTGTTCTGATTGCTTATCCCCCATTCCCTGGAAACCCCTGATATTTTCACTGTCTCCATAGTTCTGCCTTTTCCAGAATGTCATATAGTTGGAATCATACAGTATGTAACCTTTTCAGATTGGCTTCTTTCACTGAGTAAATATGCACTTTGCATTTAAGTTTCCTCCACATCTTATCATGGCTTGATAGTGCATTTTTTGAGGGTTTATAACAAAATGTTTATTGGTATTTCATGTGTTGACATTAAATGGCTTTTTACTGGTACCAATTAGTCTCAGATAATAAGCACTTTCTTTGCCTAAATTTTACACTTTGAATTTGTTGAATTTATTTGTTGAGCAGACAGTGCATTTCTTTCTTTTCTTTTCTTTTTTTTTTTTTTTTTTTGATTTTATTTATTATTTTTCAGAGAGAGGGGAGGGGAGAGAGGGAGATAAACATCAATGTATGGTTGCCTTTCACCTGCCTCCAGCTACGGACCTGGCTGGAGACCTGGCTTGCAACCTAGTTATGTTGCCCTGGCTGGGAATCGAACCAGTGACCTTTGGGTTCACAGGCTGGCGCCTTATCCACTGTGCCACCAGCCAGGGCATGATAGTGCATTTCTTTTTAACATGGAATAATGCTCCATTGTTTGTACCACAGTTTGTTTATCTACTCACAATAATATTTGTTTTAATTTAATTGTCATTAAGAAATACATTTGCTGTAAAAATTTCAGAAAATTTAGATAGAATAAAGAAGAAAATAAAAGTCACTTGAAACTCAATACCAAAGATAACCCCGATTCATATTTTGAGGTATTTTCTTTTAATATTTTTCCTAAGGGCATATGTGTACGTATGCATATATGCTCATACATGCTTTTTATTTGATAAATTTTTGCTCATATCTTCTAAACTGATTTTATTTTTTAATTATTAGAAGGAATTGGGTTGTACCTAGATTCTTAATCTCAAAACGGTAAATCTTCTGTTTGGTAAAGATAAACATTTTGAAAATTAGTTTATAAAGATTGGAATACAGCCCTGGTTGGTGTGGCTTAGTGAACCAGGGGGCCGATGGTTCGGTTCCCAGTCATGGGGGTACATGCCTGGGTTGTGGGCCGGGTGTCTGGTTGGAGGCATGTGAGAGGCAACCACACACTGATGTTTCTCCCTCCCTTCCCCCTCTCTAAAAATAAATAAAACCTTTAAAAATTGGTATACAATTTCCTTTTAGTTTCTTTTTAAATATTATAACTATAGGATTATTTATTTTCTTATATTCAGAATATAACTTTGATTAATTCTACATTCTTCTTGGTTTTCTTCTTGTTTATTTCTCCTTTCATCTTCATTCTGTTATGTAGGTGTTCATACAAAGTCATGTGCGCTAAATAACCAAGTATATGCTATGCTGGGGGCTATAATCATGCATTAAGGGTCTTAGGGGTCTTCTGGTCAAAACCCTTCAAGGTCTCATCTCTGTATGTCCTCCTTGGGAGTGTTTCTCTCTGCCTTAGCCATGAATTCTCAGACCTGCCTTTTAGAAAATGTCATATTCTGTGTTTGTATAGTTTATAACATTTATGTTAACTCTGTTGACTTCAAAAATAACCTTGTGAAATGGGCAGAAAAGGTATCATTTTGAAGTGAGGAAGAAGTCTTGAGAAATTCAGGGACTTGCCCAGGGTCACACATCTCTATTGAACATTTCATATTTTAAAATGGTTTAGTATGACTCAACCCAAATTCAAGAAGAGAAAAGATTCCAGCTGAGGATTTAAAGAAAAGTGAGGAAAATAATACCAGAGCTAAAGTAATTTCAGGTTGCTCTAACTAGAAAAGTTAATCAATTTTTATATACTTTTTTTTTTTTTTTAAAGTTAGTAAGAAGTACAAGAGAAGAAAAAATTTAAGTCAATTAATGCAGAAAAAAATGTATAAGAAAAAAACATTGTCTCTTCAATGTAGCTTGCTCCCTCATTACCAGGAATGGAAAGGAAAGACTTTTCACCTTTCCCAACAGAAAAGCCTTTGGACAGGGGAAGCTCAATCAGTGGGTAGAGTAATTGTTCTCTCTGGCCCATCTCCACAGGAGACAGGGAATCTTGTAAACGACAAGTAGAAGGAAGATCCAAAATCAGACATTGGTTTTGCCTATTTCTGGAATTCTAGAAACATGAAAGATAAAGAATGTAGATTCAAGATTCTTAAAGTAGCCTGGACTCTAAAATATCCTTAGTTCATAATGATGTCTGGAAAATCAGAAGCATCCTTTTCAGTAGATACCTTGTTTTTCAAGCTACTTAGTCTACTGGGAAATGTAATTTGAATTACTATTTTGTTTAAGCTTGTGAAATGAAACCAGCCTTTTGTGTCTGGTTTCTAATGCTGAGAGTGGGGTGGGTCGAGGGGCTAAGTGAAATAGAGAAAAAGAAGCAGCCACTCTGTGGGGAGTCTGCCCAAAGAGCAAGGCAGAAGAAACAAACCAGGGTATTAATTAGAGAGGTTCTGTGATTGCGAGAAAAGATCAGACCTCATTCAGCCATTGTGATCAAATGCTCTGTGAAAAGTTTGCAGAGGTGATTCTAATGTGCATTGTTTCCTGTTAGTGAGACAAGAGGCTTACAGGCATAGATAAGGACAAGTGGAGATGCTTTGATTATATGGGAGCTAAACAAACTCAATAATCTGTTCTGAGGTCGGAACTTAAACACAGTTTATAGGCAATGCAGGGTATTTGTTAAGCATCCTAAAGTCTTTATGGAACTTGAGTTCACATTTCACTTTTGTAGCATTGAAAAAAAACAGAAAGAAATACTGGGTCACTACGGAACTAACTATGATAATTTAAATAAATCACATATTTATTCAATGTCAAAATGTGTTAACTGGCAAACACAGCATAACCTTCTTCAGTTTCTAATCCTTCTTGCCCTATAAATAAATAAAGTCAGCAAAAAAAGAATTCCTTGATTTTTTTCTCTCTGATATAAAAATTTCATTAAAATATATGAGTAACAGACTGCTAACAGAATCTTCATTGAGTTAGCTCAATGAACCTGTCAAGTTTCACATATTTATTTTATAAATGAAACTTATGGGTAGTAATCTGTGGCAGGAGAGAGAGGTTGATTTTAAGAATGATGGGGAAATATTACAGAACCTCCCAACACCCTGAAATTTCAGAGCTCTGCTACTTGTTAATGTTTTTGATTTGAGATGTGGGTGCCAGTGATGCAAAGTCCCAGGGCCATATTCCATCCTTTCTCAACAACCTGTCAACCCAGATATGCTGCTGTATCCTTTGTTTCTAAAACTGGACAGAAACCTCTGGCTTTGAATGACTTACCTTCTTTTTCCCTCTCTCCTGATGCATTCTCCTTTCATCTTTTGAACTGAATTTATTTATTTCTTAATTCTGTCTTCATTTCTTAAGTTAAAATCTCATGTTCCCTTTTTATTTTCAACCTTTACTCTTCTTTTAGGGGAATTTTTTTCAGCTTAAGATCATGCCACAAGGGTTTAATATGGTTATATTTGTGTGTGTACCTTTGTATATCCACACATATGATTTTCCATTTTCAATATCATAAAACTGTATTACAACCGGGCAGGGACTATATAAGTTAATTTTCTTTGTAAAAATCTGCACACATAGCCTCTGAGCCACAACAGCCAGGACATGCATAGAATACCCTAAAAATAACTCCTTATTGAATATCCTTGAAATTCTAATCCTGCTTTTCTTTGCCTTGTCAAATCAATCAGTCAGGCATCTACAGTCTTTATTGAGCATCTACTGTGCGTTCATTATCTGCCGATAACATGCAAATTTGTAATATAAAGCACAAAGTTCTGTCCTTAAGGAATTAGCATATGGTTCAGGAGATAACACTGTAATTACCAAATGATTAAAAAGTCCTTATTTATTCAGTTGGCTGATGTTATCACACATTGATTCCTTCATCAGTATTTATTGAGTCCTACTATATGTCAGGCATATGTCTGGGTGTGAGGGATATAGCCTTTAATAAAACACATTTTTCACCCCCTAATGAAGCTTGCATTCTGTTGGGAGACCCAGATAATAAGGAAATAAATAAATGTATAATATTCAGATATAGTGACAAATGCTTGAAGCAAAATGAAGCAGGGTAAGGGGATTTAGAGATCATTGAGGGGAGGTAGGTACTGTGTTATGTAAATTAGGTCTTGCTGAGGGGCTGATATTTGAGCAGAGACCTGAATTACATTAGGGAGTGAGCCATCTTTATCTGTCTGGGGAAGGATCCAGGCAAGGAAATGTCAAGGGCAAAGGCACTGAGGCCTTAAGCTCTTCGGCATGTTTAAGGGTTAGGAGGTGAAGAGGCCACAGAGGTAGTTGGGGGCAGAGTGTGGTGCTGGAAGGCCCGGGTCATGTAGGATCTAGAATGTGAGTCTGGAGTTCAGGCTACAGATCAAGTCTGGAGTGGTCTTTAAAGCCATGAGACTGAAAGAAATACTTTTCAGCTAGAGAACAGAAGAGGTCCAAGAACCAAGTATTAGAGTTATTTCCAGCATTTGAAATCGGAATTAAGAGGAGGAACCAGTGAGGGAACCTGAGCAGGTATAGTCAGTGAGTAGGAGAAGCCCCCAAAACGTGGTATCCAGGAAGCAAAAGTAGGTTTACAGTTGTGAGTATGCAAAATGAAATATAGAATTTGTTCTTGTATTATCATTAATTGTTGCATTATTGCACATGAACAACTATAAACCTGCTTTTGCTCCACCCTTATATAGTAAGAGTGTATCATTTGTCAACTGCGAAATAAACGTAAAAGTCTCATCATCTGTAATGTGTAGTAGAAATTTTAAAAGAAAGCTATCACTTGGAGATACCTGTGTCCTGAAGAAAATAGATATGAATAATTGGGTGAACTGAAGACATTCACTAAAAGGGCAAGACCATAGAGTAAAGAGAAAGTAGAGAGAAAGGCCAGACTGGAACAGAGGATGGATGGTGGAGAGAAGAGGAAATCAAGTTCAATAGGTAGAATTGAACTAATGAGGCAGGGCTGCAACGGTCATTCAGGAGAGCCTGAGTTCATGGGGCAGGCAGTAGATGGGGCAGGCAGTAGGGTGGCCCGTGGGTTCTCCAGTGGGATAGTTGAAAGTGGAGGGCTTTGGATTTTTACATGAGGCGGAATGCAGGGATTAGAGCACATTCTACCTCTGTCTACGGAAGCCCTCCAGTGTTATGATGCAATTGGGGTATTTAGTTCGGAGAAACCAAAGATAAGGAAGAAACAGGAGGGTAAGGAACATATGGAGGCAAGGAAGCCAGCTGAAAAAGTGTTTCCACAACCTAAGTGTGATGAGAGTCAGGACTGAACCTTATTGTTACTGAGTTTATGTGCCATTAAGATAAGTGTTAACATCACAGGGGAGGGAAGTGCAAAAGGTAGGCGTGTCTCAGGAGGGGGAAACATTTATGAAATGAGTCCTAAGTCAGTCAGTTTAACAAGTATTTATTGAGTACCTACTATGTGCCATGGCACTCCTCTGGGTCCCCTTCCAAGCTCTCTGTTCTAAGCATAAACTACAATACTCTTTCTTTTAAAGATGTTATTTACTATTTTCAGTGAGAGGGGGAGGGAGAGAGGCAGAGAGGGAAAGAGACATCGATGTATGGTTGCCTTTCACCTGCTTCCAGCCACGGACCTGGCTGGAGACCTGGTTTGCAACCTGGTTACGTGCCCTGGCTGGGGAATCGAACCAGCAACTGTTGAATTCACAGACCAGCACCTTATCCACTGTGCTACCAGCCAGGGCTGGACTACAGTACTCTTAATGGCAGGAAGTGTGTGGGAGGAAACTAAACTATGACAAGACTAGGTTTATGTTTCTCCTTCCTTCTGTTCCGTGAAGGATTATATCTCACGGGATTTTGTATATTCTTCTGTGCCTATCCCTAGTTCTTCTAAATGAATTTGTAATATTTATTAAACGAGTTAGCAATATTAATCTGTGGCTGCAATTTTTATAAAAATGTGATCTGTTTATACACATTACTAGCCTTAAAAGTGTTCTCCTGATAACAGTTGTGGTTAGAATGCGTGACCAGATTTGGCTTGCCCTGCTGCAAAGGCATCTGATCAAATCCAAGCTCTCCCCACCCCCACCTCCAGCCATTCATGTGACACTCAGAAAAATGAATCATCAAAATAGAAGATATTAATTAAGATAAAGCAAAACATAGATTAAAAATAAAGGGAAAAAGGGTGCCTTTTCTGATCATTGTCCTACAGAAATTGGTTTAAATACATCGAAGGATTTATTGTGAGGTATATACTGCTGAATTATTTATATCGGTAAAATAGCCCATTTTCTATTTCTAGTCCTGTGATAAGTGCTGGTCCACCCTTATTTGTTCAGTATTAAGCTAATGGGGTGTGGCAGTTCTGCCATTGTTTTTTTCTTGATATTGGTGTTCTCATAAATTTGATGTCTATTTGGATGAGAAGACCACATAACAATACAGTGGGAGATTTAGGTAAGAGCAGATGGGTACAAGAATAAACGAGCTTTAGAATTGGCCAAAACTAACTTTAAGCATGAGATAGTGGATGCTCACTAATTTAGGAACTATAGTTTTGAGTAATTCATCAGGACTATGGCTCTGATTTTAATGGTTTGTGTGGTGATGATCTGCTACTATTCGCAATAGAATGTTAAAACCAGTATATTTATAGTTGATGTCATTAAAGTGATGGACTTGGGTTTGGGTTTTAAAGCAGATGTTCCGTGGTTAAGATTAACTTCCATCCATGGCTTTGGAGGTTGAAACCAAAATACATACAAAAGTAAACATTTCCCTCTCAGAGCAAATAATTTGAACTGGAATGAAATGTAAGCAAGTAGGCATCAACTACATGTTAATTTTGACACAGATGTCTGGAAAGCATCACCAATTAGCATACGTTTTTACGAACCACAGTACAATATTGTCCTTCTGCGCTCATGCAAGCAAAGAAACAAGTTACTTGTTTGAGCCCAGACTTGTACTGGCTGGCCGGAAGCCAAGGCGGGAGTCACCCCCACCTGGATCTGTGTGAGGGGTACAGGCCCTGGCACCCGCAGCCCTGCTGAGCAGCAGCCACTTACTTATCTGAACTGAAAGAGGAGCATGCCACAGCCAATTTCTTTTTTCCACCAAATACTGATGAGTGGCTTGTAAAGGGAAGGAGTCTGCCAAATGTTTTGGTTCCTAGGTTGCTTCTTTGTCTTTTTCTCTGGTCTTATGACCACAGGAAATACAATATATGCTAATCCTTTCTAATGGAAATAAAATGCATGCCATTGCTTTCCAATAGAAATATTTTTTTTCCCCCTAAAGAAGCAAGAGGAAAAGTCTGTACAAGGAAGCATTTTATGTCATCCTCAGGCATATTACAAAGTGAGTGAACTAAGTAATAATAGTCAGATAATGCTGTAAGGTGGGCTATGTGTGAACTAGGCTGACATTAAGGCATTTTAAGTTCCCTTATTATGCCAAAAGGATGGAGATATTTCCTTTCTAGCTGGGGAGGAAAAAATACCTTTCTGATGTTAATCTTTATTTCATTTGGTGTATGTTGGGTTTTTCCTTTTGTCTTGCCAGTAGAGTTAAAAGTGATAGATTCCCTCAGCATGTCATATAGTAATAAATTATTACTATATGAAGTTTAGTAATAGAGAAGTTTATACAGCAATGCTCACATTTAAGTGCTTTTTAAAAAAAGTACATTAATTCTCCCTCCTTTTATTTTTGTTCCTTTTTTCTTTTACTTTAGCTTTTCCTGGCAAGCATAGGGTAGCTCAATTTATTTGTTCTTCTTCATTAGCTGGATTGTATTGCTTTCAGATGAGGCACTGAAATATTCATATGCAGATCTTCAGTTTATCCTGGAAATAAATAAATTAGTGGGAATGTTTTCATCTTTATTGATTCACAGGATAAGTCCAATGTAGACAATGGGTTGAACTCATGGATTGTTTTCAAAGTTAGAAAAAAGATTCTCAACAATGGGCATAGGCTTCTAAAGGAATATCAGGCTTCTCTGAAGGACTGTGTTTTCACCCGAAAAACAAGTACCTAGGTCAGTACCTGCCAGGTAGTTGTTAACAACATAGTCTTAGAATGAGCGAGTGAACTGTTAAGTGATTGTCAATCCCAACAAGTACCCTAAATAAACAGAAACATGTTTTTAGTGGACTAGGATGATGACATGAGAATAATGTAAAATGAAACAAAAATCCTTTATTTTGAGAAGCGTCAGCATTCTAAAGCTGCTTCTGCAGTGGCCCTTGGGTGGCAGGAGCTGCCTGAAACCAGATTATTACGTCCTTTACTTTGTTCTCTACAGAGCTGGAAAAACCAGCCAAGCCCAGTGTCACAGCATTTATCCAATACAGGAAATGGAGGAATTTCCTCCTTCAGAATCTATATAGAGCTGAGCAGATACATAGCCAGTTCATTCACTTTTCTCATATTATCCTAATGAATATCCTCATATCATCAGTTGCATCAAAAGTTCTCATTTTGGTAGCTTTAAGCACTTGCATGTTAGTCATATTTACAGTATTTTTAAGTTGTCTGGACAAAGCCCCTGGGTATGAATCACAATATCTCTCATTGCACAATGGGATTGTGGCAGCTTCTTAACTATCTGGAACATTTATTTCTCACATGGCTGCATCCCTGCTGTCCCCATAAGAAAGCTCTAAGGGGAGTGACAGACACTTGAGTATACAAGGTTTGCCATCTTTTGTGCCACTTAAGATAAATGTTTATAAACTGGGAAAATGTTTTAGAATTTACATGTGGCTCTATTTTGTCTCTACTCTGGTTCCTTATAATTCGCCCGGTGGCTCTGAGGAGAGCGGCATGTTGCCGAAATAAGGTGACCTGTGCATGTTATGACATATTTACTTGTAAGCCTTGGTGAAGCCATTTCTTGTGCATGCCACAGATACAGTGAAAAGCCCAGGTTTCTATTATAAATTGCAGGGGGTCATTCAGAATATTGCTCAGTAAGGTTTCTCAGCCCTGAGGAAAAACACTGGCCAAGTATCTGTGATACCTTCTAGTGGTCCCAGTGCCAGCCAGTTGCACTTCTCCCAAGTACCAGATGCCCGATGCCCTTCTCTGCCCATGCCCTGTGTTTGCCTGGTGGGTAAAGGTGGGTAAGGTGGGTAAGGCTTCTGAGACCAAAGGAGGGCAGTGGAATGGAACTATGACAGCTTTTAATCCATCTTTTGAAATGTTAGTGTTTTATGGTTAAGTATATGATATTTTGGGATTTTGCATGATTTATTTAGCAACAGATAAACATGATGGGTCACAAGAGCCTCTTTCTTAAAGAACTCTAATTTGAGTACCATACTTACATTGTATAATGAATATCGATACTTAATTGATCTGAGCTGGTACAGATCCTCAGTGAATTAAGAAGTAGCCTGGTTGATACTGTAGCGACCATTCGATATGGTCACTACATTGTTAGCTTGAAAATTTGTCTTCCATTCTGTATCTATACCAATTTAGGAAAGCCAGTTCATCTTTCCATGTCTCAGGTCCATACCTATTCAACTTCAGCAGTTAACGCTAACCTTGAGATACTAGGAATGCTATTAATAACAGTGTACATTATATATGTTCATGACAGGCATGTGACTTGGGTGCTGGCATGATCTCAATTTCAATGTGAAAAAAAAAAAAGTCTTGAAGAAGTTAAGCAATGTCTCCAAGTCCTCAGACTCTACAGGTTGCAAAGCCAGGATTGGAACTGATGTCAGGATTGGCATGTGTCTCAGGTGGTGTGCAGAGGGCTTTCAGGTCTGCAAGCGGGCCAGCCAGGCTGGCACTGCTTCTTTGATGGACTAGGTGGGCCCTTCAAGTGTTATAACACTTGGTAGTTTATGGTAGGAGCCTCGTAGAAGTGGGCAGTTTATTTTTCCCCCCATTAAATCTCACGGAGAGATAAATCCTGTTTCCATGAAATGTTTTTGTTGGAATGCTTCATTTCTCAACCAATATCATTTGTGCATCCAAGCAGCTCATTCTACACTCTTACAGTTGTAACTAAGAGTTGTAACTGGTTCATTGATTTAAAGGCAAGGAAACTGATAAACATCCCCTGCAACATTTTGTTATTTGGTCAGTTTACCTTCCCAAAATGTTCCATTTCTTTACTACTCTGAACAAACACTTTTATTTCTCTCCTTTCTAACCACGAAACTTCTTGAGTCACTTAGACTTATCACCTCTACTTCCTCACACCCACTCACTCCTAACCTCCCTCAGTCTGGCTTCCGCTCCCAGGCTTGAAGGTTGCTAGCTGCAGCCCACGCCTTGGTTGGCCAGCCTTTGGCTCAGTCCTTAGCCTTGACCCTCTGTCGAACACGCTCCTGTTGATTACCTCCTCTGCCTGTCTTTGGCTCTGGTCATGTCATATTCTGATTTCCTCCTGCCTGTCTGACTGCTTTTCTTGCCCTTTGGCTTTGTCTTTTAAACTCCCCCTTACCTCCTGCAAGTGGAGAGCACCAAAAGTTCTGATCCTGGCTTTCCTCTCTCTGTTTCCTTTCCTGCTTTTTTAAGGTACCATCACATGAGCAATCACCCTGATTTTATAAGTAACTCCCGAATCTTTAGTTTATGTCTTTACTATCTTCAACTTCCTTTAGCCCTAAAGCTAGTGCCACAAAACTCTTTTGACCTATGATCTTTAATCTATCTCTGTAAAAATTATTCCTTTCCTACCTTAACATAGGGCACTGTAGTAATAAGCCAGGATACTAACTATTCTTCCAGCCACCAGTCTCTTCCCCCTTAGAGTTCTCTTTACACAGGGCTGCAGCTCAGTCTCCCCAAGGCTCAGCTTTGACCATGTTAACAGGAGGGCTTTACCTTGTGGAACTCCCTGTGGTACTCCCTATGCCACCCAATCAGTTACAGGCTTCTCAGGAGCTTCTCTTAGTCCACCATTACTTGCCTTCATCTTATCTTTAGGTCTCAAGTCACTTACACGTATTCTAGACCAGTGGTTCTCTAAGGTATTGGAGCTGACACCCCTTTTAATATTATTCTGAAATGGAATCATAGGTTTTCTATGTCTAGCCACATAGGTTTTGAAAGATTAATATAATGTTGTGATGGCAGCATAAAGGGAAAGTGAAAGAACTTCATTTAAAACAAAATTATATTGATATATCTTAGTATCTAAATATTTGGAGAAGAGTATGCTAAAAAGTATAATAAACTATCCAGCTGCTTGGCCATGTGTAGGACCGTCCTGAATGTGACAGCTACAAATTGAGCTTGATGCAGGTGTGTATTAGTGGCTCAAATACCAAAAGTGACACTAGTGTAGGTGAAGATTTTCTGAAATGCTAAACATTCCTGGTAAAATCCCTAATAAAATGAAGTATTTTCTTCTTTTGATTTCTAGGTAGTTTTATTCCTAGAAAACCCAATGTGTTAAAACTGTAGAAAAATACTTCCTATTTAAGTAGAGTTTAGCTTCTAAGAGGCTCGGGTAATTATAACCAGATTTTTCACCTACTTGAACACCTGATGGGTTTTCCAAAAGTTATGAGGGATGTGGAAAAACTTCACTGTGTAGGACTGTCCTACGCATCTCAGGACAGCTAGCATTATTGGTCTTTGCCTACCAAATTACAGTCCTGCACCTCCAATCATGACAATCAAAACCACCTCCACACACCTCTGAACTCTCCCAGGGGTTGGTACTATCTCCTAGGAGTCGAGAAACCACTGTTCTAGCCAAACTGTTCTCACAGTTCCCTGAACATGCTTTGCCCTCCATCAATTGCATATCTCTTTTCACATTTCACTTTTGCTTTGAATATGCTTCTTCCATTTCCATCTTTTGAAACCTTACCTACCTCTGTAACTCAAATGGTATGTACTCCATGATGCTTTCCTTCCGAAGGGAGTCCTATCAGTCTAAAATCTTGCAGCACTCCCCCTGCAACCCTTTACAATTCTTAAAACATATTGCTTCATGCTAGTTAGGTCCTTAATAATATAAATCATATATTATGGGGGATTATATTTCCCAGTGTTTCTAGCAAAGTGCCTTGCACATAGTAAATGCCTACTCAATCTTTATTGGGTAAATGAATGGATAATTTTAAAAGAATATTTGCAGAGAAAAATAAAAGGAATGGCCCTGGCTGGAGGCTCAGTGGGTAGGCGCTGGCCAGCAAACCCAAAAGTCGCTGGTTCGATTCCCAGTCAGGGCACGTGTACAGGTTGTAAGCCAGGTCTCCAGCCAGGTCCCCAGCTGGAGAGGGGGTGAAAGGCAACCATACATTGATGTTTCTCTCCCTTTCTTCCTCCTTCTCTGAGAATAATGAATAATATATTTTAAAAAAACCCTAAAAACTAAATAAAAGGAACGATTGGTTCTGATTTTAGCATTTAAACCTACTTTTAAAGTGATATATTTTATCTTCATGTCCTTAATTTCTGATAATGCCAATTGATTTAAAAAAAGTACTCAATTTATAAAAAGTCTATAGGTTCATGTTTTTATATATGTGTTTGTTAGAATGACTATTAAAGATAAGACCTTGTTCCCTATCCATAGCAAAGGTTTGGAGCAAAATTAAACCAGCATTCAAATGTTGTAGAGAAAGTGCAATAAATGTGGCTACAGTGCCTCTTTTCATTCAATTCTGAAATGCACAGATAAAATCGACTTTTGAAGTCAATCAGGATGCCTGTGCAATTTCCCTGTTTTCCCCTTTTATTCAGAAACCTCAAAACCACTGTGGGTAATTCCCTCAAGATCTACTTCTAACACGTATAGTCTAAAGAGTAAGCAAGATTTCCAAGAACTGAAAGCTTTTAACTTTTACTCTTTATACTCCATTCTTGAACATCTCTCTCCAATGACATGAGTGAGGAAAGCCCAGTGCTCACTCCACCCACCTTTCATCTCTAACTAGAGAAGCATGAAGCATTTGTGCAGTCTTTCCTGCCATGGCTTCATTTTCTGTCATCTTAACTCCATCACCAATCCCTCAGCCTCCTAACAATATCCGTATGAAAGAAATCAGACCCGTTCGACAATGAAAAACACATTTAAGCTACTGCATACCATCATTGCCACTGGAAAAGTAGATATTATTTTTTCTGTCAATCTAAATGTAGTGCTCTGGCAGCGTGTAGTTTTGATGGTAGTGTTTTCATATATTAAATAATTAGGTAAGCCATAGGTGCTAATCAACAAAGTATTGTTACTGTGAATAACTTAACAGATCTTTGTTTACATATATTTTTGAAGTAGGAAGCATTTGTCTTTGAATGTAGAGACAGTGTAAAGTGATCCAAGAAAATGATATGGCCAAGTGACATGATTAATTTTCATTACTTTCTTTCCATCTCTTGCCTCAAATGCATTTGAGCTTTGCCCAGATCCAATTTGATGGAAAAAAAGCCTAGACTTTGGACAAATCAGCTCTTCTTGTAGTTTGAGAGACATAATGGAGTATAAAGATGTGCTTTGCCTTCAGGGATTTTTACACAGAGATGGGAAGGTTAGAAATACCTGACAGAGAAGATTACAGAGAAATAAATGGCAAATGTCAGATGAATGATACAAACAAGAGTACCACAGATTTCTGGGGCAAGATCGTTAGGGACCCCATTACTCATAAAAAGCACCCTGGCCTCCTTCAGAGCCCAAGATTGTCTTTTAATCAGATTGTCATTCCTTGGTCCCAAATGTATGTCTTGGTCACTATGAGTTTCCCTTAAGCTCAGAGATTGTTCCTTCGGTAGCAGCGAGGTAGAATGTCAACATATCTCACTTCCCGTTGCTCCTATTCATTAAAATGTCTCCTATTTCTCTTGGTAATACATCTCTTTGAAGACATATCCCAAACTATGCAGTTCTTAAATTTGTTAGCTTAAGACTGTGGCAGGTACTGTGGCTTTTGGGAAGGTACAAGTTTCCATAGAAATGAAATGGGTTTATTTTAACTCACTCTTTCACTACCTTGTCCTTGGGAAATTTTTATAGGCTTTGTGAATTCAAGTCTCAAGATTTGAGATTAAACAAAACTTACATAATAATGTTATTGTGATAATTAAAATGGTATAGCTATTTAATTTTACCAGTGAAAGCCAAGGATAATAGAAACTCAACCCAGGATTTATATTAAGCAGGGATACTGAGGGATTTGGAGTGGGAGTGGGAAATTACCACTCTTGCTAAAAAGAATTCCTATTCTTTTTAGCAAGTGTGCCCCTACATTCAAAAAAAAAAATTATTCATTTTTAGAGGGAGGAAGAGGAGAGACACATCAATGTGAGGAAGAAACATTGATCTGTTACCTCTTGTACATGCCCTGACTAGGGAACAAACCCACAATCCAGGCATGTGCCCTGATTGTGAATTAAACAGGCAACTCTTTTACTCTGCAGGATGATACCCAGCCAACTGAGCCACACCAGGGCTATGCCTCCACTTTCAAAGTTGGTAGAATGGTTCTCATTCAATGGCTTCACTAGATGTGATACCAAACAGAAGGTCCAGTCCAGAGTAATTCCTGACCGTAAAGAGCGTGTATGGCTTTTATCCCGAGTGATAGTATGTAGGTGATATTTATAGATATGGATCAGAGAATTGTTCTATTTTTAAATTGCTAAACAGCAGGGGCTGTGTTTTGTGTATGTTTTTCCCCTTCTGGAAAATGCAAGCGGTACCTCTTAGGGTAATCGGTGATGCTGGCTGTGAAAAATTCACAAAGGGAAGACACTGTAGAGAGTAAAGTTTCATTTTACTTTTCCAAGAGTTGGAAAGGGCTAGCTGTGGAGGTAAATGCCCCAGCCCTGAAGGGTGGGAGCTTTGAGCTTTTATCAGGTAATTGGGTGGCTGTACAGCAGGATGTTTCTGTTGGGCTGCAACTTGTTTCGATGTTATCTTTTGGTGCAGGGTCAGGTGGTCTTTGTGGTCTCACATGTCCTGTTTCATGAGTTCCTAGAGCCTCTGTGCCTTCAGGGAGCTCCCAGTAATTTTCTAGCCCTGAGTATAAAGGCTCATGAAACAATTATGGTGGGTCATGCTCTATGGGGTCCAGCCAGCTCTGGGAAAGATGGCCTGAGAAAGTGGCTTTTGTCCTATTATCCCTCCCCTGCCTCCAGTTTTTTGTGATGGCTTTATTCCTATTTATTTTGAGATGGATTTCTTCTTATTATTATTTATTCTTTATTCTGGACTCATTCTGGTTCTGGGGAGTAGGGACAGAGGTCTCTTCTTCTGAAACTACTTCCTGCAGATTATGGATGTAGAGTTGTCCTTGACGGTGGATCCAGGTTTGGGTAATTAAGAAGGAAGGGAAGAACTGGATGACCTGAAAGGCAAGAGCTGTAGCCAAAGGTTGTTCATGAAAGGAGTCTCCCAGAGTTTGGATATTTTGTTGGATGAAAGACATAAGGTATCTTAAGACTTTCATGGCCTGAAAGTGACAATGAAGAGAAGAGCTGTGATAGGACCTAGGAAAGGAGTCAGCCAGGGAAAACTGGGACTAGATATTGGCCTTAAAATCCCATAAAGGGAAAGGTGGAGTGGTGGGTAAATTCTGCGTGGCTGACACTGCATCAGTAGCTCTCAATAATTCTGATTCAAGGGATGAAAGAAAAAAATGAAACATGAGCTTGGAAGAAAACAAGAAAAATCAAGATTTAATTCAGTTTGTGCATGACAATTAGACATTGTGATTTCCATCTAAACATATTTTCTCTCCCTAAAATCACCCTCATTTTATCAAAGAGACTGCATTAAGTCCAGTTTCAACCTGGCATGATTATTTGCATGAACACAACAAGAATACCAATTGATCACATAGGCTCTTTAAAAATCTGCTCTGCTGGTATTTTACAAGGAGACTTCAGGTTGAGCTTTAGTCAGCCTTTCAGGCAAAGACCACGCCATAGAGTTGCCATCTGGTTTTGCCAGAATACCTATATGCTTGGGCAGATTCCTCAATTCTTGAGGCTCCCAAAACGTTTTGAGGTTCCTTCCTTGCCATCTTTTAGGAAAGCAACCTCCATTCCTTACCTGGAAAGACTTCCATGAACCATGTAATCAAACAAGGTACCAGGCCACAAAGACCTGGTACGTAATTGGCTTCGAGAGTCCAATTAATTAGTTAAGGCTTTCTGGTGACATCCAGAGTCCAGGCATGACTTTTTGATTATGACATTCCAGGCAAAGACCTGGTTAACAAAACCACACTTGGAAACTAGTGCTGTTGCAAACAGAATAGATTCTTATTGGATTTATATAAATAAACATGTTGCCTGAAAATAATATTCATCAAGAGTTGCCAAAGTCTGGAGGGATTAGATAGAGAGAAATATAATATAAATGTTTCAACATTGCCTAAGAGGGTGTGCTTTACAAATTGCACTAGAGAAAAAAAACAAGTTTCCTAATATCTAGAAAACAAAAAGATTTGATATTAGCAGTATTTTGAATCAGTTTTTGTTTGGCTTGATTATTTGCCTGTATTTCCATGAATCCAGTTTTCCTTAGGGTTCCATAAATCTTCATTTAGTTAAAAAATATGACCTGCTTAATTACAGATATCTGTAATTTAAAGTAACTCAGATTTCTTTTCGTGAACTTTTCTAAAGATACACTTGCAAATACATTAGAATAAAATAATGACTGTTTATAAATGACAAAACTTAAAATGACATGGTTGTAGGTTTGGTTATAATGCAATTGATAAAGAACTTTTCTTCCTTATAAGATATAACATTTCAAGGTAACAATTTCTAGGTAAGTAATAATTGTTATAAAATTGTATAAAAGGACCATATAAAGCTCATATTTTTAGATTCAACACATAATTTTAGAATATATAACGACCAAATAGTATGCAAGAGTTTAAAACACTGTACAGGACTTATTCAAAGATATGCATTGAACATTAGAAACAATTTATAAATTCCCAAAGTACAGGTTATAAATACCCAGAGTACCACTGCTTGATGTCCCCACAGGAAACTATCACTGTTGGCGTGTCTGTTGTCACTGACAGGATACTTGTTAATCTTGAAAATTTCCTATTTGGACTTGGTTTTGAATTTTTGCAAGTTTCTCTCTAGGGCAGGTTGAAATGCTTAAAACATTTATTTTGATAAAAATGAATGCATTTTAATACAAATAGAAATTCCTTATGATTATTCTGTTTGGCAAAACTTTCCATGTAATTTCAAGCACATTATATACATTGTTGACTGTCAATTTTATATAAAAGCTAATGCAGTGCAAACACGAGTTAACTCGTGTAACAAACTACATCCATCTGTTCATTAAATAGGCCTAATTAGTCCAAACACTTTCCTTTTATAAGGAGAGAGAATAAATCCTTGAGGCATTCCAGGTGCCCATTTGAATAACTCAAAAGTCATTTCTCAGTTTTTAAAATTTAAACTTTGGGCAGGTTGTCAAACAACCTTAACTAAAAGATTATAATATAACCTATTGTAAAACAAACATATGTTTGGTAATAAAAAACAAATATCTATATTTAGTAATGAAAAATAACATATATATTTGGTAATAAAAACTATATATATGGTAATAAAATATATTTGGTAATAACTCTAAAAGACATTGACCAAACTTAAAATCAGTTTTGATATCAAATAATTTGTCCAAACCATAGGCTCTTGCTTAATTTATATCAGTGTTTAATTTCTTAAATTCCTTAAAATAAACCCTAATTATGCCATCCAGAGGCTGGAAATATAGCATATGTAATACATATATCACACACAGGCCATACACATGAAGATGAACACATAAAACCATGCATGTAATTTCTGTCGAGAAAGCACACCATTTTTCTCATTTGCTTTTGACAACTTTTAAGAAGACTGGAAAGGGGATGGAAGGTCCTAATTACCAAGCAAGAAGACCTGTTGAGACTCTCAATAAAAGCTTCAAGGACTGTTAATGAGTGGGGAAAATAATGTCTCGGCTCCAAGGAATTGAGCATTAGGAAAGGGCCTGGGTGGAGTTGCTTTGGCCCCCTGAAAGGTCAGAAACCTGGCAACACAAGATAGACGCTGCAGATAAAGGACTGGGAGTTCCAGTCCACACCAGCAGGGAGATACAAAGAGATGGATGTGTTTACCCAGTGATGAGAGCACCAGCCACATGCCCTGGGAATGGATTTGACCCACCTAGAGATAGTCGTGTAGCAAGCCAAGAGCTAGGGGTATTCTTGTAAGTCTCTGGGCTGTTCGGGCCATTCTGAGGAGAGCAGGTACCCTGTTAAGCTGTCCCTGTGGCTCTCATGGAAGTTAATAGTGAAGAAAAGATGCTTAGCAAACATTCAATCAGCCTTAAGATTAGTTTTCTCTTAGGAGGTTCCTGGAAGAGACAGCAGGAATAGGTGTGGCCAGAAGAAACCCCGTCTGAAGTTGGGGAGCAGGGGGAAGAGGTCCGAGGAGGAAAAGTTGGAAGAAGAGATGGGGAGGGTATTAATGAGTCGGGGGAGAGGTGGAAGCTTAAAATGTTACTATTTTTCCGTACTGAGAGGCAGGCCCAGTTGTTCCCAGGTCTCCATGAGGAGAACTCAGAGTGTTTTGGTCTGGCAGCGGGGTTGCTAGACTGAGGCAAATTGGAAAGAAGAGGCACAGTTAGGAGAAAGAGGCCTGGATTCCTTTGAATCCCTGCGAAGTTTAAAATCTTGTCTGCTCTGGAGAACTAAGCCTAGGAGGGGATCCAGACGGCATCAGTAAAGGCAGAGTTGGAGGATAGTGGTATTGTGGTTAAGAGATCCATCCCTGGGCCCAACTTCCTGGTCTCCCGGTTTGTATAGAGGCCAGGCTGTGTGGCGATAGAAAATCAAGTGCCTGGGCTTGAGGTTGGTAAGTCCCAGAGCCTTCACATTCTTAAGTAGACATTCCAATGGGGAGCCCTTGGGTGGGGCCATTGAGTGTTGGCCACCATAACAAAAAGTTCTGTCTCAGGTACAGGAACAACTGAGTGGTGGTGGGGGAAGGTTTGAGAAGGGCATCCCCAACTCAACTGACCTAGAGCTCAGTGGCCTGAACTGAACATCCTCAAGCCCGAGGGCAGACTGAGCAGGAGGATCTGCCTCAGAGCCAGGCCAGGCCAGCAGGAGACGGTGGGAGGCATCCCTCCTAGCCGACGCTCTGTGACAATGATAGGCCCAGTGCTGGGGTTCAAGACAACGACAGCAAGATGAGTGGATAAGCTCTCACTTTCCATGGGACGTTTCTGACCTGAGATTCAGAGAGACTTACCCCTGGCTAAGAAGATGGGTGAGAACCCAGAGAGAGGAAAGGAAGAAGGATTAGAATCCTCTCTCCTAACCTCAGGGAGACAGGGTTAGGGGATGAGCTCGTGTTGAACTTCCGCTGCCCACTGTTGCCCTAGTTGCCAGTCTCTGGAGGCCTGAGGAGAGGGAAGAATAGAGAATGCCCCTATAGGGATCACCAAAATGTTAGGGTGGTTGGTGATGCAGGCTGAGAGAAAATTCACAAAGAGAAGAAAACACAGACAGTTAAGCTTTACTTTATTTCCCAAGAGAGGGAAAGGGCTAGGTGCGGAGTTAAATGCACCACCCTGAGGGGTGGAGGCTTTGAGCTTTTATCGGGCAATGGGGTGGTTGTATGCAGAGCAGGATGTTTCCGTTGGGCTGCAACTTGTTTTGATGTTATCTTTGGGTACAGGGTCTGGTGGTCGTTGTGGTCTGCTGTGTCCTATTTCGTAAGTAAGTTCCTGGAGCCTCTGTGCCTTCAGGGAGCTCCCAGTAATTTTCTGGTCTTGAGGATAAAGGCTCATGAAACAATTAGGGTGGGTCATGCTTTATGGGGTCCAGCCAGCTCTATAGTATCTATAGTCCTCACACTTGGTGTAGATATTCTCCATTAACACCTAAGTTTCCAGGCTAACTTTCCTTTACTCTACTGAGTTCTGGTTTTTGGCTTTGAAGGACACATAGAAGAGGCTGGTTTTCTTTCTTTAGTAGAAATCTGTCCTTGCTTATTGTTTTAGCCAGTACAGTATCAAAGTAAAACTTCGGCACTGCTAGTATTCTGAGAAAATAAATCTGATAAATGACAGTATGTAGAATTTTATCTTAATTCAAGAAAATTCAACTGAAACCTGTTTTGCAACATAGCTCTCATGCATGGCTATGGCAAAGCCATTTCCAGTTGTTTCGGATTTTAAGACATTTCAAGATTTTCAGGTTTTGAAAAATATACTTCCCTGGATTGTTAGACGCAAAAATGCAAAAACGAGATGGAAAAGTATGGAAATGAAAGTGAGCAGAGAGATTTCTCTGCTCAATCAGTAAGCAGACATCAGGAATATACACAAAAATGAGAGACAAAACGTAAGCCTGGAGTGTCAGAAACAAAGGCAAGATTTCAGTAAGTTGTGTGTGATGTTGGAAATATATTCCCCTCTTCCCCGCTAAAGAACATCCTTAGGTTTTGTCCTATTCTGCCAAGTATTCCTTCTCAAATGTTCGATATGTTCTACAGGCCACACACACAGGAGCAGGCCTGTCTGTCAGAGAACCCAGATGCCCAGCTGTGGAAGATATTCTTTCAGCAGCATCCGTCTGTTTCTTGGCAAGACTTTGAGGCAGTCTAAAGAAAACAGTCCTGGAGCAGCCTTTGGGCCTGCCTTGTGGTTAACACTGTGCCGGCTCATATCTGGTTCCTGCTCTGACCTTGCGGGCCTGGACACTGCCCCTGCGTGCTCTAGTTCTCCTCACACCCCGCTCTCTTTTCCCCTCCTCTCAAAGAATGTTTGTGATTTTGGTTTGATTTTGTGATATTCTTGTGGGTGGACATCTAGAGAGATTTACTTTTTTTTTTTTTTGGTGGGGGGGTTGTTTTTGTACTTATTTGAAGAGAGGTGGGTAGGTACTAGAAGGCAAAGATCTTAGGGGAGGAAAAGAGGATCTTTCTGCAAGGCGCCAAGTATGCTGGCAAAATAACAAGTAGCTTTCATGGGTTCGTTTTCAAACTTAGTGCTTGTTAATAGTCTGAAAGGGAGAACAACTAGTCCATTCCGTAGCCAACTACTATAATGACATTCAGATTCAGGAGCAACCTGGCATGGGTCAGTGTATTCTGTTCTTAAGGGAATATTCTTAGGCTTGAAGGGTGGTCTTTGCAAGCACTGTTTAATAGTTGTATTCTTTGGTTTAAATCTTTATTTTTACAGCATTTGTGTTGCTCAGTTTTTGCACTGGAAGGATTTTATTTTCCTATTCTCTTGATTTTTTTAAGGTTAGCAGTTTAATGTTGCTGAAATTTACACAAAGGAGTGGTTCCCCACCCCCTAGCTCTACCCTCCCCTAGTCCTCCTACCTGCCAATTGTGTCTGAAGTAATTTCCCAGCAGTGCTATTGACTTTGGGAGATGCAGTATTTCTGGTTCTTGAGGGTGTGTGTGTGTGTGTGTGTGTGTGTGTGTGTATGTATGTGTGTTTGCCCTGATACCTCGCTGATAATTAGTTGTTACTCAACTTGGAGGTTCTGTTCATCTCACTCTCCTTTCCTGACCCACTCAGAAAATTAACATGTGGTAGTCAAAGTGGGGGGTGCCTTATGCATGCCGACAGGTGCTAATCTTCAAGGAAATTTACCTTGCATTCCACCCATTAAGGGTATGGTACATAAAAAATGGCTTAATGTCTCTTTGAAGGTGTCAGCAGGCATGTGTGGACCACACAGAATGGGCTTCACTGAAAGTAATAGAGTGAAATTGTCTGCATAATTATTTTCGTTGGATTGAGATTCAGCAGCCCTCTTTGGGTTCAGGAAATAAACCTCTGTTAAAACCATATGGCACTATTCTCAGAAGAGATGTTATTACAGGGCCACTTCCCTCTGAATTTTTGAGTCAGGAATTCTTGAAAGGAGTCACATATGTCTGAGAACGAATGTCAAGTTTTCTTTCTCTAGTGTAGTAGTGAAAGTCAAATGTTTTCTGGCCTTTTCCACAAATGCCACCATGGTCACAGGTATAAGGTCCTTGGGAAGAGGCCAGCTGCATGGCAGCACAGCCTTCTCAGGTGTACATGTTTTGAATTATTATCTGGGCCAAGGGATTTTGTTCTTAAAAGAAAATAAAAATTTCCCTTAATCCAGCAAACCATATGATTTGTCAACACTAAAAACACATCTTAAGGTCAGCATAATTACATAATGTCTGCCCAAGCCATTAATGCAGATTTAGTTGGCTTTGTTATTTTTCTTTCCTTGCCAAGCTATAATAAGATTTTCCTCTGAACTACCTGTTATAGTAGTAGTGTGTCCCAGAGATAGTTGTATTAGAGTGAAGGGTAAAGTGAGGAAGAGTGCTGTTTGCATAATAACTAGGGAATATTTTGGGCAGAACTAAGTTAGGTAGATATATAATACCCTCAATACTTTATATGCTATATTTACTGTATGTAATATATAGATATATATTTTAATGTGCTAAGAATATAGATTTAAGTACATAAGGCAGTATCTATCTTGTAATGAATTGTTACGCGTTTTAACTTTTTGGAGGGCAGATAATGGTCTTTCCGTTTAGTCTTTTTTTATGGAAGGAACATAAACAAAGTTGGTATTTGTTCATTTCTGCTAACAAACCTGGAGAATGATCAGAATCTGTAGCGCTTAGTCTGGCTGTTCGTAATGCTAGGAAGTTAAAATGCCTCCTGAGTGTCAGTCTCTACTAAGTGAATAGTAGATAGTAAGTCCAGCTTTTTAGTTCATATTCTAGAACAGTGATTTTCAACTGGTGTGTGCTGCAAGAGACACAGTGGTGCACCTCAAGAATTTTTAAAATATGCAGTAAGTACTTGACATTTTAGTCAGGGGCACTGACCTCTTTTCCCTTAGGTCATCAAATAATAAAAAATGACAACAGCCAACACAGCAATACCTGTCCAATGTGAATGAATCAAAATTATACTATTTTTTTTGTCAGATTGGTAAGAAAATATATTTTTTGGCTTGGCACAGAATTTTAATAATTAGTTTATGTGTTCCATGTGATGAAAAAGGTTGAAAATCGCTGTTCTAGAGGAAGAAGATAAGATACCTATGACTGAATAGTTAGAAGGCTTTTCTGATTCCATAGGTGTTTTTGTGGTAAGAACTCATTTTCACTGGGTAAGAAAGGTTGCTAGAATTTGGATTCCTTCAGTCACTGATACACATTCTGGATACATTCATTTATTTATTCAACAAACATTTATTGGGTATTTACCATAAATGTATTTTACAAAAGGACTACAATAATTCAGAGATGACTTAATCATATACTGTATATGGCCTAAAAAGAAGTTAAGTCTAATAAGGAGACAAGGCATTGATATTAGTGATTATGTGAGAGAAATGGTGGAGAATGGGAAAGGCATCAAAAAATGGCAAGTGAAGTGACAGGCACATTGAGAAGCAGTTTTACTTCTGTTTGGGGGTAAAGGAAGGTTTTATGGAAGTAGAGGCATTTGAACTGAATCTTGAATATCAGTAATCAAACCTATTGGCAGGAATTCTTGACTATTAAATTCTAGTTAGATAGATGGTGAGTTTCGGAAAACGAGCATAAAATCTCTTTTATTTTTATGATAGATCTCCCCAAACCCCCTGTCTAGTCCCTGGCTCCCTTGGTAAATGTACTCATTGAAATTACATGGCTTGGTGCTTGGGCTCAGGTGGCTTCTTTGACCTCCGCTGTCTTCTGCTCTCTTCATTAACCTGGGACCTACTCAACTTTTGGGGCTAAGGTCAAATGCTGCTTTGTCTAATACACTAACAATTCTGTCTTTTTTTATTTCTGTATATGTTGATCTCCTTTACTAGAGCTCTGCCAGTACTAATGTGATCATGTTTTGCACATTGTAGGTACTCGGTTGAATGCAATTCAGTTGAAGTAAGTAGATCAGTTAATTGAATTAACTTTTAAACTACATATTATTGGAACTTATTTTCAATTAGAATTAAGGAATAAAAATTTGCAGTGTGACCCAGTACATAAAATTATAGACCAACCTAGGGCCAATTTTGAATTAATAGAAAATAAGCACATTATAAAATCAGTGGAGGCGATAATCATATTTTTCAAGGGAATTCTAAATCACTTTAGAATTTAGCAATGTTTAGAGTTCAGTTGTCATATAGAGAAAAAGAAAATGTCTAACAATCTTCAGACCAGCTTGATGGCTCAGAATTTCTTTCCAAAGTCCTTTAATATGCTTCTATTCAGTAAACTGTCGTTCTATAAATTTTATCACTCATACTATATACCATATCTCTGTCCATAGCAGATGGATTCTTTTCTTTCATCCCATATACATTCTTCAGGGTTTGCTACTTTCTGATAAACAATGGGAGTGAGAAGGCAGAAAGGGGGAGGCTCTAGAGGGAGAATTGAGTTTATTTTATTTGGTTTTCATATTTTTCCAATAAGCTCCAATAAGCTTATTGGAGTGCAAATGATGGGATAAAAGGTGGTCAAATACTCTTTTCCCTGGGACTCAGGAAGGGAGCTTTCTCAGAAGATACATTGGGAAACACAGTTGACTTTAGAGATTTTCAACCTTCATTCCATGTTTCCTTTTGCTCTCTCTCATCTTTGATGCTGACTCTAATCTTGGCATTCCCAGTGCAATATTTAGACTTAAAAAATGTGCTCACTCTCTGACTCGTGTAAGTGATATGTACAGAGCTTCAGTATGACTTGTGACATGGCCCAGAAAGGGCCAATAGCTGTGTAGCTGGGAACAGCTTTTAGGCCTGGTTCTTTCCCATTCCTTGTGAGTAACATGACCACCATTGAAGTTGGAAGACACTATGCATGATTATTATCACCATTAAAATGTCCTTATTCAAAAGAAGCCAGAAAGCAACTGGTAATAGGAATGTGAAGTTCAGGAGAGGCTGCAGATGAATTTCTGATAGTCACAGGTGCTTGAAGCCATTGTGCTGATGAGTTTGCTCAGGGAATGAGTCTGGAATGAGGGGAGAAGAGTTATCCTTTTTACCATTGTGGTGAATTAACGTTGTGTCCTTGGCTCCAGGGTAGAAGGAGAGGTTGCTCTCCTCTAACCTCCCAGGCTCCACAGCATCAGAAGAACTGCTTCAATGGCTGCCATACCTGGGCCTTCCCAAACTGCCACCTGCTCCTTGATCTCTGTGACACCACAAGCCCCTCCTTCTCCTCCTATCCCTTATGTTTCTTTTCAGACACTTTCCTTCACTCATTCTAGACCCATTCTCTGAGTGACCATGTCATTTTCACCAATGGCTTCAAGTTCCCCATACTCCTGAGAATACACCTCCTCTGAACTTCAGATTCATTTTTCTAGTTTGCTTCCTGAGCATCTTCACCTGAGTATGCCCCAGGGGCACTTCAGACTGATGTCCCATACTATATTCAGATTTCCTACATCCATTTCATGCAAACTTCTCTACCCAAATATGCACCCCTTCCATTTGTATCCATTTTGAGTGCCCCACAGTTTACCCATTTGACCAAACCAGAAACATGAGACTCATCCTCTTTGCCTTACTTCTTACACCTAATTGTTCAGTTATACTGTTGTCTGAACCGCTATTCTGTATCTCCAATACATTTCCTCATACCCACAAGCACTGCTTTTGCTTAGTTCACACACACTTAGGGTTTATCTCCTGACCTATCATATACAAATCATTTTCTAACTAGTTCCATGTCTCTAAACTGTACTTCCTTTTGATTATTGTTCCCCTATAAGTAAAGTGGTCCTCCTAAACTGTAAGTCAGCTCATGGTAGACACTTGCTTATAGTGCCTCAGTAGTCCCTTTTATTTTATTCTATTTATTTATTTTATTCTATTTATTTATTTTAAATACTTTTAAAAGATTTAATTCATTATTTTCAGAGAGAAGGGCAGGGAGGGAGGAAGAGAGGGAGAGAAACATCAATGTATGGTTGTCTTTCACCTGCCTCCAGCTAAGGACCTGGTTGGAGACCCGGCTTGCAACCTGGTTATGTGCCCTGACTGGGAATTGAACCAGTGACCCTTGGGTTTTCAGGCCAGCACCAATCCACTGAGCCACACCAGCCAGGGAAGTGGTCCCTTTTAAAGGAAGTTCAGGCTTTGTGGAATGGTGGAGGAGGCCCTTCAGCATCTGACCTAACGGACTGCCTCTCCCCTGCACCCCTGTGGCTGAGCTCCAGCCATGTCAAATGGCTTCATACTCTACACTTTCAAAATCTTTCTGGTTTTGTGCCTGCTGTTCCTTCTGCTTGGAATGTCTTTTTCTTCTGAATTTGCTTGACTGAATTCTACTCATCTTTTAAGTTTACTCATCTCCTCTATGAGCCCTTCCTGACTGCTCTTGGAAGTTAAGAATTTATTCTTTGGTTCTCCTTTGCTTGTTCAGACCTCAATGATGCTGTTTGTGACATTGCTGTAATTATTTGTTTGTATGATGCCTTTCTTACCAAGTATACTCTGAGCCTCCTCATTTAGCATATTTCATGGCACACAGTAGGTACTTAGGAAATTATAATTGGTAAATGAAGTTGCTGTTTGCATAGCGGTTTTATTTATGCAGGACATTTTCACCTCTATCACATTTCATTCTTACCGACATCCCTGTGAGGCAGATGCCTTGATTCGCATTTGACAAATGAGGAAGCTGTCACAGGAGGAAGTTGAGTCACAGAGATGATAGTTATTTGCCTATAGTTCTACAACCAAGTTAGCAGCAAAACCAGGAACAGACTCCAGAATGTTTTTTGTTCCTTATACAGTTAGGCCCAGATTTAGATAGGGGATTCTCTGTTTTAGTCAGACAACTGGCTTGGTCTTTTAACTATTCTATTAAGTTCACTAATTATGCATGTGTGTGTGACCCATAGTGACAAGTGAGGCATCTATAGCATCACTGATTTTTAGAATTGGAAGTTAGGTAGTCTGTTATTTTACAGCCAAGACAATTCTGTACCTGGCAGGTTCTCAACTTATTCCTAGTGTCAAAATCCACATCTCCTGACTTAAAGTAACATGTCATCTTTGTTGCTACATGTCAAGCAGTCATCTGCTCTATTGGACATTTTACGGTTGAATCTTAAGGATTATTAGTAGGATTTATGGAGCCATTAGACCAGTTAACTCTTGGGAAGAGACGACCCTTGTAGCAGAAAGAGTATTATTTCTGTGAATATTCCCACTGAATGTCCATGAAGCAGATAGGACCTAGAAGAGAAAAAAACCAAATGTTCTTTCATCAGTTGCCCCACTCTTCCAGATTATAGTACTAATTCTTTTCCAGTGAGCTTTATAGATTCTTAAGCATATGCCATTTCAAAATAATACAAAGATATCTTATTAGGCTGACAGATAAGAATTTCATATGGCAAGAAAAGTTGTGCACAGTAGTGAGAGGGGACTTGTGGTATCATGGTGTCTAAAGAGGACAGAGCATGCTAGGCCTCGAGAGGACAGCATTCTGAGTTACCTGGAAAGAGATGTAGAACTTATATTAGTAGTATCACTGTTCCTTTGACTAGAATTTCCCTCTCTGTACAAATATATGCATGCATATAATAGAGATATCATAAATTTATAACCATCTGTATATGTGTACGTATAGAAAAACCAGTACCTCATATATTTTATATGGAAGAAAGAAAAAATTTCACCAAACTATCATTACTGATTAAATAAATCAGCATGAAGCCAACAGACAAAAAGATCTTTTAAATGTTACACTTGTTTTTGAAAAACAGAAAATTAAAAAAAATTTTAATTACCTGAAGGTATTCTGGTAACATTGTTTTAGAAGGTATCGAGCTGTCAAATAGTGTTCTTTAACTGGGGTAGATGGTAATGATGAACTCTGAAAAATGATTATCAACTCACTCACTTCCTTAGGTTTGAAAAGAATGCACTTTTTGCCCTGGCCAGGTGGCTCAGTTGGTTGGAGCATAATCCAGTGCACCAAAAAAAAAAAAGTGTGCAATTTGATCTCCAACGATCAGGGCTACAGGTTTCTCCCTCACATGGATGTTTCTCTCTTCTTGCCCCTTCCTTCTCCTCCTTCTTCTATCTCTAAAAATCAATAAAATATATCCTTGGGTGAGGATGAAAAAAATACACTTTTCTAACTTGCTGTGCCTTGAAAACAAAGGGTAAAACATATCTTCTAACTCTGTTGAACACTACTTTAGATTCCTTTTACATAACAATAACCTGATCCTACTCAAAATACTTGGCACCTTTAGTGACAGTGAGGAATGTAGGAACACTTTAGCAGAGCTAAATGTGAGTAAACTCCAGTAGTTTTGGAATGAAGAGGTGGAGTTTCCAGTTCCTTATTCAGAGTTCACAGAAGATAAGAATACCGGGATTAACTCAATAGACTTCTTTCATTACACATTGCTGAATAAAGCAATTATCTGTCTATCACGACTATAGTAAATTGTGCAACAGCATTAGGAAGCATGATGGATAGGGGGATAAATGCTATTCCATCGGAAAAAGGTGCTGATATACAAGGGAATCCTTTGAGCTTAACTTATAAACTGTTTTATTTTTGAGTTTATATCATGTTACCGTTGTAGCTTAGAGAGAAATTATCTTTTCTTTTTTAATATACTGTTGATAGCATTTTTCAGTTCCTGACCCATCTGAATTTTATTAAGAGGGTTATTTCAAAGACATCTCCTGTTTAATCATGTTTAAACAAACTGTTTAAGACCTGTTGTGTAGATATAAACACAATAGTCCTTTAATGTAGTAAAACAGACTTCTGACAGATACAGAACATAACAGACATCCATCCATTATTGCTTAAGCTGCTGTTCCTTCCATGCCTGACCTGAAAGGGTAACCACAGCTCAGCTGACAGTGTTCGCTGTGTAGACTCACCGACATGCCCCATATCACTGTCTAGCAAGCAGAGAATTGCAGAGAGGCAGACAATTGGAGAGGCCTTAGACTAGATTAGAACTAAGCACCTTAAATCAGTTTTAATGGCTGTGTTTACATTTCCTTCTTCTTCATTCCTTTAAGAAAGTAATCAGGTTTTGCAAGCGTTAAGAAAACCACCTTTTCTTGCCAGCTGGATGAGGTCCAGTTTAAGCAAGAAATACCCGCCCCCCACCCCCACCCCAACCTTTTTTCCTTTTTCTTTTTTCTTTCTATATGATCTCCACTGCCATTCAGCACAGCAAGACAGGCTGCAGGAGCTGGCTGACTTTTTCCTTGGTTATTACTTTTTAACATTTACTTCCTGTTACAGAAATGGGAAAATTGAAAATGATGTTCTGCTGCTATAGAGCGAATGTCAAAAGAGGAGCCCTTTGCACATGTTAATTACCTCTATGTAGTTCTGTAGTGTTTTTTTGTTTTTTGTTTTGTTTTTTTCTTAAAACACACACACACACATGCACACACAGAGAGTCACGTAACTATGCACAAAGCCATAATAATGAAAGAGAAACAGAGAAGATCACATGCTAAGGAAATTCAGCCAGGATCCAGGAATTGCGTGACAGCCTGTGGGCTAGCTGTCACTGGACTCTTTGAAGAAGAATGCCATCCATGTCTAGCTGGATTATTGGCAAATAAACAGTGATGCTTTTTGTTCAACTATGGAAACTACCATTCCCATTGCTAAAAATGTTACCATAAAGAATCTTTATGTCTCTTAGTGGGGTCTCACTCAATCCTAGTAACACAAAATTGGGGTGTGTGTGAATCTATTGTAGTAAAAGAGAGCAAAGGAAATGTTTTCAAAACTGAAACACTCAAGTTTTACTAAGTTTTGGGAGTAAAACGTAGACATAGAGAAAGAGATCTTTGTTCATTGCCCAGAAACTGAGGGGAGAGGTGCAGATTCAGATGGCCCAGGATGGCTGTGGGTGTTGAGCTACAGATAGTAGGAGAAAAGATGTGTTGTGGTGAAATGGAGTCAGACCTACCAGATATAATATAATAAAATCTCTGACTAAGCCTGTCTGCTTTTTCTTATTCTATTCCTTCTAGATCTCTTTCGCTCAATTTCCTTTTTTCTTCTTTCCTGGTATGGCAGCCTGGTGCACAGAAAAGAGGGACTGAGGCTTGCCGTGTCCATGACTACTTTCATGACTCCAAACAAGATTTTTTTCTGGGCATCAGTTACTTTTCTAAAATAAAGAACATGGTCTGGTGTAATTCATATTCTCTTCCAACTTTGAAAAATTCAAATTCACCTACTTTGACTTAGAATGGGACTAAAGAGGGGAAGAAGTGTCCCTTAGAAGCAATAGGCAAAGTGAAGGGTAGCCAGATTGGAACTAGAAGGAAAGTGCCCGAGATTTTGGAGGTCAGGAGGCAGAGGATTGGACCTTGGAGGGGGCCCACAGTGAAGTCAGCCAGGTTCCCTAGTAGTTCTTCTGTCCCCTGCCTGCAAAAAGTATTACATCTCCTCTTGTGTATTTCCATTCTGCTTTCGTCTTTCTTTAAAATTTTTTTAATCCTGTTTTTTTTTGTACCTTCAATGAGTTTTTTTCCTTTAGATGTCTCAAGTTTTTAAAGTCCATTATTTCCAGAAAAAAGAATTCTGTTCTAAGCACATGTTTATTAAAAGTTTTTCCCTGATGTGTGACTGATACTGGCGTAGCCTGGGAGCCCTGTCCTTTCTTCCAGGTACTTTATTGTTTGATGGTTGCAGTTCACCACAGCCAAACATCTAAGTTATAGAGGAACTTGCATTTACATACATGTAAATTAAAATTCCTCAGTTTTTTTTATTTGTATATTTATTGAAAGATCTTGAATTCTTTAACCTTTAGGAGCCTAAATTTCGAAAGAAGCTGTTCTTTAGCAATTTCTCTCATGCATCTCATTGTATTTTAAAAATGACTACATATGAGTTTGGGAGAGTGAACTTTTTACTCACTGATCTAAACTGATGCCTTTTATTATTAAAAGAAAGCAAATTCATCATTTAACTTTTTTTTTTTTTTTTTTTTTATGAACTAGAGTTCTTAGAATATTTCTATGGAGTCTATGGCTTAACTATGTAATTATGTCTCTTGAGTAGATTATGTTTTTCTTCCCATAATTATGTTTTTACCCAGGAGACTGGAAGACTCTGGACCTCTCTTGGGTGAAATTGTTCTTCCTCTCTTCTTCCTTGTTTAACTCTGAGTTCTACATGCCTGAGTGTTTTCAAGGGCTGAAAGGGGCTCTTGAAGATATGTGGTAGTGATCATGATTTTTTTTTTCCTTTCAAAATTGGTTTATATATTAAGAAGAACCTTCAGAGAGAGGCTCTGTTCATTTTTCAAATGCCATCAGCAAAGAATCTTTTGGAAGGAGATTTGTTTATGATCTGCGGTCCCCTGACTAAAGCCACACAGTCAGTGCTCCAAGGCTGCCTCCTGTCCGGGGCTGCCGTGTGAGCTTGGGGCCCCTGCACACGTCATCATGTGGGGCTGCTCATTGCCAGTGGCTCCGTGGAGTCAGGGCCTTAAACATGAAGACAGTTTCTTAGTCCAGTTCATTATTTTAGGCCAGAAATAGTTTTGACTTGAACCAGACAGCATACTCTTAGGAAAAAAGATGACTCAGCAGCCTTTCCCAGCAAAGATTATAGACTCATCAATTTTACTGTGGGAAATGTTTCCCAATAACCAGCCTTTTTTTCCTTTCCTCTCTGCCTTTTACTGAACAAAAGAAGAGATAATTCTAAACTTAACAGGGTTCTTATTTATTAATCCAACAAGCATTTGTTATCTGCCTCCCTTTCACCTAGGCTCCAAATTATGTGCTAGACTTAGGATATGACACCCATCCTCAAGGGGTTCATTCAAGTCCAGGAGAATCTAAGATAATAGGATCTGAACTTTCATATAAATATTTTATATCAATTCATAGTAAGTTAATGCTTACTGAATGCTTACTACACTTAAGTATAACCACATGTAGTAGACAAAAAACAGTTGTAGCTGCTCTCAGCTTGCTAAGATAGAAACCAGAAGGATTACTGAGACCCTAGAGACAGAAAAGACCAGAACAATGTGATGACTCAGTTGAGACTGGAAAGAGATTTGGCCACATGGAGAAGATAGGGAGGGTATTCTATGCAGAGGAGACGGCTTGGGCAACCATAGGGACTCTGAAGAGCTGTGGATAATCCAGTGTGAGTAGAACATTGGCTGGGAGCAGTATAGTATAGCCACTGGTAATGAGGGTGACATGCTCCATTGAGACTCTATTTTCCAGGTCCTTGTTTGCTGGGCTCAGGGAGCTGTTTAAGTCAATAGACAGTTCAACACGCTGGATAGATTTTGAGAAGTCAAGTGACACTAACGTTAGGATTTAGGGACTGAAAGGATTTAAAAAATTATGGAAACTAACCCTTCTTTTTTGTTAGGTCCAGAGAATTCCATTAAATCCATTCCTGTGATTATACAACTAGTTGGTGCCCTTTCAAATATGCCAGGCTGCTACTCTGGTGTATTAGCCATACCAGAGTTAGGTTAGGAGTGGTTCTGGTGGGAATGGAAAGCAGGGGCCCATCCTTGCGGAAACTATAGGAATGGGCTTCACTGGATGATGGAATCTAGGAAAGAGCGGTGGAAATGGTATACATACGTTGGATTTTTGAGCCTGGGAGGCTAGAGAATGGAGATATTAATGGAAGTAAGGAAATTAGAAAGGAAGCTGGTGAGGACTGTGTGTAGTGGAGAATACAGGGTGTGTCAGGGAGAGGCAAAGGGCTTAAGTAAACATTACAGGTTACAAGAGTATAGGCCTTTGTAATCAGACATTTACAAACCACCAGTGAAATGTAGTCACTTGAATGTAGACAGAGAAGAGGTTCATGTTTGTCAATAGTATTTCCATTTTCACATATATATAAGAATGCAGAAAATCAAGGTTTTTAATCTAGAGCCTTGGTAGCTATAAATTTTTAGGATCCAAGCTTTGCATGGTTCCCCTAAGAACTCATTTGAGTCTGTTATCTTCCCTGTTATACTGCTTTTTCTGGAAATGATTGAAACTGAACTCTAAGGTATTCTAAGGGTTCTCCTTTATAGTACAGTTCCAAGTAATTTCATGTGGAATTGAATTATGATTTTAAAATTAGTCAGCATATTCCCTAATCCCTTTTCACAAATACTCCGTTATGTACCCATGTTTAGGTACATAACATGTTTAGAGAGATCAGAACTCAAGGTATCATCCCCTCCACCCCCTGAACTCCAGTGGAATAGCAGCTGTTTCTGCAGACCAATTTACTCGGAAAAATGGTAACTCGGATGCAAGTCCTTTCCTCTCTTCCTTTTTGCTCCAAGGATTATTGTCACAACATGCTTAAATGGTTATATCCTGTGGCTTTAGCCCTAGAGTATTAGACCAGATTTTATTCTGTCATGTACTTGCTGACAGCAAAATTAGCTAAGGTCTTCCTGGTCACCCTTCTCCTACAGGGAAGCCTGAAAGCATGGCAGAGGAGGCTCATGGGTTGCCAGAGTACCATGTAATTGGTCTGGGAATAAAAGAGATTTCTCTTAAAAGGGCATTTCTCACATACACTAGATACTTTAAAAGAATTAATGCGCAGTTGTAAAGCTAGAAGTATCAACTGATTTGAAGCATCTCCTTAGATTAATTAGTAAAAATATGCTGCCTCTGTGGAAAGTGGTATGGAGATTCCTCAGAAAATTAAAAACAGAACTGCCATGTAATAGAACATTTCCACTTTGGGTATTTATATGAAGAAAATAAAAAGACTAATTTGAGAAGATATGCACACCCCTGTTGTTCATTGCAGCATTATTTATGATAGCCAAGAATATGGAAGCAACCTACATTTTCATCAATGCATGAATAGCTAAAAAAGATGCAAGATATTATATAATTATAATGAAATATTGTTCAGCAAAAAAAAAAAAAAAAAAAAAGAATACAATCTTGCCATTTATAACTGCATAGATGGACCTAAATAAACATTATTGTGCTAAGTGAAGTAAGTCAGACAGAGAAAGACAAATACCATGTGAGCTCATTTACACGTGGAATCTTAAAAAAAGAAAGTGTATCTTTGTTAGATTAATATCACATATATGTTTAGCACCATCTTAACCACAAGGTAATTATCATGTTTCTGTCATTTGTCCCACAGCTAGCTTTCTTCCTTTCTTCTCTTTTTATCAAAATCCTACTCAAGCCCTGACTGGTGTGGCTCAGTTGGTTGGGCCTTGTCCTGAAAAGCAAAAGGTTACTGGTTTAATTGTCAGTCAGGGGACATTTCTGGATTGTAGGCTGGGCCTTGGTTGGGTTGCATGTGAGAGGCAACTCTTGAATGTTTTTCTTCTCTTTCTCCCTTCCTTCCCCTCTCTCTAAAAATAAATACAATCTTAAACAAAAAGACTCTACTCAACCTTCAAGGACAAAGTGATCTTAGTGAAGATCTCCTCTTTTAACTCAATATCGATTGCTTCCCTCTTCTTCCTATAGATAGCACTTTAATATTTTTTAAAGTTTTTAGTGATAAAAAATTTTAAACGTGCATTAAGAGATTATATTTAATAAAATCTCATATGCTCATCTTATTTTATAATTAATAACATTTCCTGTATTTGCTTAATCTGGTATTTTGCTGAAATATTTTAAAGCAAATAATGGTCATCATGACCCTTGATCCCTAAATATATCAGTTAGGCCCTATAAAAGATAAGGGCATATATTTACATAATCGCAAAAAGCACTACTTCCTTTGTATTTTGAAATGGTCCATTTCACATTTACTCAATTGATCTGATCTCCAAACTATAGCGTTTTAGTGTTTGCACTCACCATCGTCTTTTTCAATTATATTGAATTGCTTGCCTTTCTCCCCTACTAGACTGTGAACTGCTTAAGGATGAAAGCATTATCTTACATATTATCTTTTCTCTCCTCCTTACAAGCCTAGTAAGACTTGCATGTGGTAGATGCCTTGTACACTAGCTGACCTGAATATGGACGTGGCACTGATTTTTGATTGATGCCCTATTGCAGGTCTGCCTTTTAACTTCATTTATTTTATTTTAAAATGTATCTTTATGATTCCCAAGATACAAGTAAGGACCTAGTAAAAAAAAGTAAGTGCTCAAATCGGATTAAAATACTGCTATAAAAAGATGAGCTGCCAAACACCATGCCCTAATGATTGGCAAAATGACCCTGCTGTGTCACATTAGGGTGGACGGGCCATGACATGTTACCCTGATGAAGTTTAGTGACAGTGGGTCTTCCAGATCTCTGTGAAAGCTGCCTTGTTTTTGAAAGGTGCACTCTTTTGTATGTATATTTAGGCATCCTTCATACTGTGAATGTAGTGCACAGAGCATGAGGTTCTGGCCGGGGACCAACATAGGTCTCCAAAGTGTGAAGCTGTTCTCAATCAACTTTTTAAAAAATGAGCAAAATGAGTCCCATTGCAGTGGCAAGTTTATTTTCATAGTTCACATACCACAATCTTCACGTTCCAGTTTCAGATGTGTGATTTTTTTAAAGCAGAATTTCTAATGGCAATATTACTAATTTTCATTGCGAGGTAGTTGCTCTTGGACTGAAAGAGCTGGGTGGGGAAGAACGGGACAATTAGGACTATTGCTTAATGGCTTAGCAGTTCCTCATGGGTCTTTGCTCTAAGGATGTGTGAATGCTGTGACCTTTTGATCATGCTTTCTTCTTGTGCCCCTGAATTTATTGCAACAAAAGTCATATTCAGCCAAACACTCAACTTTTTGAGAAAAATTTGTTCTGAAAACTTTTTTTCCATTTAAAATTTACTTTTGATCATGCTTTCCACTGAATGACTGATACTGCACTATTATAATCTAAAATAAACTTGTTGTCAGTGGGTGGGGAAAGCATCCAGGACCAACAATCAGAAAACCTGAATTCTCATCTTGCCACTATGTGACTTTCGGTGAGTCGCATCTCCTTTCTAGGACTCAGGGTCTTCAGCAATAAAAGAAGTATGTTGCTCTAACATTCAGAGTCTAAATCACTCCTGTTGTCATTTTTACCTCTGTGATTCGAAATCACTAGCAACAATGCTTAAGAGGCATAGTGAGAGCAAATGGGACTTTTTTCAGAAAGAAAGCAAGCTTTCCCTTGTGTTCTTCAGGGAAATTTCTTAGGAACACTTCTAAGAGCTGATCTCTAGAGAACGGCTTTGCCCACTGAATTCACTAGATTGCCAAATAAGATGAATTCTGGGTGAAAGATAGTGTTGTAATATGATATTCTGGGGCCAGAAAATTTTCTCTCAACTAAGACATTCATCTAAAAGAGAAAAAATGTATTTATGCATGTATTACATAAATATTTATTGAGCACTTACTGTATGTGCAGGCACTGAACTAGGTATGAGGAAACAGCTATAAACTAGTCAGGGCACCCATTCTCATGAACTTACAGTCTTGCATGTGAGACAAATAATTACACAAGCTAATTATAGATGGTGGTAACAATCATAAAGGATATAAATGGGGGGTGTGTTTGACAGGGAGGGAACCTACTCAGGGTATAGAAGTCAGGTAAGAGCTCTCATAGGAGTTGGCATTCACCCTGAAGACTGAGGGATGAGAAGGAGCAGGCCCGGCAGAGAATCAGGGGAGAGCATTTCAGGAATATGGAAAGGTCCTGGGATAAGAAACTAAAAGAGACAGTGTCAGATGACCTGAAAGAGATAATGGGTTCTTGGACTAGGGTTATACTGTTGGAAATAAGAGAACTGAGTAGATTTGAGATAAGCTTTCAAGATGGAAATGACAAGATTTAGTAATGGATTGAATATGAGGAGTGAGGATAAGGGGAAATTGAGGAAATATCTAGGTATTTGTCTTAAGCAATCAAGTAGCTAGTGCCATTTACTGAGATGGGGGGACTCTTAGGAATGGGGGTTTATTTTTGGATGGAAGAATGAAGAATTTTGTCTTCAATGTACCGCATTGAAGATACCTTTGCAACATCCCAGGGGAGAGTCAAGTAGGCAGTGAGATACGCAAACCTGGAACTCAGGGCAGAGGTCAGGGCTCACCCCAGAAATGAGGAAGTCGTTGGCATGAATAGGTGGCATTGAATGCATGGGACTGAGACCCTAGTGGGCAGTGATTCTGTACCTCAGCTGTCCATTGGATCCATTCCCAGAGATTCTGACTTATTGGAACTGATGTGCGGTCTAGACACTCATAATTTTCAAAGATCCCTAGAGGGTTATTAAAAAAAATTTTTTTTATACAGCTAGGGTGGAAGAGCTACTGCTCAAGGGAGAAAGCACACCTACAGAAGAGGATCCAGGACTGAGCTTTTACATAGTTTTACATGTAACACAAGAGTTTTCCACTCTTTTTATCAACACTTTTATCCTGTTGGGAAGACCCAGTCTTTGGCTCTTTGGTTGAGTGGAGCTCCCCCTGCACATAGAGGAGTACCCTGTCTTTGGATTAAGTCAGTGTGCTCTTTGTCTTCCTTGGTTCCAAGGAACCAAGTTCTGAGGGACTGGCTTGGGTGCTGAGGATTTCAGTACATCTTCTTTCAGCCAATTGTTCAAGTGTTACCCTAATGTGGTTTACTAGTAGTGGGTATTTGTCACACTTGATAGATGAAGAACCCATTCAGCTTTTGTTCTCCACTGTACTGTGTGAATTTTGTTATGTTTGTGGTGGTGGCTATGCAGGGCCAAACATCTACAAGGAAAAATGAATGATTTTTGTATGTATACAGCCACAGATAGATGTTCCCTGAATCACTCTCGGTTGTCTGTAGATACTTGGTAACTCCTCTTTGAAGATAATTTCCAAAAGGTCACTGTGGCTTTAAAATGTCACCTGCTCTTAAACATTTCACACTTTTCAGTGCTTCTCAAGTTCTTTATTTTTGCCTCTATACTCTCCTATTACTATTCTGAGGCACTGGGCTGAGAGAAAAGAAAAGTGTACTCACACATCCATATGCTGAGCTGAAAGCTCAAACCTCATACGGTCTCCACGAAAATCTAATGAAAAGGCTGTAGAAAGCAGAGGCAAAGCTTATTAAATTTTCTTGTGACCCATGGCCCACATAAAGCCCCACTGAATAAAGGAACCATGCAAGATCATGTAGCCTTCCCCTTAGCCCTCAGGGAATCCACCATTCCAAAAATATGGCCTATTAAAAAAAATAACTTCCAGGGACAATTCCATAAGCTTTCTTGTTAATGTTTACAGCTGTATCAACATCACACCAATACTTTTTTGTACGTGTGTGAGGAACAGAATCCACGGATTTAACTGTGACAAGTCCTATATAATTCCCTAATCATGAAACTGGTTAGACACAGCAAGATGTATTGATGGAAGTTTGTTTAGGGTAATGGGTGAGCTATTAACTTTGTAATTGAATCCTTGCTGCTGCTTCTACTTGCTTTGAAAACCGGCCTTGACACTTAACAGGACTGAGTTCTTAGGTATCTCGCTTTGTCCATCTGGATATTTTTCAGTCTTTCATAACATCAGGGAGAAGAAGGGGAGAGAAAGCTAGAATGCCAACATTGAGGGAGCCACATGGTGAGTGGACAGTTTAGCCAACCAAGACAAGAACCGTCTCCTAGTCTGGATGAGCTAGTCAAAATCTGAAAACCATGGGGTAGTTGTTTTTCTGTAGGGCTCAGTCACTTCATCTGTGAACACTTACTTGCCACAGTCTAGGAGCTTTTGGGAGGTAATCTCTAAAGGATTTTTAGAGTTCAAAAATCTCTTTGTAATCTAGATAAAAAATTACAAGTGGTGGGAAAAGCAGCCATCAACAATGAGTTACCCTATTTTTTTTCTGATCATTTTTCTCTTAGGCTTAGTCCCTCTGTTACAGCAGATGCCCTGAACTTGCTCTGGCAGGAAATAGGGTGGTGGGTGCATTTCAGTTAATGGGTCTAGTTGGAACATGTTTGGCTGTGGAGACAGCTACACTCATATTACCAAGCCTTGGCTTCCTGTCTGTTTTCTTTGGGCTGGGTAGGCAATGAAAAAGGAGACAGGAAAATACATTTTGGGGCAAATAAAATAAGGAATTTGTCTTACGAAGACAGCTTATAGTTGGGAAATTCTAATGTTCAGCTTAACCCTATCCTGATATTTCTCTTATCCTATACAAAGTGGAAGATGAAGTGTTCTTGCTGCCCATAGAATATATACCTTCCCATTCTTGAAGGTTCTTAATAATCCTCCTTCAACTTTTTTTTTTGGTGGCTATTAATCCTCATTCCTTTAATCAAAAGGCAAATTCTTACTCCAGTCTTCTTAATGGCTCTTTGTATCAGCTTCAGTTACTTAACATTTTACTAAAATGTTAGGGCAACATACTAGGACCTTAGTGGTACGTGGAAGAAGGAAGAAGGAGTATGAAGAATGAATCCAAAGTAATTTCTGTCTATGTATTAGGCATTATTGTACTTGTTTATTACACCACCACTGCACAGATTTATTGTCTTTATGTTGCAGTAAGACCATGCTATACATACTCTTTACTAAATATTATTTAATGATTTTAAGAAGCCTTAGTACCTTGGTTATATTTTAATTTGTATATATATATATATATATATAATATCTAGAATTCCTTGGATTTTAGACTTGAATAAACTAGAAGAGAGACAAAGATTTTTGTTTTAAATAATCGATGCTCACGTTCACATGATCACCCAAAGGGTGTTTTTCAATTTCTTTTACAAAACCACAGCACTAGATTTAAAATAAAAAAGCATTCTTTGTGATTTAATGTAGCTTATTAGATGCTTTCAGGCTTTGGCATATCACAAAATATCCAGATTTCTCTTGAGAATTTGAGTTTCTATACTTATATTTCTAGATTTTTCCTCTTACCTGGGTTCTAGGATTGAGTTTTAATTTTTCAGAAGAGTCTCAGTAATTGTAACAAAAAAGAAAACGTCACTATGGTCATCATGGAAATTTCCCTTTGACACATGTATTTGTCTCTGTTTCTACCCCAACTCAGAGATAGTAGGTGTCATGTGCATAGACTCTCTGAACTTTCAGGGGAGGTTTTGTCCTTCATGAGACAAGAGAACCCACCTAAACACACATGCCCCTTTCCCATCATCTCTGAGAAGGGTAGAGGGGGCACCCAGAGAGTTCCTCTTGAGCTCTAGCATTCTGGCCTTGCTACTGATGCTGGACTCAGAGTCACCCTTTGGGACCCTCAGCTCCTCATTTATAGACTAGAACTAGGAATGCTTGCCACTAGATGATGCTTATAAAGCAATTTGGAATGGAAGGCTTTATATAGACACTTCATTATGAATACCCATATTGATAATTCCTTGGCTTAAACCCCCAGTATGTATGTTCACATATCTATTTAGCATGGTCAATTGTTCAGCTAATTAATATGCTTTTATTTTATGATTTGCTGTTTCCAGGGCACAGACAGAAGCTTGATGACTCTAAACCTAGTTTGTTCTCTGACCGCCTCAGTGATTTAGGGCGCATTCCTCATCCCAGTATGAGAGTAGGTGTCCCGCCTCAGAACCCACGGCCCTCCCTGAACTCTGCACCAAGTCCTTTTAATCCACAAGGACAGAGTCAGATTACAGGTAAGACAGACTCCTAGGTTTCACTTGCACAGACTCTGGCAGACTGGGGGTGAGGGGCTACCAGGTGAGATGTGTTTACTGCAAAACTCCTGGACTATGAAATGGCTGATTATTAAAGGATCAAGACTTGAAGACACTGACCTTCTTTTTCATAAAAAGAAATTCCAGTTTTCAATCACATGGGGATGAAATGTGGGTGAAGTTTCTACTGATGCAGTGCTCGGTAGCCACGTCAGCCTGCACGCTGGTGGAATGGTAATGACTTCTCTGGGAGAATGTTTGTTACACATTTCTGTACCGCATCCAGGTGGTGCAGGGGATAACATCACACCCTCACTATTAGAAAATTAGAGTTACCGTCTCAGATTTGGGCTTATGTTTCTTTTATGTATAACTATTTCATTAAGTTTCCTGAAAATTGCCCAGGGCTAACAGGAAGCCTTGGTTGGTGGTTATAAGGCAAGGTCAATGAGAGGCTCATCGGGCAGACCCAATTTACTTCTGATCCGCATTTAACTCTGTTTCCTCCAGCGACACTTCTCTTTATACCTTCTAGTAAGCTGCTTACTTTACCTTTATTCTTAAAAATTAACATCCGCCTTGTATTATAGACACCGAACATTTTTTTTTCCCCAGCCCCACTTGTACAAAAACAGATCTTATTTTAGGACTAGTGTGCTTGCTCTTAGGTCATGCTGACAAGACTGTGTTATTCATCATAGATCTTTTATTTGAAGATCTCAAGTATTGAGAGCCGAAAGAAACTCTACATGTCATCTAGTTGCTATTGTTGGCAGAGGTAGACTAGAATGAGGGGGAAATAAAACAAAATGTACAATAAACTCCCAAAATAGATATTTTTTAATGGTTAGGTTTTTATCTATAGTGGTTAGGTTTAAGTGGCCTCAATGGTTTATAAGCATAATTGTTTATAAATTAAATGATCTCCCTTTCCTTCTCTCTGGCCCATATTAGTTATAGATCTTCTTGGATATTTACTTAGAGTAGGTTCCTATGGGTGTATGATTATTAGTGTGAATATACCAGTATGCCTGATCATTTGTTTTAAAAATAATATAGAATTATAAAAATAAAATATTTGAACACTGAAGAGAGCCAGATATCTGCATCAGGGAAGACCCTTGATAGAGCTCTGTGAAGAATAACTATGTCTTAGCCTAAATAAATCTCTAAATGTTAGTGCACAGGAATCAAATAGGTAATGTGTTTACTAGACCTATGTCCTTGACAAAAATGTAAGCATGAAATTCACACTAATGTGAATTTGAAGTTTATAGCTACAGGTGCTACTTCATTTAAAGTAGTGGACTTTGGGTCACTGATTAAGGTTCATAATACCTGTCTTTTGTCTTTATAGTAATCCTTAGACTCTGTGTGTGTGTGTGTGTGTGTGTGTGTGTGTGTGTAAAGAAGTATATGTATACATGTATTAAAGTGTTTATATATGAGCTATAAGGAACTTATGATGGCTAGTTATATATATATATATATTTATCTGTTCTAATTTTTAATTGTTAATTATATTTTGCTAATGAATGTTTTTCAAATGATCTTTGGAACCTGTGTGTTGCTTTATTCACTAAAGAAGGTGCCTTTCTCAAGATTTTTCTCAGACCTAAAGATGACATCATAAAATAGAACCAACCAAAAAGCTGATAAACATTGCGAGGAAGAGCTACATTTTAGCAGTGGCACCCCTCCTCTACCTGTAGATATGAGCACAGAGAGTGTGAGGCAGGTTGATGCCAGAGGGCATCTGAGCAGGTCAGGCGTGTGGCCACCTCTGCAGACTGAGCTCTGCTTTGGTTGTCAGCCTCTCTCCACCCTCCTCCGTTTGGAAGCTCAGGAAGGTTAAACTCCTTGCCTCCAGTTCCGCAGCCAGCTAGCGGCAGAGCAGAATTAGGTCTCTTGACTCCTGATGCAGTATGGTTTTTCTTTTACAATACCATGCCGCAACTCCATTGTGGTCACTTAAAAATGATGTTTAAATATCCACTGGATATATTTCTAAAAATGAAAATAGAAAAGTTTATTTCTAGATACTGAGAGCTTTTTGGAATGATATTAGGAGTGTTAGCTGTACATAGTAGAATTGATTTATAGATCAATCTTCTCATTTTTTTTAATATCCACAAGGTATTGGACCCAACAACTCTCTCAGACTTCCCAAATTTGAAGATTTACACACACATATGTGCTACCCCCTACTCACTTTTGGCCATGTGCACTTTCTTTAACTGCTTCCATGTTGTTAATAAGATAATACACGTATTTGCCCATAACCAAGAATTTCTACTATGTAGAGTTCTACCATGACCCAAATTATATTTGAACACTGAAGAGAGACAGTATTCTTGGGAAAACCCAAGAACACCCATAACAGCAGCAACTTCAAAGTAAATTGAATAGACTTTATTTTTTTTCTCTCTGGATTGATTTTCTTATTTATTAAAAAAGTGTAATTTAGAGCCTACCACATATAGAGAATTGGGTCTTAGGTTGTATGGGAAAGAGAAAAAAAGTTCTGTCCTTGATTCCAGGCCTAACTGAAGAGATAGTTAACCTTTCTTGTGTCCAGACTATGATATCGTTGTTCACTGCTCGTTGGTACACAGTCTTCTCTCCCTATACCCCTACTTAGTCTGTTCCGTCTACAGTGCTCTCTGCCTACTGACAGGATCCACCCATCTTTTTGGTTTCTGTTAGCTTCTTCAGGAGAGTCCTAGGACCTTTATCTCGTAGGCTGCCTATCCACCGTCCAAGGTCCAAGCTTTAGTTGACATTGCCTTATTTTTATAGTTTCTGTGAATTTTCTCTTTTCTACCCTGCTAGGTTATAAATTCTTGGAGGATTTATTACAGGGATTACTTTTTTTGTGTGCCTACTAGCACACTGGTAGCATCTCATTAAATGTTGAAAGAATTCAAGTTTAGATGAGAAGCAATCAGTGCAAGAAGGGCTGGAATACCATGCTTTGTTAGCATTAACTGTTCCTTCTAATTTCCTATCCCGGGGGTCACTGTTTCCTGGTGGTGGACAAAAATGGCAGAAATCACATTTCAATGTAGCATTTACGTAGTTAAACCATTTGCTGTTATTCTAGTTTTGGAACTACATAATTGCACGATAAATTTAAATTCTACATTTGAGCCGACCTATAATGGATCTTGTAACTTCTTTGTAATGTGCCACATCCTCATTTTCAGTTCATGGAATTCTTTGAGTAAAGACATTTGTAGCAAAAAGGGCCCAGTTAGCTCTCATAGGCTTGGCTTTCTTGACATCTTAAGCTCTTACCCCAAAACTGAAGATAATAACCATGGTTGTGTAGTCGCTACTAGTTCTCACACTTGACAACATAAAAGGCAAGTCAAACTCCCAGAAGAGTGAAATGAAATTAGAAATCATAAATTGAGGAAGTCCCAAGCACTTAGTGTTTCATGTGATTGTTTTTCAGTGTCTCTCACAATTCCTATAGCTAGAGGCTCTAGCCATGTGGTAGGCTGGCTTCTTTGCAGTGCTGGTCTGACAGTGTCACTGTGTTGTGGTCTTGAGTGGCTGATGTTCTGTCTGAGGGCCCAGGGCCTCCTAACGGCTTCCTGAGGAAGTAGCCTCCCCTGTATCTTTTCTTATCTTTCAGACATCTGGTGCCTGTCTCTGGGTGCTAGGAAACACCTAGTGTGTTGCAAATGTCCCCTTTGGATCTAAAATATGGTGAAAGCAGTAAAGTAGGGGTGGTGTGTTAGGAGATACCATTCAAGGCAATCACTGTGTAAAACTTGGTGCTCTCTGGATGGGTGAACCACACCTGAAAAACAAGCTGACTCAGGCTGTTGGGGCTGGTGGATTGGGACGTTCATCTAACCTTTGGGGTGGGCGTTGTGCTCTTCTGTTAGTCAAGTGAATCAGATACAGCTTCTGCTCACAAGGGGCTTACATTTTAGTGATAGATGTTGTCATAAATGGGTAAATAAGGATACATATAAGACACTTTTAGATAACAGTAAATGTTTTGAGAAAATAGAAAAAGGTAATTCGATAGCAATTTAGGAAGGGAAGAAGCTGATTTTGCCTAGAAAGTTTGGAGAGGGTCCTTTGAAGAGCTTGGAGATCTGTGTGCAACAGCATCTCAGGCAGTGAGAAGCTCTTGCAAAGGCTCTCAGGAAGCAGCGAATGTGGTGTTTACTGGACAGGAAGGTCAGTGTAGGTGGAAAGCAGTGAACAAGGAAAATGATATAGAAAGGCAGCCAGAGACTAGATTATAGAGAGCCTTTGAGGCCCTGATAGGGAGCTTGTTGGGTTTTGTTCTGATTGCAGTGGGATGCTATTGCAGGATGTGAAGTGAGACAATATTACATGTTTTAAAAAATCACTTTGGATGCTTTGTGAAGAACAGATATAAGGGGGCAATGGTAGAAGCAGGGTCATCATTTAGGAAGCTACTGCAGTAGCCCAGGAGAGAGTTGAGGATGGTAGCATTTTTCTTTCTTCAAAACTCTGACCAAATGTTGGTACCTCTGCCAGAAATCTTCTACTCTGAGCTGAGTCTAAGCTTTCCATATTGATGACAATTGTTTGTTTACATATCTGTTTGCTCCATCAGATTTTGAACTTTCAAAGTCTAGGGTCATGTTTTGTTTCTCTCATCTCTGTATTCTCCTTGTCTTATATAGACTGCTTGGTAACTTTGGTTTGGTGATAAATGAATGAATAGGTCATTAACTTCTTCAGGAAGTGTGCCCTATTATTATTCTAGGCTTGATGTTTTTCTAGTACCTATTTGATTGAATTACTGTCAGCTACCATTCACTGAATGTGCATTGTGTGCCAGGTATTGTTCTAATGGGGTTAACTCATATACTCCTCACAATAGCTCTATGAAATGGGTGGCTTTGTTATGAAAACTGAAGATCAGAGAACCTAAAACACTTGCCAGGGTTTCACTTACCTCTAGTAAGTGATAATATAGGAATTAAGCTCAGATCCATGTAGCTTTTAACCATTACACACCCTTGGTAAGCTGATGCATACTTCTATCAGGACTGTTTCCTCCCATTTCAATACCTAACAGCTTTCACTTATGCAGCTCTTTACTATTTATAAAATGGTTTTACACAAAGTTCTTATTCAAGTCTTGAAACATTTCTGAAATGTACATGTTTTGGAGGTGGGAGAAATTGGTTCTTTGAGAAATGAGTTGCGGAGGGCCTCTTCAGCTATTGCACTTGACTGTGAAGTCCAGATTCTTCCCAGGCGATCACCCTCATCCCCACCAAGCCAGGCATGTTGTGGACAATCTTAGCGACATGTGCCCTAAGGAACTAATTTCTTTTTTTCTTTCCATTGGGTATTATTTGGGATCCTTAGGGACAATGTTTTCCTGAACAAAATTCATTAGGAGTATCAATTATGCTTTAAAATGCATTATAGTTGTTTTAAATGATTATAGTTACATTAGGACATGTATTCAAGGTAATATTTTTAGGAATATTTTGAAAAACAACTTGCCAGACATCATGCAGAATAATAATAATCTCATCAGCATAACCTCAACTGAATTGAACTTGTTTCTAGCTAGTTTTAATCCAGTTCTGTATTCCCTTGGCAAACAATTCTCTTTCAAATATTAAAGAAAATCTCAGCTAATTTAGCCAGTTGGGCCTGGGCTGTGCATACGTCTGTCTGTCTGTCCTAGGCCTGAGCTCACTGTGCTTGCACTGAAACATTTACTAGTGTGATCCTTTCAAAAACTTGGAAGGCACAACTAAGTGGTGTGTATCTCAAATGACTGTTTCATTCAGGTGCCTAGTGACCACATGCTTCTTTAATGTGAAACCGTTTGGGAGGTGTAGCAGTCATGGGGTGCGGTGGTGGCAGCTGTGAGTGTGAAGGAGAAGGAGCGTGTGAGGGGCTCAGTGACTGAGCAGGGAGAATGACGGCAGGTGTCGTCAGTGTGAAAACTGTCGGATGTGGAGCTCGGGAGTTAAGCAAGGTCTTCTGCTTTATGACCACTGTGGTCCTACTCACCTCTAGCCATCTTGTATCTTAAGGAATGGAAATCACCACACTCAAAGACAGGTTGTTGGAAATGCTGCTCTTTTACTTTGCTGGTGCCATGTTTTCTTTTCTGAAGTTAACTGGAAACTCTTGTCCTGTCTTCCTTTCAGAGCTTTTGGGCAGGACAGACAAGTAAATTTGCTGCTGCCATGCACTCGGGTGAGCAGGAATTATCTTTAGAGGAGGTTGCTGGTTAGAATCTTTATGAAAAAATGGCACAGATCCTGTGTGCAAACACTCTTTCACATCCATGCAGCTCTGGCAGCTGCCTTTTGAGGAAGAGCAGAGTTCATGCCCTGCCTGTGCTGGCTTCGAAAGATAAAACTCAGTAAGACCCTGAGAATGGCTGGCGGGCAGCACATGATCTTGTTGCTTTACCTGTTAGCAGCCTCCATGGATTAGTTTCTTTTACGTCTCTCGACTTCTGTCAGTTGGAATATCCTTGATAACTGCAGATGCTTTGGCTTTATTATGCTTTCAGAAAAACAGGGAAGAGCAATGTTCCAAAAAAAATTAATTTTTTGAGTTCCAAAATGTATTAATTTTCTCCTATCTGGGATAGAAGATGCGTAATTAATAGCTAATTGTAAGAAGATCCCATCTCCTACATAATGTCTCACTAATGTCTCCATTTCTAGCATGTCCTTAGGTCTCTGCCCAGTGGAAATCTCATTTTCTTTCCTTTGTTTGTTTGTTTCTTTTTTAAAGATTTTATTTATTATTTTCTAAGAGAAGGGCAGGGAGGGAGGAAGAAGGGGAGAGAAGCATCAATGTATGGTTGCCTTTCACCTGCCTCCAGCTACAGACCTGGCTGGAGACCTGGTTTGCAACCTGGTTATGTGCCCTGACTGGGGAATTGAACCAGCAACCTTTGGGTTCCCAGGCCAGTGCCTATCCACTGAGCCACCAGCCAGGGCTCATTTACTTTCTCTTATACTTTTTCAAAGCATTATCTCTCTTTTTTTAGTTTTATATTTAGTTACAGCCCTGCACACATATATATGTAAATGTGTACATACATGTATGCATATGTTTTTCCTCTATTAGTTACCTAAGGACCTCTCTTACCCCCTTTTACCTTTTGCAATGGACTGTGGGCATGCACAGTGATTTGAATAGGGGGCTGACTTTGAATGAAATGTTCAACTTACAGGGCTAACTCAGGGATGCTCTTGGGGTGCACTTTGATATTTAAACATAGATGGGCACCCTGAGCTTCAAACATAGAGTCGGTGTATACTGTACTATGCAATATTAAAAGCAACAGTATTTTAAATACGTTATTCATTTAAAAAGTATTTTCATTTCATTTTTTTTCCTTTCAATATATACAGAAGAATTCCAGGAATACAAGTATAATTGTATGGTACTTCTCCCTAGGGCTTTGTTTATTTTGCTAAGGACTTGCTTTATAACTGTTTAAAAAACAGTTGGAAAAGACAGATTTCACAGAAGAGTCAGTATTGTGAACCCTAAATAGTGAATAAGAAAACTTAGGCTCAGTATTAAGACGAAGTTAACTTCCTGCCATCCCCTCCCACTATCGCTTGCAGTCCGTGAAAAGCTGCTCCTATGGCAGGCTTCCTCCATTCTGTCTTGGTGCTGAGTGAATGCAGTGCTGTCCTTTTGTTCTGGTTCAGTTTCATTATGGCACTTCCACCATCTCTTTCTATCTAAGGGTTACTTTGTAGTTCCGATTCTTCATCCACTGTGTTGGCTAGTCCTTACAACTTCATCTCATCTCAAGCTTAAAAAGTTTGCTTCTAATTCAAGACTTCAACGAAGATGCTACATAAAACTGGAACTCAAATCTCCTTGAATACATCACACTGTGTGCCTCTCTCAAAGCTTGATCCCTATCAACGATCACTTTCTGGTTGGCCTTTTAACTAGCTATCAATCACATTGGAGATAACACATGTATTTTTCTTGCATTAAGATACATAATAGGGTCCTGGCTGGTGGCACAGTGGATAAGGCGCCAACCTGCGAACCCAAAGGTTGCTGGTTCAATTCCCCAGCCAGGGCACATAACCAGGTTGCAAGCCAGGTCTCCAGCCAGGTCCGTGGCTTGAGGCAGGTGAAAGGCAACCATACATTGATGTTTTTCTCCCTCTCTGCCTCTCTCCCTTCCTCTCGCTCTGAAAATAAATAAAATCTTTAAAAAGAAAAAGAAAAAAAGGTACATAATAGGTAGGGCCCAGGCTGGTGGCTGAGTGGATAGGTGCTAGCCTGTGAACCCAAAAGTTGCTGGTTTGATTCCCCAGCCAGGACACATAACCGGGTTGCAAGCCAGGACTCTAGCCAGGGTTGTAGCTAGAGGCAGGTGAAAGGCAGCCATACATTGATGTTTCTCTCCCTTTCTTCCTCCTTCCCTCCCCTTCTCTCTGAAAAGAATGAAATATGTTTTTAAAAAATTGCATTAAAAAAAGATACATAATAGTAGATAAGCTTTTAAAAAATCTGTTGTTCTAGTAATCCTAGGAAACAAGTTTTAGTGAATCCGTTTTGCATTCTGATGGTCATTGTGAAGATCAAGGTGAAAAGTTCACAGACTATCGTATACAGACTAATAGAAGTAACTTAGGGATTTTTATTGGACGGCAAGTTGATAACAACAGTGGCATCCCAAAAAACCTGTAGTTAGTCCCGGATTTATGATGTTCCGCTTACAATTTTTCAATTTTATGATGGTGCAAAAGCAATACATATTCAGCAGAAGTCAGCTAGGCTAACTGTGATGTTCAATAAGTTAGGTGTATTAAATGCATTTTTGATTTATGATATTTTCAATTTATGATGGGTTTATCAGACCATAACCCCATTGTAAGTCAAAGGAAATTTAGATTTTATCAATAGCTGTGCCACTTTCAGAATAAGGTAAATGGGGTAAAAATATGTCAAACTACTATATATTGTATAGTAAACTTTAAAGGTACTATTTTCAAGTAATTTAATAATTGTCACATGGAAAAGGAATCCAAGAGAGCAAAGCTAAGATTAATAGTGAGTGGAATTACAGGGAGACATATTTTACTTAATATAAGGAAGAATTTTGTGGATCATGCTCTGTCAACTAGAAGCCCTTTGCCTACAAGTTGCCACAGATGTTTGTAACATTGTGGGTATAATTCATCTTGGAGGAGAAACTTGAATGCTTTTAAAGCAGCAAATTGCTCTTCCTTATCTCCTTACCTCTCTTGGGCCTTAATTTCCTCTTAAGCATGTTTGTTCTGCTCCTCTGTTTGAAAAAAAAAAAAAAAAATGTTCTTGATAGGGAAGATTAAATCAAAATAGTGTTGGGTAATTTTCTCTTATAACTGTCACCAGTAAAATTATGTCTGTTGTTCTCAAGTGTACATCCGCATCATCTGGGGAGCTTACTAAATGTACAGATGCCCGAGCTTTGCTCCTGAACCAGAACACACAGGGTGCAGCCTGTCTAATTCAGCATTGCAGGCCCAGGGCCAGTTACCCAAGGCTTACCTTGCTCACCTGGAGCCAATGCTGATCCAGCCAGGGGCATCTCAGAACACAGCATCAGTCAGATGATGTGTGGGGGCAGCTAAATGCCCCAGGCTCTTCCTGCTTTCCTGAGTGCAGCTCCTGGGCTCCACCCTTGTGTCCATTTCAGCTTCTGTTTCCCCTCCACACCCTCCCCTGTGTGCCCAGTCCTACTCTGGCTTCTCCCTTGTTTCTATTATGATGCTGTCAGAGGGAAATCTGAAACGTGCCTGTCCTATTATGCCACACAGTACTTCAAAACACCTCAGTGACCTCCCATTGTACCTCCAGGGTAGTGCGGCAGGTTCTGCGTAGCCTGGCTCCTCCCTGCCTGCTCTCTATGTCATAGTCTTTTGAACCTTTTGTCAGTAATCCAACCAAACTGGCTTTCTTACCCGCCCCCCCAAACAAAACAAACAAAAAATAACAACTATACTACCTCAGTCCCAGGAACTTGATACATGCTGTTCACTTTTCTTAAAGTTCTCCTATCCCCACCTATTATTTACTAGATTTTTGCTTGCCTTGCAGTCTGGGGTTAGTCACCACATCATTAGAAAAAACTTCCCTGATCCCCAGGCATGGTTGGAGTCCCACTGTACATTCTTAGGACACCAAGGATATCTTATTTTCACTCTTAACCTCCATTGATGATTAGTTGATTATCAGTCTCATCTGCTAAACTGAAAACTCTATGAGGGTGGACATTAGGTCTGTCTTTGCCATTAATATTCCTGGTGCCAAGCACAGTGTCAGAGTAGGTACTCAATAAATATCTCTTGAATGAATAGATGAATGTCTGGAAGACAATTCTTAGAACCATGGATACCATCATTGATCGGGCAACAGGAGTCACCATGCCTGGGACCCGCTATATAGCACTTTTGATATTGATATCAAACTGATTTGAACCTGAATTTATTGTATTCACTTCAATACTGTGATTTGAACTAAGGTTCACTTCCATTGGCCAGTACCATATCATCCCAATTATATCCCAAGTTCTGGTCCTACCTGTTTGTAGTTTCTTTCCCTCTTTCTGTTGACGTTACTTTTGAAGTCCAGGATGTGCCAAGGCTGAGGCCAGGTTAAGTGTGATATGTGGTATGTCACATGTTTCTTCTGTTAGGTTATTTTATTTTATTTTTTAAAATAAGGAAATCCCCTCATTTTCTCTAAGATAGCTTAGAGTTCCATTTAGCCAAAAATTGGCAATACTTAAAAGATACTTCTTACTACTTTGTCCTAATAATTCAACTTCCTTCGGGATTTTCTTCTAACATTCTGTTATAGGATATGATGTCTTAAGCTATACATAGATAGCATTTTTTATTCTCTCCCCTGTTGCCGTCTCTTAAGAATTACTAAATTCTTTTTCTCCTGTTGTAACATAATGTTGTCATGCCTGGTATATGCTACATAGCATCCAATTTTATCTAGTCTGCTGCTTTTCCCCCCTCTCAAATTTGAGTCTAAAGCTCTATGACTCAGCTTTGTTGGTTTTCTGCCAAATGATTCTGGTAGCTACCTTGGTCAGTTTGAGAAATCCCCCAGTGGGAACAAAGGGGCGGGGGAATCAAAGTGTCTTCTCGGTGCTGGGAGGTCCATGATGTCAGCCCCTGTCAGCTGCATTTCATAGCATCCCAAGTCAGCTCAGTGTGGCTTTAGTAATTTCTTCTAAAATGTTTTATTAAATTTATTGGGGTAACGTTGGTTAAGCGTCAGTAATTTCTGTTGCAACTGCTATCTCCTGAATATTTGGAATTATAGTTTTCTGGCTAGAAAACATCTTAGAAATAACTCATTCATTCTCATCCTACAGGTGAAAAAAGCAAGGCTCAGCGAAGGTAAATTATTTGTGCACGACTGCACAGTTAGTACCAAAGCCCCCAGGCCAGTGCTTGGAGGACCATGTCTAAGACTATGTTTTCTATTAGTCAAGAAAACCAGAAGTAAGAGGGAAAGTCTGGCTAAAAGGGTTATTAGAGAAGACATGAATTTAACATTTAGTATTTAGTATACATTGTTTTGAAACGGGACTTAATGTGTGAATGTGAGTATTATCTACACTATGAATGTTAAATATATATTATGAATGACAATAATATGACAGAGATAGTGAGGATAGGAAATTGTAAATCTCTCTCTCTCCGTGAGTATTACTGACTTTCCTTGACCCTGGTAGCAATCAAGAGGCATAATCTTAAACCTGCGGACTCTGTATACAGCTCATCTTAAATAACCCAGTTTTCTCAAGAAATATTTGAGGTCTACACAGCCTGATTTGAGTACTGATTAGAGAAAAATGGGTGGAGGATAAGGGGCAGGTGGGGTGGGGGAGATATGGAACTCTGTTATCTCACCCTGCTCCCCAGATGCAGCAAGTACTCACTGTAGACACACCAAGCTTCGGCAGAAATCGCTGGGTGGTGTCATGTCACATTACACGGAAGCCTGCTGGCAGTGCAAACAGGAAGGAGCCTTTTGTGTGCCATTCAGGCTTTGCCCCTGTTGACTTACTTCTTTCCATCTCTGTGTGAGATTCAGCACCATGTCCACGGTGTGCCTTCTTGTGAGGGTGATCCTTAGGAAAGCAGGCCCTCTTCACACCCACACATGTTTAACCAAAGTGTTTACAAAAGGAGGCCTGCTGAGAGCAACCACTGAGTTTCCACACAGACCTTTCACTCTCTGACCACTTTGCTTCCCTGCCTCAAACTTATTAGGGAAAGACTCACATATCTTCCCAGAGTCAGTTCATTTTTTGAAGATGCCTTTTTACTATCTGCCCTCCTCCTTCTTTGATTACGGCCCTAAGTGTTTATAGAGTTAATTATGTAGCCATGAAATTTAGCTTTTTAGTCATTTGAAAGTATGGCTACTCTTAGAGCCTATGACTCTTACATATCATTTCAGGAATTGCATAGCCATGCTTTTTTCCCCATTCCAGTTAAAAACTTCAGAAGCTATGGTCCAACTTAAAGAAGAGAGCTTGCTTTTCTCAAACCATGGGATTAAATGAGTGGTTGTCTCCATTTTTACCTGATGCAAAGATAGCCTGAGATATGGGAACCCTCCTCCCCAAATTAGCATTTTTGAGCATCCCGTGGTTATGCTACCTTTTGTACTTTTATGTTTTGGAGGTTTACAGAATGGAAAGCAGATACAACAAATCTCCAAGTAGCTTAAGCTGAAGGACTGCCACCCTAGAAGGGGAATTTTCAAAGCCAACTGCGACAGTGGTGTTCTGTGGTTCATCTCTAATTGTACAGCTTTGCAAAAGACTCAAGTGAATGCTTTGAATGCTTCTGAATTAATTGTTTTACATCTCTTAGTCTTACTTTCCCAACTAGTTGTGTAAACTTTCTCCAGGCAGGAAATATCTTTTGTTGGTTATCTGTCTCTTAGACTATTACACTGCCTTGTTAGCATACAAGAGCTGTTCATCCCAATAAAAATGAATAAGTGATGATTCACCAGGACAACATAAAAGCTTTCCTCCCTCAGGAGTCCTGTGAATGTGGTGGTTATGACCATTTGTACTTTGTAGATAGATGAGAAAGGAACAGCTAAGTAAGAGCCTTGCCATCAACTGAGTGAGTTGGAGAGAAACTGCCAGCTGAACGTGGGCTCTGGACACCCGATGTCCTTTTAGAGCACAGTCTGTGTGGAGAGGTACCGTGCCGTTTGGAAGCAGCTTGTCTGTGTGTCTGTGATAGCCAGTGCCTCAGTTGTAACAAATGCTCCTGTCAGATAACTGGCTCCTTTTAATTTGAAACCTGAACTCTCAGTAGCTGGATTTGGTCTACACTCACAAAAGACCACGGTTTCTCCTAGAGGTGTGCTGCTGCAGGTCTGAGGTGTCTGGTGAATTGCCTGACCTTCTGTGCCTGCTGGTAGTCCCTAGCATGCTTTCACAGTTAGAGCTGGGGATTGTTTACCCATTTGTTTCATTTCGGGGGTGAGGTTGGGGTGGGGGTGGGGGCTCTGTTCTGCCCTCATTCTTCTGCTTCTTTCTCTTCTTTCCCATTTAGTCATTTTGATTAGTCACATCCTGCCTGTGAGTACAACAGGCCTATAATATATATAGGAAAGACCTGATTTTCTCTCTCAAGTTTCTTACAGTTCAAATTTGATTATAATTTCCCTTTAAAACCCCCTTTTGAGGTTGTTAGGAGAGAAGTTTGGGAGAAATAGGGGTGGAGCCCTATTTAAATTTCAGATTTCCCAAGGACTAGAGGATATGCACTTAAAAACCCCACCACCAAGGATTTTGTTTTCAAATTGTCATATCTATATAAAAACATGTCACTATTTTGAATTTCTATAATACAGTAATAGAAGTGATATCGATACTATTTCTGAAGCTTGCCATGTAAAAGTAATGAATTATAGTTTTTAAAACTGTAAAGTATTTAAAGTTTAACAGTTTCCACCTCTTTTGAAAATTTCTATGAACTAGAATTCAGTTATTCTTGCAAAACCTGTGGGTGCTTATAGCCCCCCCCCCACCCCCCAGGATATAATATCAAGACTATGATTGGCTCCTCTATTCTCTGAGACACAGAAATCAAGGGTATTCTTATTTATGTTGCATCTTTCTGCCTACTTGCAAAGACAAATGGTTCAGTGTAACTCTGGATGGGGTAAAGTGAGGAATGGATTATACTAACTCTATGGGACCAGAGGTTGCGATGAAGACGTTTCTTCTGTGTTAGTGGTTAGTTAGTAGGTTTGTCTCAGAGCTATGCCCTGTACTTTTCCATGTTAGTAACCTTAGGATTGACTGGTAATACCTAAAAAACATTTGTCACCTGCTCTGACTCATCCAAGTCAAGAGTGAATCTCAGAAGTCTCAGGTTTCTTCAGGAAGCTGAGTTCAGAAAACTTTTATGAGATCAAGTTAAGGTGACTTTTTTCCTACTGTAAGCTTTCGTAACTGTCCGCAACAAAGCAAATTTGCTGTAATCATATTTTATGATAGGATTATATATTCTTGGTGATTGGGCACTTAGGAAGTCAAGCTATTTTATAGCTGTTTTCCTCCACTTAAATATTTTAAAAAGTGGAAATGTACAGTATTAGAAAGCACACTAAAACAGATTAGGGTTTCTGGGTCTGGGAGAAACCAAGCCTAAGAAGGAACATAATTAAGGTTAAATGATTGTAATGGGTATTGACATGACCAACACACATATATTCTCCAAATAGTGGACTTAAGAACCACAGGAAGCTGTCTAAAAGTTGTCCTCTGCTAGAGCAAGAGTTTACGGGCCGGAAACTTAAATACAGAAAGATGGTTCAGTCAAAGTATAAATTTTAGCAGTGGTGAACATTTATCGGGTTCTTTTCTGTGCTAAGTTTATTACTACATTATCTCACTTATTCTTTACCACAACTTAAGTGGGGGGGTCTATTCATCCCCATTACACAGATTAGCAAACTTGAAGCTCAGATAGGTTATATTATTTGTCCAAAATCACCCTGGGATTTATGATGGCTCCTTTACAGGGATTTACGGCAGGCCTGGGCTGTTTGGAGACCATTCCTTGTTTTTAAGATTGCCATCCTGCATAAGGCATATAGTCAGTAATACTGTAGTAACTGTGTCATGTCAGATGGACTTATTGGAATGACCACTTCAGCAGTTATATAAATGTCTAATCACTATGTTGTACACCTGCAATTAATATTATATTTTATGTCAACTATAATTAATAACTTTTAAAATATTGCTGTCCCTTTTAAAATTCCTTCTACTAAAATCCAGTAATCCTCATGTGGCAGTTGTTGTATTTTATTTTTCTTTAGTAACTCTGTCTTCTTAAGTAGGTCATTATCATAGAACATTAGGATGGTGACCTTGAAAGAAAATGGCTGGACTGTATCCTGCCCTCTGAAAGACAAAACAAAACAAAACAAAACAAAACAAAAACAAAACCCTACAAAAAGAGATCTTCTCACTTGTTTAAGGATAGTAGGAAGTCATTTTTGCTAATCTTGGGTATCTTCAGGAAGAACCTCCACTAAAAGTTAAAACTACCCTTTAATAGGCTGACTTAGTGTGTATTCTGGTAGTAAGGAAGTTTATGTAAAAGTCAAAGCCTCACTGATATAACTTCTTTTATAGGGGAAGTTAGAAAATGACTAATAACTACTAATGTAAAATTCCATTATTCACTCAAGCCACCCTGGAAAGTTCATTCAGTGGTTGTTCAGTGAGCACCTGCTGTGTGCCTGGCATTGGACTGAATTGTGCTGAATGTGATCTTGGAAATCTTTAAGACTAACACTAGGCAATCCAACTATCCTGGAGAGTTTAGAATTATATTTTTAATTTTTTTGAATAATAATGATGATTTGCAGGTACTCTAAGTTATTTAATGCTTACACAACTCTCTGAGACAGTGTTATCAGTAAAGCTCAGCAACATTAAGAAACATATCCTGTGTCACACATCAGGGCTTTGATGATGTGAGCTCCTAAAGAGAATATTTTAATATGGCACTTTATTAAAATGCTTTCACTTATATTATCTCATCTAATTTCATAAACAAAAATGATAGTAGCTATTATGATATTCATTTTACTGGTAGCAATAATCACTTATATTTATCATGTACTGACTATTGCCAAGACATATAAGTTCATGTTCATGTAATGCTTACAATAACCTTTATAAGCATCGTTATTCCCATTTTGCAGAGAAGCTATTGAGGCCCCAAAAGTTTAAGTCACTTGCTTAACCCAGTGAGGAGCTGTGATTAAAGCCTGGGTCCTGTCTGCTCAGCCAAATAATGTAACCACTTTGCCATATTCCCTTTACCATGTTATGCTGTCCCATTTTCCACATGGAGAAACTAAGGTACAGAGAGCATGCTAACACAGCTGAGGTCACACAGCTTGTAAACAGAGCTGGAGCTCAGCTTAGATCCTCTCATCAGAAAACTACTTGTTTTCCCTGGCACTAAGGTGCTTTTCTCCGCAAGGGGAACTGAAAGAGTGTATCGGTTCCCTAATTCCTTTGTGATATGTTTAACTTTAATAATTGTAGTCATTCATTATGTTTCTTTCTATTTTTCTAATTTGGGGGCAAAGAGCCCCCCATACTACTAGTAACAACATGTCAAAGTAGAGGAATGGGCACACAGTCTATACTACCTGCTCAGGAAGTCATCTGATGAAGTTAGATTAGAACTCAAATCCAAATGTGACTCTGTGCCCAACTCAGTTAGCTCTGTAGTTCTTGAACTTTTTGTCTATTGGAAACGTTGCTTGAAAGGAGGCCTTGCCTTTATTAGATTGCTTCTAGTGCTGTAAGGAATGCATTTTTTTTTCCCATCTGAAGATCATTTACCATTTTTCTGAATAATGAATTACATTAATGGTTAAAGCAAGGAAGTCAGTATCAGATATGTAACAAGGACCACTCACTCAGATTTGAAAAGTTGCCAATCTATACAATCTCAGCCTTGAACATTTTAAAGTACAAAAGTTCATTATTTTAATGGTCAAGTATCCTTTAGATTTCTAAAGTTTATGATAACCATTTATAGTACTATACTTTTATTCAAATTGCAAACTCAGGTAAATTTCCTTAACATTGAATTGGATGAAATTTTTCTATATATTTGTTGATAGAGTAAATATCAGATAAATATCCAGATGTGTTTCATTATTTTGACTCAAGAAAAGTATGTCCTATTTAGACAGTCTTTAAATAAGTTGTTTCTGAATTGAACAAATAAACAAGAAATACCTGAAACTAAATGACTTTGTATAGAAAAGCTGAGAGGCTTTACAAGAGGAATCATCTTAGAAAAACCTATGTCTTGTTATTTTTATTTTTAGAGATAATCCTGAATTGACTGTGCAGATGTATTATTAGTTTTTGAAAATTAAGCTTTTTATGTTTAAGGCTGATAGGTGATGTGGGAATAATTTTAAACCTATTGGAAATGTATGAACTCCAGTATAAATCAATTTTAACCATGGAACTATCCCTGTATCACCAAGAGGTTTTTTTTTTTGTTTTTGTTTTGTTTTTGGGTTTTGTTTTTAAGAGAAGGATAATACTTACCAAGTGCCCTCTATGCTAGTCCTCTCTTCAGAGTTTTCTCACATAATTCTCACACTCCTGTGATTTAGACATTACTCGAGCCCTGGCTGTTGGCACAGTGGATAGGCACTGGCCTGCGAACCCAAGGGTTGCTGGTTTGATTTGCCAGCCAGGGCACATAACCAGGTTGTAAGCCAGGTCTCCAGCAAGGTCCATGGCTGGAGGCAGGTGAAAGGCAACCATACATAAATGTCTCTCTGCCTCTCTCCTTTGCCCTCTCTCTAAAAATAATAAATAAGATCTTTAAAAAATAAGATATTGTTACTTCCTCACCCCGTTTAGTGAGGCTCAGGGTCACTGGGTGTTTGACCCAAGATCACACAGCTGGAAAATAGAAGTCTTAGAACTAATTCTGAACATTCTAAAGTCCATGAATTTTCTAATACGCAAAGCTGTCATTTGAATGGCCTGGCATATTAGAATTTTAAAAGTTAACAAAAATGTTTAAAGGTAGCAAAAGAAATGTTAAAGAGAATGGCCTATGACTCTGCTTGATTAGCCTTCAAATAGGAACAAAACAATTTGAAATATATACCTTCCTCGCCATGGAAAAGTAGCAAATTTACCTTTTCTTCTTAGGTAGACAGATTCTTTTGATGAAACTGCTTGGCCTTGATTTGAGTTTGGCCCTCTAAGGAGCTCCATAGAGATACATCAAAAAATATTATTAATGCTCAGCAGTGTACCTTAACAAGCTGGCTGCCCACTATTTTTATTACAGGGACTGTAGGTTACACTGGGTCACATTCCAAACATGTGACATCTTTTTAAACAGATTCCAATAGGATTAAAGACATTTCCCCATTTTCCTCTTTGGCTCAATTTCTTACCTTCCAGACAGTGATGCAGCTTTTCAGTTCTTAATGGTAGTTGACTTTGAAATTAAATTTTGTCTTTTTGTAAAGGTTATTTTCTAGAGTAACTTTACCATGAGAATAATATAATAACCAGCCCCCCTCTGTCTGTTCTTCTCACATGCTGCCTCCTCTGTTCTAATCTCTACCCCCAAGCTCTAAACCCCATGCCAGAAGTGCCGTCCCATTGACCTGCCTGGAAAGAAAGTGAACTGTGTTAAAATTATGGAATCATACATGTTAAAACCAAAAAGCACCTTTGAAAAGAGAGTGGCTGGATATGCAGCAATAAAAAGTAGCAGTCCACCTGTTCTTCAACTCAGTTAATTGTGCAAAAAATTTAAACTAAAATATAAATAAATAAGTTATACATGTTCACTGGAGTGAATTGGAAAATACACAATAAAAATGGAATTCAGCCTTTGTAAAGCTATCCAAAGCAGATAGTTTTCTACTGACTCTGAGACTTTCCGAACAGAAATATCCCTGTGAGAGACAAATATTCCTTATGTGTGATCCATTTTATGACTCTCATTGACACTGGAAGCCTACAGGCTTTGTGCTGTACAGAGCCTGAGAGGATGAGGTTGTAGGGAATAAATAGACTGTATGGATTCTTTAAAAAAATTTTTTTTCTGTTTTTTTCTTTCTGAGTTTGGTTTGCACGTTCCAAGGTCACAGCAACTGGTATACTAAAGATTCTCTTCTTTTTCCCAGACCCCAGGCAGGCCCAGTCTTCCCCACCGTGGTCCTATGACCAGTCTTACCCCTCCTACCTGAGCCAGATGACGTCCCCGTCTATTCACTCCACCACCCCGCTGTCTTCCACACGGGGCACTGGGCTTCCCGCCATCACCGATGTGCCCAGGCGCATTTCAGGTAAAGACCACACTTGAACTGAAATCCCACTCCCATGCAGGGGTGGGGTTGGGGAGTCGGGAAGGGCCAAGTCGACCTTACCTCTGCTCACAGTAACGATTAGACGCATGTGGGCAAGGGTTGGACAACTGGCAGGCTGGGTCTTCTGGATTATGGGGCTGTTAAACACTTGAACATTTTAAGTCAAGAGACTGAAAATCCTCCAGAGATGGCATAATTTTCTTAAGATGATGTTTAATGCCACCCAGTTTTAGTCCTGATGAACTATATCCCCATTGGTGAGCACTGGTCCCCTAACGAGGGCCTTCTCCTGAGGGTCTGACCCCAGGCCTTCCTCTGCCTGTGTTCCTTTCTTCTCCCAACATCTGCCTCTAAGTGAAACGACAGAGCTATGGCACAGCTCTCCATTTCTAAAGGCTTTTAAATCTCAGGAGTCCCAGCTAACCAATTTCAAGAAAGCACCTGCAAACTTAAGATCCTTATCTAGTTATTTCAAGTGCAGTGAGGCCTGGCAGAGTCTTAAAAGGCAATTTGTGGCTTCTGAGCGGCCAACTGGAGACCAAGGCAGAGTTTCTGTGAATCGCATGTCACGCTGCTATTGCTCTCGGTGTGGCGGCCCCAGCGCTCACATACCCACTATTCCAAGGCACCACAGAAGCCTCTGGCTAATGGTGGAGCGTGTGGGGCCAACAACCAGGCCACCTCTCCACCATGGAGAATTTATCAGAGAGCCGAGACAGACGTGTCCACAAAAACTTCAAACTAACGAGTTGAGGTAAAGGCTCTTGGCCAACCATACGAGTCCTGTGAATAAAAAAATAAATCTCTCAGTACACCCCCAATGTATGTACTACATCAGTGCCCCCACCCTCCGTAAGTAAAGAGGTAGACCCACAGAGGCACACACAGTTGGATCCTGATTTGTCAGACACTCTTCTCAGCGTTCGGGCTCCCTGCACCTGTTTGACTCCTGGCCAGGTTAATGCCTTTCTTTCTTTCTCTTTGTGTTTCTGTCTCTGTTTCTCTCCCTCTCTCATTTTCTGCAAAGCTCGAAGCCGTTACTCACTCCGCTGAGTTGCATCACTGACAAGCTGAAGCTCCACCAGCAGGCTTGCAGGTTTTGATTAGTTCAGACTCCTTTATTTCTTTCAACTTGGGAGGAGGGAAGGCTTTGTTTCTCAAGCAAATAGCAGGAAAGGGCTCTCTGGTCCTAGTGCCTTCACATTTTCTGCAGCAGATGGACTCCCATAGGGGTGAGTAGGGAAAGAGGGGTGGAGGGAGAACCATAAGATTCTTTGGAAAACCTTGTCACCACTTTTCATTATGACTGCTGTTTTCATGAATCACATGCCATTTACTGGGGAATCATGCAGTGTATAGAATTTTAGTTATCATTCCCCATGACTGGAATGGCTGTTTCCTTTAGATAATTATTGATTAAAGACAGAGAAAGGATGAGAAGAGCACAGAGGGATAATGAGAGCTAATGTGGAATCAATGACACAGTGTTGGATGGTGTTGAGTCAATTCTGGTCATTCCTTCGGTGTTTTCTACTGAGTCTGTTTTGTTTTACATACACTGTGATACTTTGTCAGGGCCATCTTGCTTCTGTTTAGGTTCCTCTGGGATTTCCATCAGCTCACCCTCGCGTGGCTGCAGCATTTTGCGATCTGTCCTCTGGCAGTACCTAGAAGGAAACCCTCTGGGAGTGATGGTAGCTGTAGAGACACTCACCCATAGCACTTTCTTACTGAGGTCTATTTGCATGTGAATTCAGTAGGAAAGACAGTGAAAATAACACTGAAAAAATGCTGCATCAAGTGCAGTCATTATTGATCATTTGCATGTGTAATATAGAACAACCAGATTATTTTGAGTCTATTCACTGGTGCTTACTTAAGACATAGTCATAAACAGAGGAGGCAATAGGAGCAAAAACGGGTTAATCTGAGGCCAAAGGTAGGAAGGAGCTTCTGCTTTAAACTAGTTTAAAACTGAGTTTAGTCCAGTTTTTTCCTCCCACCCCAAACATTTGTAGGAGTTGTCACTGGCAAAGTCACACCATGCCAGGGTGGAAGCTGCTGTATAAACATTAAAGTGAAGAGAACAGAAAATCCCTTTGGCAGTTTGGGGAACAGGAAGAAAGAACTAGATGTGGACAGTCAGGCAACTGGAAGAGCCCTGATATCCCTGGCCTTGCTTTCAGGCGCAGGGCTGTGCCCACACCCCAGAGTGCTACCTGGGGGACTAGGGACCAAGTTATCTGGAGTAAGCACTATTTTCCTAGGAACCTCCTTAGAGACAAGCATAGGTTCCAAGGTGCCACGCTGCATAGCTTCTGTTTCATTATTATTCCCTTCAATGTTTATAGCTATCCTGAAGGTCCAGGACCCCTTTTCTCTGTAAAATAGAATACAAACCTTCATCTCCATCTCTAAGTAGTCCTGTGTTCACTTCTTTTTTAGTGCTTTCCAGAAAGGTTCATGTTTTTGTGTGGCATAAACAGTTCTCATCTCCCTCTATGAAGGGATACATAACATTCTCATACCATCATAGATGAGAAGGAATAAAATTCCTCACATACAGTAGAATTGGAGGTACAGACTCAGGTTCAAATCCTAGCTCATACACATATAGGACTGGTTTATTCCTTCTTAGAAACTTAGTTTTATTATTTTTTTTGCTTTTTTAAAAAAATGTTTTATTTATTATTTTTAGAGAGATGGGTAGGGAGAGAGGCAGAGAGGGGAAGAAACATCAGTATATGGTTGCCTTTCACCTGCCTCCAGCTAAGGACCTGGCTGGAGACCTGGCTTGCAACCTGGTTATGTGCCCTGGCTGGGGAATCGAACCTTTGACCTTTGGGTTCACAGGCTGGTGCCTTATCTACTGTGCCACCAACCAGGCCAGTTTTATTATTTTCTAAATAGGGATATAATATTTCTCTGTTAGGTTTACTGTGAGGATTAAATGAGATACTTTATGTAAAGTGCTTAGGACAGGCCTGACCCACATTACAGACTGTAGCTGATATTATAAAGCTAAAATGGTTCTGTAAAACTTCTATGTCTACATATAACTTGTAGGCAAGCCCTGGCTTAAATATATTAATTAGATAAAAATCTAAATCTTTGAGGGTTATTATTTACTTTATGAAATGGATCACTACTGAGCATATTTAAAATAAAACCTTTTGAAATGAGTTAATACTCATATGCATTCATAAAATATTTACTACTACTTACTACTACTGTACCTAGCACATAGAAGTACTCGTGCTACATGTTTGTCATCATGATCATTACTATTCTATAGATTTATTACAAGTATTCATAGAGCTAAAAGTAATTGGGAGTCAGTCACATAAAGTCAATGAAGCACTAAAACAATTATTTAATTATAATGTTGGAAAATAGAAAATGTTAAGTGACACATATAACTGGGCATAACATTCTTTTCCAAGTGATCATAGGAATAAAGGCATCGAGAAAGATCTTTGAGAAAAAAGTATTCCTAAAGAAATTCCATTTCATCCTGAAAGACCACACCAAAGGAAGACCTTGATTTAATCTATTTAAAGACCTTCAGAGATCCAGGTGTACAGTTTCCATTTTTACAGTTTCCATTTCTTCTGAGGAACTTTTCGAGTGTGGCTACAAATGCTAGAACTTAATGAATTACAATAATGACAATGCTATTATAGTATATAGTTCTTATAGTCTCCCTCAAATCCTTTATGGAAGCAAGGTATAAATAAAAATAATATAAATAATGGTATGTTACCCACAATCCCTATTGTACTCCAAAGAAAGATACAAAACTTGAAGTTCATAGTTCCAATACAAAATTCAGGAGATATTTTCTTAACTGTGGCCAGCCTTAAATATTACAACAAGAACAATAACAGCAGTTAGAGATTAATGACTGATCAAAAAATGATTGTCATGTAATTGACTTATTAAAATGAAGCATTACAGTGCAGAAGGAGCACTGTAGGGGTTTGCTCCCCTTCCCCACCATACTCCCTGTGAGAAGTGTGGCCTTGTCACATAGTAATCTGTATTTAAGTAGCAACCGCCCCCCATCCTGAGCCATCTTATACATGATCCCATTTTATCTTATATGTCCCTGACAGAATATTCATTATACAGAGGTAACCAAAGTTACAGAGTAAGGTGTGGCAAGGTGAGGACCAGTAAATCTGACAACAACCCAAACCACAGCATGTCTTTATTATCATAATAATGTTATCACCCATGGTGTTTTTGATGTTCAAAGCACTTGTGAGACTTGACATAAAGATAATAATTACTTTTCTGGAGCTTATTACCAAGTAGTATATAAATAAATAATTACTGACTTCCAAAATGCATTTTATGTAACTATCCTACTATAAAAAGAAGCATGACTGTTTATTGAGTCTGATTTTTCAATTTATGGGTCAGATTATAAGCTATTTACTGTTAGCCTGCTAAAGGAGAGCATACATGGTTTTATTCATTGTGAATAACTTCTCCCCTGTCCCACTTATCTGAGAGAAGTAGCTCAGATTAATGTAAGTCTGTATCACTCTTTAGCATCCATGAGGTAGAAGGGATTTACACAGGCATTTTTTCTGTGGTCTTGGTCATTGTGCCAATGGACCTCTTTGATACTTTACCTCTCTAATACTTTCCAGGAGTCTCTGAGAGACTTAGGATCCAGGAGTTAGAGATGCAAGAGAAGGATCCTACGTGTTCTCTGCCTCGGTTACTCTTGGAGAGGCCAATACATATATGGATGACTTTTCTCTGCATTTGTAGGTCTTTTTGCATGAGACACTTAAGAATGGTAATCTTCTTGAAGATGTTTTTTTTCTGTTTAAGCAAATAATCTTGAATTTCTTTCAATACATATTAATATAAAAATATTACACTTAATCAGCTACCCAGATCATTAAGGACATGTCTGTTTTTATGACCCTTAGTTACTCACTAAGCTATAATATTTTCAAGGGTTAGAATAGGCATTAATATAATATATAAAATTACTAAAATTATTTTATTACTACCACAAAATCTAGAACTTGCCAGTGGGAAAAAACATTTGATCATTAAAGGTATATTTAGAGAATTGTTTCAAGTAATTTAAAAATTGATGGCGTATATAAAGTTCATTTTTAAATATCCCTGATAACTGAGTTTTTATCAAGTCCCCTGAATCAAGGTTTGAAACCTGCAGCTTCAGTAATGTGCTGCTTATACATGGACAGGTTTTTTTTTTTGTTTTGTTTTGTTTTGTTTTTAAATCAGGGCCACTTAGCTCATAGAAGGGAGTGATGTCTTAAAAGAGGTTAAAAGGAAAACTCCAGCAATTAATACTAATAAACCAAAAAGTTGAAGCCATGTTAATAAAACAGGAGAACATCTACTTTTTCCTACTTTTTATTAAAAGCCCCACCTGTTTGGTAGACACACCTCTGCCACGGGCAAGTGATTAAGTTTAATAGAAGCCACTTTTATTTTGAAGAAGTTCTCTGTTTAAAGCCACAGAACGGGAAGATGTTAGATTTAATGGACCCTAAACAAAGGCATACCCTGTGTTACAACGGAATAGTCAGTATTCTTCTCTGTTCTATTGACTGTGATTTGTTGGGTTATGCTTGCATTCTACAAGTTGAACTTCCTCTTACTTTCTCTCAAAATAGGCTATCTTCTGGCATGAGCAGAGGATATTTTTATTTTATTGCAGTGTGCCTAGGCTCAGGGCATACCTGCACCTCAGTTTACCATAACTTAGGAGTTACTGGTGCTGAGGACCTGAGAAGTGGTTTCCATTGCTACTAGAGCAGTTGGCGATAGTTGGCCCAGCTCACAAAGTTGACAAAACTTGGCTGTATGACCAGTTCCTATTATTTGTACTTAGACGGAGGTACCAAAGCTCAGAATGAAATTTGTGTACCTGGTTTGACTCCGATTTTATACATGGTTCTTGTCAGATGTTTTTGTGAGGATTTATTTTTGATATGTGTATAACCACTCACACATGGAGAAAAGATTTAGTAGTGAAAGGAATCATGGTTATGCAGGGATGGCAAAGGCAGGGTTATAAATTTTATTGAAAGATTTGCTGCAGTCCCTTTCTTTTTTAAAAGAAAACTTGGGAGCTTGAGACTCACTTCACCAAAAATATTAAAGTTAATTTTCTAATGACACATTGGCTTCTGTGGTCAATGGGATCTGAGAAAAGGGTGGAGGCATTTTAACTGAGGAAACCTGAGTTTTAGTTTCATTGTCACTGAAGGTTCGGTGCACCATTCTCAAATACGTCAATGAATTTATTGTGCCTCAACAGTTTCATGTAAGAGAATTACTCAGAGTTGCCCATCCGCATGTCTCAGAGGTTCTGCAAGGGGGAGGATGATGGCTGGCCAGGGAGTTCTTATTCTTAGGACTTTTAGGAAAGAAAGCTTGCCATACCTAATAAATAAATATGCGTGAAAAACTAAGGTATGTCATTAACTTCAAATGAGTAGAAACATACTATTATATAAATTTGGTTTTAAATTAACACTTTATTTTTTAGAGCAGTTATAGATTTATAGGAAAACTGAGTGTAAGTACAGTTTGCTATGTTCACCCTCCCTTCCGCTTTCTGTTACGATTAGCATCTTGCATTTGGGTGCTATTTGCTACAATTGATAAACCAACGTTGGTACGTTATTATTAACCATAGTTTACATTAAGGTTCACTGTCAGTTTTGTGCACTTCTTTGGGTTTTGCCAAATGCATTAAATGCCATGTGTGCGCCATGGCAGAGTCATACAGAATAGTTCTATTGCCCTAAAAATGCCCTGTGCTCCACCTATTCATCCCTCCCCATCTGCCCCACCCCAAACCCTGGGAACCACTGATCTTTTTTCCTGTCTCTATAGTTTAATCTTTCCAAAATGTCATGCAGTTATTAAGAATCAGAGTATGTAGACTTTCAAACTGGATTCATTCTCTTGGCAATGTGCATTTAAAGCTTCCCCTTTATCTTTTTGTGGCTCGATTGCTCCTTTTTAGCACTGACTATTCTGTTGTAGGGATATTCTAATAGTGTTTAAAAACATCCAGGCTATTCTCACCACACTTAGGAACACCTACACTACACTGTTCCTGTTGCCCCTGACTGTGCCTGGGATGTTTCTTTTTAGAAAGTACTTCATGCACTTCTTTGCAAGCACTTCCTCTGCCACAGCAGTTGTCACCAAATGGTCCAGAAAATGGCTTTCCATATATTTGGACCATATTTTAATTAAATTGTTTCTTTAGTTTTGCCCACAGACAAATTACTAAACATTTACCATTAGGTGGTAAATATCCATTCAAGTACAGCTAAAAATAACAATCCATTTATGTGGTTACTTAGCTGCCTCCCCAGCTATTCAGTTCTCCTAGGTAGAGGGTGCTCCATTTCTCTTAGGGATGCCTGGCATTCCTTAAGTATGCTGTGCTGTTTCCCACTTCCACGGCAGGCCACTTGTCTCCGTCGCCAGGTGTGGCCCTGCTGTCCTTCTCCCACATCTCTTTCCCACCCACCCCCACTTTCCTCTCCTCCCAGTGAATCACTCTTTCATCTACGTGCATCCATTTCTCATCTCTGCAAGCTAGATGCACCTCTAATGTGTACATACCTTCCTTTAGTATCATAATTTGATTACATGCCTTTCCCCTTTTATAGGAGGTAAACTTATCAAGGACTATGACTGCGTCTTACATATTCTTGAATCATTATAACCTAGCACAGTTTTTAGCAGATGGTAGGTGCTGGGTAAATGGGTACTGAGAGCAATATTAGTGGGAAAAAACGTAGAAGAAAGGGAAGATTAGCATGTAAAAGGAAAAAGGGAAGAAGAAAGAGAAAAAGAAGAAAATAAGATTTTGTTCACCTGGAACAACAAAGAAAGGGCAAAGCACGAGAAACTTTTGTTGCTGATAAGGACAGGAAATAGCACAGTAAGAGTGTGCATAAGCAGTATGTATTTTTATCTCCAAGTCTTCTTGCAATGTGTTTCATATTTAGAGTACATATCAAGACTACATCTGTTTCCAGAACTTGCTGCTAACAGTTAGTAATAATGCCAAAACATACTTTAGGTCCAGCTTGAAACCAAATGATCAAATAGAACTTTTTATTTCTAATTTAGACTCTGACATTAATTATAGCCATCATGTAATAAAGTGTCAAAGTCTTTTCTGAGAAAATGGTAGAAATTATATTAACTAGGCTATCAACTGAAGCAAAACTGTTCCTCTAAATCAAAGCAAAAGATCTGGGTTTGACGATTACCATTTCTCAAAAAGTTGTATCTTCTTCCGGCTGAATTTTTCCTCTCCCCTTTCTACGTAGCCGTCTCTGGGCACACTGCAGTTTGTCAGTGTCTCTGTCATGCTAGAACCCAGAACCAAGCCCCTTTGTTCTTGGTCCCTGTTAATGCAGCCCAAAGAGGCCCTAGTTCTTTGGTACCAGGTTTCACTGTTTTCTCCTATTAGCCACCTCTGTCAAGCTGCAGTCCTTCCCTTTTTTTACTCTATAGACTTTTTAGCTCCAAGTATGATAATTTATAGATATTCCCATTAACTTTGTTTTATTTAATTTAGGTACTAGTCTCTGCCTCTCAAGAACTTTTTGGATGTTTATAGTGCCACCCAACATATCAGTAACCTCTTTGATTCCTTCCTACCTGGAAGGAATTCATTTCAATCATTTCAAGTCAGTTCAACAAATACTTGCTATATACTTGAAATGAGCTTAGGTAGGCAAGGAATACAAGTGAATAGAAGATGCTGTCTCTGCCTTTAGGAAGCTTTTAGTCTCATTTAGGAGATGACATATTGCAAATATGGCACAGTTACATTATGGTAACAGCCCATCTAGATGCGGAAATATGCAAATAATGCTCAAGATTTTAGTGACAGGAGGGCTCTCTTGCTCCTTTGCATAACCAACTTAATGTATTCTCCTTTAGGAAACTAGAGAAAAATCAATTCCACTTTGCTCAGATTACACTTTAGTCTGAGTTGCCTCAAAAATTACATTTTTTAACTGAGAAGAAAAAAAATTATACTCGTTGACATGTGCGGTTTCATAATGTTTCTTAAGATATGACAAGAATATATAAGATCTTATCTTTTCCAGTGAGATTGAAAGCTCCTTTAGACTAAGGGCCTGTAAACCTTTGCTACCTCTCTGTGTAACTCCAAGTTTCACGCTCTGTCTGTCGATGCTCGTAGGAAGAACTTGCATGCAGAGAAAGGTTTCCCCAGAATCAGTACCGCATGCTTCAGGATTACTTATGCCCTGACTGTCATTAAGGATTGGCTCCTAGACCTGGAAGTGGGACTGCACAGGAGACTCACAGCAACTGCCATATACCTGAATTTCATATTCCATTCCATGAATAAGTTCTTAGAAAATTATTATATTTTGTTTCCACTCTCTTTAAAGGAAGCAATACCATTAGCCCTATGCTGTAACACACACATGCACATATGCATGTATTCACCTCGTCACCACATTAGAATGAATATGCTTGTACATATAAATAGTCTTGACAGGCCAAATAATAGGGATCTAACTAATATCAGCTAAGGTACTACTTAATTTTTCAAGAAAAACAGGACCATTGAAACTCAACGGCTTAGTACTATTTTGTTTCGTTTTTTCTTTTAAAGATTTTATTTATTATTTCCAGAGAGGAAGGGAGAGAGGCAGAGAGGGAGAGAAACATCAATGTATGGTTGCCCTTCACCTGCCTCCAGCTACAGTCCTGGCTGGAGACCTGGCTTGGAACCTGGTTACGTGCCCTGGCTGGGGAATTGAACCAGCAACCTTTGGGTTTGCAGGCCGGCACCTTATCCACTGTGCTACCAGCCAGGGCTTATTTTGGTTTTTTTATTGAGCATTGATTTCTCAGGAAATACTGATTAATTGCTGCTGGTAGAAGAGGGAATAAGAAGCTGCGTGATGGTTTTAAGTTAGTTTTTAGCTTTGCTAATAGACCAAAATAGATCTAAGGGGAAATGTAGGAAAATATATTTGAAAGAGGTGACTAGAAATGTAAAAAGGGTTTGTCATCATTAAAATCCTCTATGATAAAGTGCAAATGATAGCACTTTGATTTTAATTGTTCAAAGTCATTTTTGTATGTCATTTAAAAAATATATTTTTATTTATTATTTTTAGAGAGGGAGAAGAGAAGGAGGTAGAAAGGGAGAGAAACAGCAATGTATGGTTGCCTCTCACCTGCCTCCAGCTAAGGACCTGGCTGGAGACCTGGCTTACAACCTGGTTAGGTGCCCTGGCTGGGGAATCGAACCAATGACTCTTTGGCTCACAAGCTAGCGCCTATTCACAGAACCACCAGCTCGGGCAACATGTTATTTTGAATAGTTCAAAGTCATCTTCAGACTTTTCTTCTTTTGGTTTGTATTCTTGAAAAACCAACAGGAAGGCATAGGTTGTGAAATTGAGTCAGAATTTTAAGGACATGTTCTGGGGAAAATTTAGGAACCCATTTGACTATAGTGTCTCAATTATTATCATTATTATTTTAAAATATTTTATTCATTATTTTTAAAGAGAAGGGCACGGAGGGAGGAAGAAAGGGAGAGAACCATCAATGTGTGGTTATCTTTCACCTGCTTCCATCTATGGACCCGGCTTGCAACCTGGGTATGTGCCCTGACTGGAGAAATGAACCATTGACCTTGGGGTTTGCAGGTTGGTGCCTATCCACTGAGCCACCAGCTAGGGTCATCAATTATTATTTCTGATGTGATTTCAAGAAACTTATAAATCTCTAAATCCATGAAAGTAATGTAAGTTAAAATACAGTGCTACTTAGGCAACATTATTCCTGAAAATCTCAAAGGATGTCTTCAGCAGGAAGGGGTCATATTTTTTTCCTTGGCCTTAGTGACCAACTTAGAAACAGCAACCAAGTATGGCAGAGTACAATAAAACCAATGTTTCTGTATCCAAAGTTCACCACTCTTTCCCCATCCAAAGCAGGTTCCATTCTAGTTCCCTATTGTAATTAGTAAAAATGCTGTGGTTAATGAAATAATAACAACAAATATAATAATGGTTATAAAGATTCCATCCTGTGCCAAGGAGAGCAGTGATTCATGATAAATCAATAAGAAACCCATTGATGTGGCCACAATAAATCCACGCATAATTAAGGAGAAACCTTTCTAAATAAAAACTACAAAGGAAATAAAAACAAGCTTGGAAAAGAATAGAAGTCTGAATAGTGTTGTGGTACTCATCATTAAAAAGACAAACCTTGGAAGCTCCCAAACTACACCTTAGGAAAACAGTATATTCTCAGTGTTGTTTAAAAGTGCAATGGAATATTGGCCAAAAGTTTCAAAAAGTGAGAGTTAGACCCTCTGGACAATTAATGGAGAAAGTTAAAGTTGCTTTCTGATCTTTAAAGTTGGTAGGTGTCACAGATACTGTACTTTACCTTTGAGGGATTAGTTGAGTCTTGGCTCTTCATTCACTCTGACACTCTCCGTCTTTCAATTGGTACATTTAGACCATTGACATTCAAAGTGATTATTGATAGAGTTGGGTTAATATCTATCATATTTGTTACTGCTTTCTCTTTATTGTCTATGTTCTTTATCCTATCTTTTCTTCCACTCTTTCTTTCTTCTGTGGTTTTAACTGAGTGTTTTATATGACCTCATCTTCTCTCCTTTCTTAGCATGTCAGTTATGTTTCTTTTTTAACCTTTTTTTTTTTAATGGTTGCCCTAGAGCTTGCAATATATATATATATTTACAATTACTCCAAGTCTATTTTCAATAATATTATATCACACCACAGGTAGTATGAGTACCTTATAAACATCTACATGTAGATTTTTTTTGTGGAGGTAAGTTATCAGCTCCTTTGAATAAATGGTAAGGAGCGCACTCGCTAGATCACATGGTTAAACTATATTTAGTTTTGTAAGGTACTGTCTCCCAAAGTGGTTGTACCATTCTGCATTCCCATCAGCAAATTAATGAGATTTCCCATTGTTCTGCATAATCTGTATGTCTTCTTTTAAAGTGAGTTTCTTGTAGACAACATACTTCAGTTGGGTCTTGTTTTGTGATGTGATGAGAAAGAAACATTCAATCTGAGATATAACAATCTGTGACTTAAGTCATGCATTTAGGCTATTGACATCCAAAGTGATGATTGGTATTGTTGGATTAATATCCCTTTGAAGGGTAAGTCAAACCTCAAATAACCTTTCTAATCCAGCAAGTGATGGAAGCATTTAAATTGCAACATGCATCTCAAAGGAGGATTGAACATAACTGATAAAATAGCAGTTGCTCAATAAAATTGTTAGATTAATTTTATTTCTCAGAAAACATTTTTTCCAAATCTCAGGTATATCAATCACACAATGACTAAACACTCATAGAATTGTTGGCATCGTGTTGAAAATAGTACTTGGTTGGGAATTGAGGAGCCCACTGTCTAATTTTGATATTCTTGGGGAGCTCACTTAACTCTCATGGTTCTTAGTTTCCTCATGTGTAAAATGAGTTAGCTGGGTGAGATATTCTCCAAAGTACATCATAAAGCTTTGAATATCTGTGAATCTAAAATAAGGCCTGAAAGGGTAAGCTTTCTCAAAGAAAGCTTCAGCAGTCAGCACATCAGAAACCCAAACACTTATTTGTCACAAATTCTTATTTATAGTAAGAATAAAAGCTAAAGGACTTCTGGTCAAGGTGGCAGCGTAGGCAGACCTGGCTTACCTCTTTGCACAACCACAACTAAAATGTAGAAGAACTATCACTCAGAACCATCAGAAATTGAGGTGAGCAGAAGTCTGACTACTATGGAATTAAAGAAACCATTTCCATCCAGATAGGTATGAGGGGTCTAGAGGCAGAACAGGCTGGTCCCTCATCCATGCATGTGTGGTGGGTAAAAATTTGGGAGGGATATTTCAGAAGCGAGGAGTCCCATCCCCACACCAGACCCCCCAGCCCAAGGTTCCAGTACCAGGAAGATAAGCCCCCACACCTTCAGACTGCAGGGATTGAGTCCAGGGAACAAACTTCTGGAGCCTTAAGCAGCTCCTCTTAAAGAACCCACACACAGACTCACCTACTCAGACTCTCTCCCTCTGAGCTCCAGCACCAGGTTAGAAGCTTAAAAGGCACCAGTGGCACACAGGGAGAAACTGAAGTGTCCAGCATCAGGGTGAACAGAGGCCGTTGTTCCTTTTCTAAACCCTCCTCCCATAGAGCCGGCAAGTTGGTGCCACATCTGAGACTCCATCAACCTGACTAACACTGACCTGCCTTGGAGATGCCCCAGAGACTCTGCTCCACCCAACTTACTGGATCTACCCAAATTGCTTTTCCATATAAATGGCTAGTCTTGACTCCTGCTTTACAACTTCCTAAATCCTATCAAACAAGCAACAGCTGACCTCTTGAGCCCCGCGTTCTGCACTAGCAGCAGCTGGCCTAGATTCATAGTTTGGCTTCACCTGGGGACCTTCAAGCCCCAGGTTCTATACAAGTAGTAGCCATCTCAGATTGCTGGGTGCCCCAGGCAAAACACAGGTAGGGGACTGACCTTGGACCAACATACCCAGTGGGCAGATACAGACCATGTTGGACCACCACCACCCTGTCCCTGAACATCTGATGGTCCACAGAGGGTGGAGGTTGGTGATAAGTGTGCTCATAGCCAATCCTTACAGCTGACTGGTCTGGGTAAATGCTTCCCATTGATCTGCCAATAGCAACAAAAGCTCAACTATAAGAGAAATGTATACTCAGCTCATATGAAGGCCACACCTAGAGTGTGGGTGATAGGGTTGGCTGTACCACTGAACCCTGAAGGACACCTACTACATTAGACCACACTATTAAGACATGGAGTCAAGGCAGCATTATGTAAAACATAGAAATAAACACAGGGAGGCTGCCAAAGTGAGGAGACAAAAAAAAACATGGCCCAAATGAAAGAACAGATCAAAACTCTAGGAAAAGAGCTAAACAAAATGAAAATAAGCAATCTATCAGATGAAAAGTTCAAAACACTTGTTATAAGGATGCTCAAGGAATGTAGTAGAGGACCTCAACAGCATAAAAGAGATCCTTCAGAAAGGAAGGGTGCACTAATTGAAATAAAGAACAATTTACAGGGAAACAACAGTAGAGTGGATGAGGTAGAGAATCAAATCAATGATGTAGAACCTAAGGAACCAAAAAACAGCCAATCAGAACGAGAAGAAAAAGAATTCAAAATAACAAGGGTAGTGTAAGCAGCCTCTGGGACAACTTCAAGAGATCCAACATTCGCATCAAGGGTTTGCAGAATAAGAAGAGAAGAGCAAGAAATTGGTAGTCTGTTTGAAAAATAATGAACGAAAATTTATCTAATTTGGTGAAGGAAATAGACATGCAAGCCCAAGAAGCACAGAGAGTTCCAAACAAGATGGATACAAAGGCACCAAGGCACGCCATAATTAAAATGCTGAGGGTTAAAAATAGAATCTTCAGAGCAGCCAGAAAAAAGCATTTAGTTATATACAAGGGAGTTCCCATAAGACTATAAGCTGATTTCTGAAAAGAAACTTTGCAGGCTAGATTGGCAAGAAATATTCAAAGTCATGAAAAACAATGACCTACTGCCAAGATTGCTGTACCCATCAAAGATATAATTTAGAATCAAAGGGCTGATAAAGAGATTCCCAAGAAAAGCTAAAGGAGTTCATCATAATCAATCCATTATTATATGAAATATTAAAGAGACTTATTTAAGAAAAATAAGATCAAGACTGAATAATAAAATGGCAAAAAATTAAATACAAATCTATCAACCAGTGGATCTAAAAAACAAAGGAAGCAAACAAGAAGAACAGAGGCAGAATCATGGATACAGAGAGTGTTTTAATGGTTGCTGGATGGGAGGTGGGTGTGGGGGAATAGGTGAAAAGATGAGGGGATTAAGAAGTATAAATAGGTAATCATAGAATAGCCATGGGGATGTAAAGTACAGTATAGAAAATGGAGTAGCTAGAGAAATTATATGCATGACCCATGGATAGGAACAATGGTGGGGGGATTGCCTGAGGGAGTGGAGGGGTGCTGGGTGGATGGGGAGTAAAGGAGGGGAAATCAGGACAACTTTAATAGCATAATCAATAAACTATAATTAAAAAAAAAACTATTAAAAAGTTTACCACCTAAAAAAAGATAAAGGCTATTATAGTATTTATGAACTAAATAGGAACAACTGCTATATATATCAAGAAAAGCTAGTCTTACACTTCAGTTGATTCTGAAGAGAAGTAATCTAAGATAAGTTTAATTAATGCCAAAGAACTATGCATTTAAACCTTGACCACAGCTGAAATTCTGTTCCAGGTAAAGCCTTACGTGTGTGTGTGTGTGTGTGTGTGTGTGTGTGTGTGTGTGTATCAGAGTTTGCAGACAGAATTAAGAATCCCAGCTTTAGTTTAAAATGAGGGAAGTTAACTTTATTGACATTTTACATGGCCTTGCATGGTTTTATCTATCTGTTATACCATTTTTACCTGGGAAGGGTTATAATGATGTATAATGGAGAAATGAGAATCCTATAAGCTAAAAGTTTTTAAACCATAAGAACTGGTGAATTCTGTTAATAACAGAATAAATAGGATCAGAGGACCAGATTTTCTATGTTAAATAAGTTAGATATATTTTGAGAAAATTTGAATAGAATGTCAACAAGGATTCTTTTAGTGAAACAGTGCTGTCACAGTATTTAATGACCATACGATAAAAACCTTTATTAATACACATTAATACCAACATTAGACTTTCTCCTTTCTTTGAAACTGTTCTGGCCACTGGACATATAGCAAGAAGGTGACAGGCAGGCTCAGGGAACTTTTTCTACTGGTACATGGTAGAGTGATTGAACACAGTCTTTGCAGGCAGACTCTCAAGGCTTAAATGCAGGCTTCTCCACTCACTAGCTTTGTGATCTTGGGATTATTACTTGTCTGAACCACAATTTCTTTACCTATAAAATGGGCTAATAATAACGATAATAATACCACCAACCTGTTATGAAGACTAAAGGATGGTTAATATATGTCAAGCCCTTAAAGTAATGTGTGATAATAAATGTTAGCCGTTACTGAGGAAGGGTAGGCATTTGAAAATAAAAAAAGTATTATCCATGGATACAATACTGTGAAAAAAAAATAAAATAGTGTGATATAATGAGAAAGAAACATTTAAGCTGAGATGTAAATAGCCAGAAGGAGTGAGCCCCATGGAGACCATGCTAGGCAGTGGGGAAGGCCAGTGCCAGGGCCTGCAGTGGGAAGAAGAGTGGCCAGGCTGGAGTGCATAGTAGGAGGTGAGATCAAGCCAGAAGGATCACCTGCTCTGGGTCACGAGGGGCCTGTCTCTGCTGGTCAGGACTAGACATTTGGACTTCCTGGTACATGCAGTGATAAGCCGCTAGCAGATTTTAGGCAAAGTCATGAGATAAATGCATTTCTATTTTCAAAAGATGACTCTGGCTGTTCCAGGAGAATTGTGCAAGAGGCTGAGGGAGGAAGCAGGGGTGTGACTAGGTGGCTGTGGCTGTCACCCAGGTGCAAAGATGGTGCCTGCAGTGGTGGGGATGGTGACTCTGGACTGGAGAGGGTGTTTTGCCTATATCATTGAAATGTTTTAACAGTGCTTTTTCTCAACCGATAGTTTACTTCAAAAGGAATAATAATGCACCTTATAAATTTTTAGTTAATATATAGACATTGTTCATCTGTCCCATAATGAAGCGGTAATTCAGGAATTGCTTGATTTATTAAGTGAATACAGAGCTACCATCTACAAAATTCAGGCCAGAAATCCATTTTGAGGGCTGAAATGTTTGGGTTGTTTGTTTCCATTGACACATTAATCTGATTATTTCCAGTAGCTCCGTTGGCATTGCATTGGCATTGCGCCAACCCAGATTTCAGTGCAGTGAAGTGCAATGATGAGATTAATTTGGGCAGTTGACCAGCATTTTATGTTCCTCTCATCCTCTTAAAATGTAGGTAGTTTGTTTTTATATCTTTGATAGTCTTTGTACATACCAGTTCATTTCACTGCTTTTAAGATGGGAAGAAATGGAAATCACTAGATTGGTGTGACCAAGCTGGCTATACAAGTGCTTGTTAGATGATCGCTCAGAGAAGTGTGTGGCAGTGACCTTGAAGTGAGTAGACTCCTGGGCCAGGGGCTTGAGGTTAGTTATGACAGGCTTGCAAGCTAACATCCTGCATTTGAGAAAAGTAAAGTCAGGTGAGATACCAGCACTCATCTTCCCTAAAGGGAGTCAACATCCAGGACAGCTTCTTGCCAGAAGACTGAGGAATTGGGGCATATCTAATTTGGAAAGAATTTGTTCTAAGCAGAATCTCATAAATACAAACTAAGGTTAAAGGAGGAACCTCTAAATAGCTAAATAGAGACTATTATTAGTATAACTGCCAGCTATCATTCCTTTCTTAGGTCCTTTAGCTGTACCTTAAAAAGAGGTTCTTCCCCCTTCCCCAGACCCTTCAATTGGTGGCTCTAGAAATGAACAACATCTTATGAAAGTATGGGTAGTTCTTATATTTCCTACTTGAAAAGTGACTAAAGTCTTTTTTTCTCCATGGACACCAACTTCCTCTCTTTTTTGAGATCCCAAGGTACAGTGCTATATGCACTGAAAACAGTTGCAAACATTTGTTTGTTTTAAATCATAGACTAGGAAACACATTTCTGAGTAATAATCTCCTTCCTATATTTGATGGATTTATTTTGAGTTTGGAGCTCAGCTTCTCATAGGATGGGAAATCTAGAATAATTCTATGGGCTCTGAAAACTTTGTAGGCTGGAGCTCAGGGTAATGGTTTGGCTGTTTCTTTGGTTGTCAAACCTAATTTTGACCTTTGCCTCTGGCTTTGTCATTTAGAATAGAACTATGACGGAGAAGAGCAATCTCAAGCTTCAGTGTGAGGAGGATGCAAACTAGAGTGAGAAACAACAGATGATGATCTACCGTAAAAAAAAAATTTTAAAAGTCACTTTTGAAAGGAATCAAATTTAAAGATAGTGTGTTCTACTGGAGAAAGAAGTATTTTCTCTCCAGGAGCCATGAGGTCTGACGCCTGATGCTCCAGATGTATACAATTAATTTTTCTCCTCTTCAGATGAGGGGGTAGCCTAACTGTTCACAGTTCTCTTCAATCTTAAAACTTTAGTACTGTTCTTTTTCACAACAACATTGCAGCATGATACTGAAAATTATAGTAAAAGTGAGTAGGGAAATGGATAACTGGGCCTATATTTAAGGACCTTAAAATCGGAAAACTGGAGATGGGTTTCGGTCTGGTTGCAGACTTTCCAAACTAGTCGTGGAAGTGTCAACTCCGGCAAAGCAGATTCATGCCAGGTGTTCCTACTGGTGCCTACACTGCATCACCCTGCTCTTCTGTGCCATGTTTCCTGGTGCCTAAAAGAGAAAAACTATTTTCCCAAAGCAAACCCCACCCTGCCAACATTTTAATAAAAGGGTAAAAATTCAAGCTGCAAATTCCAGAACTCCTAAAAGTTTGAAAAACATTTTTCTGAAAGTTTATAAAAATCAAGTAAGCCAGTACCACTTTTAGGTTAGGTAGATGGCAACTTGGAACATTCACATTGAGGTAAAACTCTTCAGTTAATGAAAAATAGGCACAAAGAAGTAAGCTGTAACAAGTATAATAAACAGCTTAGCGCTGAGGGAAACAGGAATACAGAGATGCTCACAGCTCCAGTCTGTGCATGAGGACTGTGCACAGCCTTGCACAGGATGGGAGGGTGCCTGTGGCCCAGGGCAGTGAGCAGATGGGTGGACACCAGCAGCAGGTCAGACTGCTGCCTCAGAGGGTGCTGCCCTGTAGGCTGGGTTAGCCAAGAGATGGGGACACTCTGGCAGGTGCCACAGGATATCTGAAGGCACCACTAGGAAGCAAGAGGCATCCTCAGGGGGAACTTTCAACTCTTTGACTGCTATAATTCATGAATTCAGAGGACAAGGAACTGAAAAGACCCAGGACACTCAAGTCATCTGTAATAGTGGCTTTTCTTATGGCAGAAATCACTTAAAGCTTCCAGATAAAAGAACACCATGGTAGAACCTAAGACAAATTAGGTGCAGAGGAAAATGGGAGGAATTAAAGCCACTAAGTCCAAAGAAGCTAGTAAAAATAAGCATAGCAAAACTTGGTATTAGTAAGTAAAAATTATTTTAATTACATCATATAATTATCATATAATTATTTTTCGGTAGTGTTTTAAGTAGAACTGAAGATACTGTCACAGACGTTAGCTCATTTAATCATCACAAGAGCTCATTGGAGTATAGATATTATTACAGTCCCTATGTTATCAGTAGGAAATTACTGCTCAGAGATATTCAGAGACTTGTTCTAGGTCACACAGCAGAAGAGTTGGAGAGTAAAGACTCAATCCTAAGCCTTTCGGTTCCTATTTTGGTTTGTTATAGAAGTCTCCATGTCAGAACCAGACTTGCCTGCAAAAGCCTATGGGTGTCACCCTCAGAGGGACTTTATTACACTGATCTTTTCAGGCTACATTCAGGGTACATGACGCCAATAATCCTTGCTCATTAGCCAGCGTCCATGCTTGATGCAGGTCAGAGTTCCCAAAATAAGGAAACGTTACTAAATTTCTACCAGAAATAACAGTGGAAATAATCCACCTCCTAACTTTATACATCTCAACCTTATTCTAGAGGGTAGAAATACATGTATTAATGAAATCTTAAAATCTCAAACTGTATTTTTATATATGGGGGCATGGAAAGGTAAGCTACTTAAATTATGCATAACACTATGTATAGCCCTATACTGCAAGAGTTGGAAAGGTTGATATAAAATATCATTAATTTTAACATAGTTCAGACCAGAACGAGAGGGAGAGCGAAAGAAACTTAGACGTGAGAGAGACATTGAATGGCTGTTTCTCCTATATGCACCAACTAGGGACCAAGCCAGCAACCTAGGCATTGGAATCAAACCTGTGACCTTTCCATTTGCAGGATGACGCCCAATAACTGACCTCACTGGCCAGGGCATGAAAAACTTAAAAAAGCTAATGGTGTTCCCATTTTCTTTTGGCCTCTGTTGCAACTGTTATTAACAATTCTGTTTTTTAAAAATTCTGCGGAAGAGATAATCTAAATTTTCTAACTGGCATTTTGTCTTTAGAGAGAAAAATCTAGGTACATTTTACAAAGTGGATATCCCTCATTTTCAAAAACTGGTTTTGTTTTGTTTTTTTTTTTCAAATGAATAGGCACCTTCCTTAAGAGGAACAATATTCCTGGTAGAATTTTTTTTTAAGGTATTTTTGGAATTTTCAAGTTTGTATGTATATAGCAGAATCAGAATTTTAGAGTTGGAAACCCATGGAGATGATTTAGGCAAATTCCATCATTTTACTGATGAGGAGTGTGTGGCTTAGAGAATGGAAGGGATTCCACCAAGACCACCCTGTGTGTTGGGGCAGCAATGTGACCAGAACCCCATCCCAGACTGCTGGTCTCTAGAATCATTTTCCTCTGCTACAACTATAATAAGCTGCTGGCTTTATTTGTTTGTTTATTGCTGTATGTGCCATTGTAATCTGAAGAAGAAAAAGCTATCCCCAAATTATCTCCTCCTCCTTCATTTCTTTCCTTTCACCCTAAAGTCAAATCTTTCTGACTGAATAGATTTTGCCCTGGATCTGTGACAGCACATTCTCTCTTGACCAGGCATCAGCAGCTTTGGTCCACATCTGGAGTGGGCTCAGTGCAAGTATTCTCAGGTCTCAAAAAATGGGATTTGGGTTTTGTCTGCAGCACAGAGAACTTGCAGTACAGGGAGTTTGTCCCATAGCAGACTCAATCTTCTGGGGTTTTTTCTTTCTTTTTTCTTTTCTTTTTCTTTTCTTTTTTTTCTGTCTTCAAAACAAGTAGCTCTTCTCAAACACCTTAATACACAATTATGTTTGTCTGTTTACACTTGGGAGACAGAGGGCTTCTTGTCCCAAAGACATACAAGGAGTCTGGGAACAGCCACAAACAGATGTTGAAAATGTCCATTTGTGGCAAGTTTATTACTATAGCACCAGGAATAAACACTGAAGATGCAACCCCTTTGGAGGGGTGAGTATCTGTGTTGAGAGGGGAGTGGTATCGAGCAGAGTAGAAAGTGAAAGAAGGTCTTTCTTTCTTTCTTTTTTTTTTTTTTTTGATTTGCTCTAGTATTTGTTTATCTCCCTCAACAAGGAAAATCTCACTATTTGGCTTTGGCTGTTTAAAGGCTTTTGCCAAATGCTTAACAATCTGTAGGGTTTGATTTCTCTCAAAAAATCACTTTGAGAACAAGGCTCTATGTAACTAAGATGTGTTTGTTTTTGTTTAAATTACTCAGAAAAGAAATCATCTCTTGTCCATTGTTAAAAGAGAGGTTTCAATCAAAGGAAAATTCTACATATTTTAAAATATACAAACAGTTCTTTGAAATTGATGCCAAATCAAACTCAAAAAGGGACGTTTTTCTTGCAGAAGTTTTGAGTTAATTCTGTGTGCAAGGCTTGAGTGGAAAAACTCTGAGACTGTCAGAGCAACGAATTACTACAACACTGCATTGGGATTCGGAAGTTACATAAGCAGAATTGTCTCAGGATAGTACGAACACTCTTGAACGTGGTTTTAGGCTAAATTCTAGCAAGATAGAAAAAATTCTTTTCAAAGTGAGTCATTTTTTTCAATTCAATAAAAGGTGGTAGATCGGTTTCTGTTGTTACTGGATCTAAATGTCTGATGTGAGAGGGCATGCCTGTCATCACTGTCTCAAAAATTCAGTTGAAATGTCCCCTGTTGTTAAAGAAATAACATCCTTTCCCCTATCTAAATTTCTCTTAGGATGAAAAGCAGTAAATGCTAAGGAGACAAGACTAGTGGGGAAAAGGGACCACAGATCAGGAAACCCAACAGTTTAACTTTAGTTCTGCCACTATTGGGCCATGTCCTTCTTTCTTTACCTCCTTTCATTATGAGCAGGTAATGTCATGCCTACCTCAAAGGCTTTTTGAGAAGGTAAAACCAGGTGTATGTAAAAACAGTGACAACATAAAAAGCAATATATAAATATAAATTAAAATTCAGTTATTAGTTTTAAGTCAGTGTTGATATGGGACAGAATAGTTTGCTTGGGATTGAAAAAGCCAAAAAAGGGTTTTGTTCTTATCATAAGGGGAATAAACCAGAGAAGAGATTAGAATAAGAGATGTGCCCCAAACATGGTGATCAGAACAGATCTGTGGACCTGGAACTAACCTGGGCCCTTCAGGTCCAGGTAAAAGCAGGTGTAGTTGGTCAGAAAAAGCTGTTAGCTAAAGGTGGACAGGAAGAAATCAGAGACAAAAGTTAGGTCAAACCTTTTTCCTCACCCCTTTTCCTCACACAGTCACTTAAATACTTTCTGTCTGTCACTCTGAGAGAGGCTACCATGCATTTAAAGATAAGTAGGACAGAGTTCCTGTTCTCAAGGAATTTGTAGGCCAGTAGAAGTGATAAGGTGATTGTAGCTTTCAGCATGTGGGTGTCTGTGAGAGATACAAATGAAGAACCAAGTGCAGAGGAGGGAGAGGTTACTATGGGCTGAACTGAGAACATGAGAAGACTCTCTACAGCAGAGTGAGGTAGATTTTTAAAGGCTGCTTAGACTTTCAAGGGACTGAGATCGGCAGGGGCAGATACTAAGGGCTGAGAGAAGAATACAAACCACCAAAGTGTTAAGGTGGGAAGTGGAGGGTGGCACAGAAAAAGGAAAAAGGTCCAGTTTGACTGGACTGTAGAGTTCAAGATGGAGTACAGTGAGAGACAAGACCGGAAAGGTAAGTTGGGACAAGATTGTTATTCCAGCAAATGTTTGCTGAGTGCCTAATAAGAAATCTAGAAATGTGCACATACAGGAAAAGGGTGTCATAGAACAGGTAGAACAAGAGAAATTCTAAGAAACCAGAAAGCTGGACAAGGGAAGGATTCAGGAACCCTGATAAGCCAACTAGGCAGAAGATACATCACACAAACAAAAGTGGATCATGAATCTAAGGCAACCTTCTGTCAAAACCAGGAAGCCTCTTATATTTTCCTCTTGGGATGGGAACCAATCCAAGGGCATGATCAGCCCAGGCCTGCACTGGGGAGCAGGTAAGTGGATGCATCTGACTGTAGAGGGAGACAGGGCAAAGATGGAGGATAGGTGCTAGCAGAGTACAGTAGGAAGATGGCTTTGACCCTAGATTAATATGGATTGTGTTAGGACTGGGGTAGCCATACCTCTTTGAGCTGATTTAGAGAGACAACAACATTTTGGTAATTTGGTTCAAGTTCTGGCTTTTGGGGCACTGAGTTGTTTGAATCACGTGCGTTAAGGTCCAGAATGGCCTCAGGGCTGTCAGACCACACCAGGGCACTAAAACTTTTGAAAAGGAATTACTGAGTTGGCCAAAAAGTCCATTACGGTTTTTCCATGCCATAGCTATAGTAGTTGTAGCTTAGTTGTCTTTAACTTTGTTCAAAACAGTCTTGTTAGATTATATTTGGACAGCTGGTGAATTTTTGTACCACCATTTTAATACTGAAGATGGAAGAAGATACACAATGCCTTTAGAGTATTATGGTTTATTATTTCCGGAAAGATAACAGTGCAACTTAAATGCAAAAAAAAAAATGATTTGTGCGGTGTATGGAGAAGGTGCTGTGACTAATTGAACATGCCAAAAGTGGTTGGCTAAGCTTCTTGGTACTATTGACACTCTAGCCAAATAATTCTTTGCTGTGTGGCTGTCTCATGCCACTGGAAGATGTTTAGCAGCACCCCTGGCCTCTACTAGAAGCCAATAGCAGAAGATAGCTGACATACTCAAAATATCCACATTACTAAAGTCATCGGTGAAAATGAAAAAAATGTGTCTCTTATTTTACGGAAAAAACATAATGGACTTCCTGGCCAACCTAATGTATTTGAAAAACTGTCCCCAGAGCTTGCCAGGTTTTGAATGACAGAGCCTTGGGGACAGCTGCTGCCTGAAGCCAACTCTTCCTTGTCCTGGGCCTCTAAGGATCAGTGCTTGTCTCAGTCACAGGGATAGTGTGAGACTAGGTCGGTGCTAGATTTGAAGGAGCAGACTAAGTCCTACTTTAAGGAGTGGCGAGTTGAAGCTCTATCTAAAACACAAGTGTATGCATTCAGAGGGTGATGGAATGTGGTCTTGTCTATGGTGATTATTTGCTGCTTGTCCCCACTGCAACAGGCATGTTCTTTTACAGAGGAATTTGGCGGGGCCTGGAGCTGGCTGCGTGGAGTTAATTGGGAATTTCAGGATTCTGACTTTTCCTAGCTTGAACCCAGTCTTTTCAGTTGCCTTCTTTTCTGGCTCTACTAGATCAAATAGTACCAGTAGGAACAAGGAATGCCCTTTCCAGATGAGAACGTACCTTTGCCAGGTCATGTAAAAGATTTGCGGGAGATCACTCAGAACATCAATGGTAAAGACATTATGAGAATTCCACGGCTCAGTCAAGCATGGTAGATAAGTGACACACATCAGCCTCCCCATTCCCCATCCCATCCCGCTCTCCATCCCTAGGGCTGTGGTTGCTAATTGATCAGAACCCTTTCATCATTGCTGTCTAGGTAGACATGACCAATCTGTTGGAATTTGCAGGAAAATGGCACTGAATCTGATTGGCGGTTGAGCCCTATAGGTCTGGAGCCCATCTAGGGCCACAATTTACTTATCTGTAACCTTGAGGAAATCACTTCTTTGAGCCTGTTTGTCATCTATAATGTTGGGTCAGTGACACTGTCTACCTCACAAGGCTGTGGTGAGGATTTAATGCCATAACATGCACTTCAATAAAGGTTCTCAGCAAATCGAAACCTTTGCACCTCAGTCCTTTGGTTAGCCACTTTCCTCTTAGTGAAACTTGTCACGCGCAGGCTCCTGTGAATATTAAAAGCACTGACAGGAGTCCTGTGGTTGGAGCAAAGACTGGTTTGCTAAGCAATAGCCAGTGCTGGTTCCCCAGCCTGTCATCAAGCAGCCTCTAGTAGGAGAATTCCTAGACAATGGGTTTAGGCTTATTCCCAGACTTGCAAGAAACACTGCTCAGATTTTCCCACTGAAGTGCCCCAAAGGGCAGAGGAAAGTCCACAGCCCCTTTGGTGCTCCTGCTCTCCCAGTCTGTTGACATAACCTCAAAGAACCCAGTTCCCGCAAGGTGAACATTGCCAAGCTTTAAGTTTTATCTTAAAATTCATGTGAGTTTTACCTTATTATATGCCAGATTTTTGTTTTCAATATAAAAACAATGTTTAAACTTCTGTCAGTTAAATGTCCCTCTTTTATCCCCTTTCTGTATTTCATGCCCGCCCATCACCTAGGTTTTGGTGTCTAATATTAATATATATAACATCTCAACCAGTTCATAAATTTCTGCTTTTAATATAGTCTGAGTTACCACTAGCACAGGCCACAGGAAAATACCAGGCTGTCTCCTCTGCATTTGAGCTTTTTTGAAAGATTTACTTAGGAACAATTTATCATTTAGTTGCAATTTTTAAAATAATCTTAATTGGCCACATATGTTATCAAATAAGAGCTAGTGTTCTAGCCGCCACCCCCCTCTACATAGCCCCACCCGCCCATAACGTGCGCATGCGTGCTACATTCTGTCAGGCTGTCAGAAAATGCATCCGCTCTAGGCAGATACCGTCAGAGGACAGCCTCTTTCTGATTGTAGATAAGATTCCTGATATTACATCTATTTTAAGGAGAGATAGACTCTTGATTTTAAAGCTCTTTCCCTCTTTTTTCCCAGTTCCTCCTCTCTCAACTATGGCTCCCATGTTTTGGTAGCCATAAGTCATTAGTGGTTTTTAATTTCTCTGAAACTGAAATAAGGTCTGAAAGGGTGGATTTGTCCCTTTTTTCCTCCTTTTTCCTTTTTTTCCCCCCTGGCTAATCGGAGGAACGCAACCACATCTGAAGCCACTTGGCTCATTATGAATTTCATGGAAACTGATTCTCTGAAAGTGTTTCCATATGTGTGTTCCCAATATATCCCATCCTCTCTAAATGGGAGCACAGACGTGTGCATGGCTGGAAATGGCTTCAGGATGTGACAGAGCAGTCATATGACTGCCACAGCACTGTGGGTGGCCTCTTCTGAAAGACACGGTGTCCTGGGTGCTGGCCTCCTTCCTGCAGCGGATCTAGTTTCAAAGACTATCCACCCTTCCTAGCCTTTAAAAAGTTCTTAATCAAGGCCTAGCAAGATCTCTCATTTTTCCTCCGTCTCCCCCCCACCCCCAAACCCTTGCTTGGCTCCTGCCTCCTCTTACTCTGGCTTCCACCGTACCCTACACGTACATTCGCACCTCTGCCTCCTTGCCCTTCACAAAGAGGAAATACATCATTCCAACAATATCCTCAAAATTTGGGTAAGTTTAAGGAATGGTTGAAGTTTCTAAAACTTGCCAGAAAAAAAACTAAGTTTTTTCCCCTCTTTCTTTCAGCATAGCATACTTTCTAAGCCTTAGGATCAGCTGGTCTTTCAGAATTTGTGAGCATGCAGTGGAAAAGTACAATTCATTGCAACATGGAAAATAAATATTTATACTGGATAGTTGAGGCACTTTTCCTCTCCTTTGCAAAACTATGGAGTTTGCTAGCCTGACCTTTCATTGTCTTATAAAATTAATTTCAAATTCTCAATTTGCTGGTTTCTTCTCCTTTAGCATGACCCATTACATTTCTTCCATTAGGGTATATTTTTCCAGTTAATATCTAATGAAATTAAAACCAATTTAGTGACAGATGCCTGACCAGTTTAATGCAAAGAAACAAATTCAGGGAAATTAAGGAAGTTGATGTAAAATCCCTCAAAACCTCAATGTAGAAAATGCAAAGTAATGGTCTGCATATAGTCTAAGATTGATTTTGGGTAATGTTTATATAGCATTTCTGCTTCTATTATGTGGCCTGCTTTGAGACCATGCTAGTAATTTATTCACTTAGCACATTTTTGGGAAGCACCTGTCAGCACCATGCTATCTATGTACTAGGTAGGATCAAAAGGGACATAAGATTCTTATTATTAATTTGCTTTCCCCTTAGTTGGAAAATGAAAATACTTAATATCTGAAACCAATGACAATGACATGCGCAAGAGGTAAAATTTACATAATGAATATTCAAGATATATATAGTAAAGAAAAGAGGATAGAAACTTGTGTACCAGAGAAGCCCTGTGTGTAGTGTTAAGCTCTATAGATAGTGCTTACTTACCTTGGTCTAGCAGCGGGAAGAGAAGTGGCCAGGAGTTTATCGAGAGCATAACCAGAGCTCCAGGGTGGTCCTGAGTACATGTCCTCCCAGGAAGAGCAGGGGTTAACACCAAGAAGTAGTGGGACATGACCTTGGTCAAGTACAACAGAGGACTCTGAACACACCAATAGCTTCCTCCTAATTTTTTGCCACTTCATTGCAGAGTTTGCTCAGTCATGCTTTATGAAAGGTGGCTGGCCTGGGCTGGTTCAGGGTGACACCCTCTGGTTTTAAGACTCTGCCACCTGTATGGCCTGCAAAGATAGTAAGCAGATTTTCCCCTTCCAGGTGCGTTTTCACAAAATGCAGATTTAAGGAAAGCCAAGGCTCATTCTCCACCTTTTCCCACTGTCACATGCTCTGTCAGAGTGGCTGAGGTAGAGTAGAACATTTGGACCTGGGATAGATCCACCATGTCTCCAGACTTCATTTCTTCTTCTACAAAGGTCATCTGTGATTCTTGATGACTCTGATATACAGCTCTATATACTAGTCTAGAAATTCAGACAGCATGTGAGCTTTACTCTGTTACTTTTACTACCTATTCCAAATGTTAAGTAACAGGACCTTAGTGACAGCAGTTACCCTGGGCTCCTGAGGACAAGTGTGCTAACTAACCTGCCTTATGGGCCATGCGTGTCTGGCCTGGCCCTCTTTCCCCTCTTTTCTTCTCCCTATGGCTTCCCAGTGTAGACCTACACACACATACTGACTCTAGATGGCAAAACAGAGATCATCTATCTGTTCACTAGTGGCAACTGCCATTTGCAGGGCCCTGTGGGGAACATGAGGTCAAGTGAAGTAATGATGCTGGGGAAGAATTTTGAACACTCTTTAAAGAGAGCTTTAGAAGATTTTATACGTATGGAATGATACGTAAATGATATTTGAATTATGTTTCAGATTTGAGGTCAACATTGCTTAATGATTATTTTACTTATTTTTTAATGTGTCAGAATGTACCAGTTATACAGAGTTCCCAATCCTTAATTTATTTATTCATTCATTTATCCCTCCATCCATTCACCTATATTTTAAAAAAATAAATTGAGCTCTTAGATGATAGAAGATTCTGAGGGATGTAAGAGGAAAATAAATCATGACTTTTACCACCCAAAGCTTACTTTAATATTGGAGAGAACAGGCTAAGAAACAGCAAATAATTCAGTAAAGTATTGACAAAAAGCCCAAAAGAATGCTATGGGAGATAAATGTTATTTGAACAGGAGTGAAATAGGAAATTATATAATAGAGCAGTTGTGGTGGTGGCAGCCAATGTTGTAGAAAGGGAAGATTCTTAGAGGAGAGAAGCTCTGAAGAGATCTTGTGTATTGTATGTTCCAATAGAAATGCCATGAAGGGGTTAATAAAAAGTACTTGGGCTTCATTCGAGATTTGTTGGAGCAATAACTCTTACCATTTAAAAGGCCCCAATGAAGCTTTGAAGTTCACACCTCATTGCTGAGAAGTATGATGGCTTTTCATTATGTAGATTTATGCCCTTGCATTCAAAAAAAGTAGGACAGACGACTCTAAATATGCCAATGTATGTCCCACCTGGATTTAGGCCTCTTCCTTTCCTCTGCCCAGACCTTCCTCCTCAGCTGGGATTTATAAATTCCACTGCTTACAGGGGGAAGAGACATAGGTACAGTGTTTTCTAGCTGACAGGCTGCAATGGCAAGCACCCAGTCGGTTATATATATTTTAAACTGCCATTTCCTTTCATTCTAGAGATCTCCTTGCCCATTTTCAACCAACCATTATTTATTGAGGGCCTACTAAATGCGAAAATGTATGTTAAAGTACTAGGTAAAGGCCTGGAAACATCAGGTATTGTTATTAAGCACTGAAGGAGAGACAAACAAGGATTAGACAGATCTCTGCCCTCAACAGCTCACTTTTTAGTTAGAAGCTAAGTATGAACCCGTATTGCTAGCATTACAAGCAGTGTGTGAAGGATGCTAAATGGGAGGGAGGAGGGGTTGCAGGCTGTGAGAATGAAAGGTCAGAGGTTCTCTTTTATTTTCACTGTCTTGGTTTCTTTTCTTTCCACCACATTTTCTTGTTCCAAAGACCCAAGAAACCTGGTTGGGTAAAGAGAGGCTATTTTCCTCTTTCCCTGTAGACCTGGGTGGGAGGGACAAGATTTTATTTTTTCTTTTAACATCAATTTTCTTTCTTTTTGTGCTTCATGGGCATTTTATTCATATATTCTTCCTCATGTATATAAGGTTGTGAAAAGCTTTTGTTGTTGCTGCTGCTGCTGCTGTACTAATGAGCAAGGTTTTTGCACCTGCGTTTGTGACAGCTGTATTCGTTTGCAAGCTGTCTGACTGTGGCTAGGGGTGCAGATAGCAGGTCTGGAATGAAATGCATCTGTAGGAAACCAGCAGGTCCTAAGGGAATCAAACCCTTGACCTTGGTCTCATTCACATTATGCCATGAGCAACTGAACTAATTGCTCACTCTTTAGTAGGTTAGATCAACAACAAGACCTAAAAGAGTTCTTAACAGTATCTCAAAGACAGTAATTCTCATTAGGGCAACACATAAGCACCAGAAGAGCCTACTTAAATATTTGTAGGCAAATTTACTTAGGCAAATAGAATTTTAAGGCAGGAAATAGATGTATCTGTGATTGTGTCAGCTAAATTCCTTTAGGGTAGCTAAGATTACCAAGGGGTCAGAAGTCAAAGAGTTCTGTCTAGTTTGTGGCTCAACCTTTCTTAAGCTGCATAATTTTGTAGAGTAAATGACTCCCCTTCTCTGAACCTCAGCTTTCCTATTTATTAACAAGTTAGATTAGGATAATCTAAACAGTAGATGAGGGCTTTGGATTTTTCCATCAGAGCACCCCAACCAGCAGAGGTAGGTAAGTGGGTGCCTTAGGGGATATGGAGGCATAGCCTAAAGCTTCACAAGTGCAAAATTTGTTCAAGTCATTTTTTGTTTGCCTAAAAACTGACTCAAGTGTTGCATTTACTCCATATCATAAATGGGCTTGTTGTGCAATGTACCCTGACTCCAAGCTGAGTGAAAAGAGCTATCAGGAAGAAGATACACCATGTTATCATGGGCTTCAGGTACCTTCTAGAAGTGCTGGATTTATTTAATCAGTAGGTTATAGTCAGGAGTTTTAAATGGTCTCTGGGGAGATTGTAGGCTCCAAGCCACACCCCTAGGGCAGCAATTTAGCATTGGTTTTACATTTATTAAATTAGATTGGGCTAATAGTACTTTTCGAGCCCTTCAGCCTTTTGTCTTGACCCTTTTCATAAGTAGATATTACATTTTCTTTACTTTAGTTTTTAAGTTTGTAGCTGTAATGTGGCTAGTGACACAGGAATGAATAACTTAAGAACACAACGTCAAAATAACCCAAGAAGGAGGTGTGAAGTGGAACCTGAGTTCATGTACACACTAGAAATTAGAAGTATTTGATAAAACCCTATTCAATAAAAGAAAACTTAATTGTATCATTTGCTTCTGCAACAATTATTATAAACTGAAGATGAGGAAGGGGTTTATGTTCTTTCCATCTCCCTTTCAGAGACTGTTACATAAGGCAGGGATTTTTAATCTTTTTCATCTCATAGCACACATAAACTAATTACTAAAATTCTGCACCACATCAAAAAGGTTCGATTTTTTGCTGACCTGACAAAAACATTGGGATAATTTTGATTCATTTACACCAGACAGCTATTGTTATGTTGGCTATTGTTATTATTTTTAAATTTGACAATGCAACAGCACACTGACGAAACATTGCTGGCGTAAGGGATCTCATGTGATCCTGCAGCATGTTGTTAATATTCTTCATATGGAGCACATTGCAGTGTGTTTCAGAAACATTTCTTGTTAACACATAATGACTAAGCAAATTCCAGAAAATTCTACTTTGTATAAGTTATAAAATTTACTGTATAATTTCTTTAATGTTCATATTAGCTCTCTTTTCCCAGAAGGAGTTACTCCTCAAGACATTACAGTCTCAAATGACCAAAAATGATTGGTCAAAATTCTGTAAACCTCACGGAGTCGTTGCATTGTTTTCTATAAACCACAACCAGAGCTCATTAATTGAAAAATGAATGTCAGTTTGCATTAGCTGACATCTATAAACTAAAATGGTACAGTGATCCCAGCATGTTGTAGATAATAAAAAACATTAGCAAAATGTATCAGGTAAAATAGAGAAGGTGGAGGGATAAATTCAAAACCCTCGTGGAGTTTACCGGCAGGGCCCTACATCAAGGGTTTTAATGAGGCTGCTGCATCAAAATAAGGGAAACCACATGGAGTCTTAATTATGACTACAGTATATTTTAAGTACAAATACCCATGAGAAGCATTTACATTGGCAAGCCTATCTGAGTGAGTTTTTTGCTTCCGTGGGGGGCAAACATTGATGTTTAAGTGTGGCTTCTTTCTGTTTAAAATTGCTCACGTTAGTCTGGTTTCTTTCATATGATCTGAGCATTGAACTTAATGTGTATAGAAGTGGCCCGCCTCTTGACTATTAGCTCTGCCAACTCAAGTTCACCTAGATGCTTGGCATTGAAAAGGCTGGGAGGGGAACATCTGTGGCCCCCATATTGGGCCTGTACTGGTAAGGCAGTTCACACGCGTGGGGCGGGGAGATGTTCAATCTCATCTGTTCCCATCTGTCATGATCACTACCTCTAGCTTTTTAAATTTGAGCTTGTCAGAATTTCGTATTTGGGAGGGGTTAGGCAGAGGCCAGTTGAGGATGGAAGAATTTGTAAAAAGCAGACAAGTTACTGCCCAGACTGTGTTAGTTTTGGTTTGTCATCTTGAAAGTGTTTGCTTCTGATATTCGAAGCTACTCACTAGCTTTTTACCCTCTGCTTCTGGGCCTGCGGATTCCGGGAAAGGACTAAGGAGGGGGTGGGAACTTCTCTGCCTCCCCCTCCCCAAGGCTGTTGCTTCTCCTGTGTCTTGGAATACACGATGCTAGAACTTAGAGCTGGAAGGGAACTTAGAGCTCATCCCCCTCATTTTACAGATGATGACACTGCCACCTCTGACTTCTGCCTCTGGCCTTCCACTCTCAGTAAGAAGAGCCAGGCAGGTGAGACTTTTAACCATTGCTGGGCTGGGCTGGGAGGGGCTGTCTGATTGTTACTGTCCGATTTATGAGAACAACTTTTTGTTAACTAACTATACGTTGCTTTTAAATAGTCACTTTTTATTACAAATGCATATCATGGCACTTAGCCCTGGCATTTTATGAAGATCACAGGCAGTGTGCATTTTAACAGAAATCAACAACTTTTTATCAGCACCTTTTAAAGAACAGTGTTAGGGTTATTGTTTCTAAGAATAAGTGCTAAATACAAATGGGGCTGGAGAAGTACCTACTCACCAAGGACTTCCAGAATTACTAAGTGCTTTCCCTTATAGATAAAAGCTTTTGGAAAAGCAAATATATGAGATCCAAAGAATTGGAAGATGTGTAGATGCCTCCTAAAGCTTAAGAACCCTGGTATTACAAAAGGGCTTGTCACAATTTCGTTAATTTTAGGAAATCATAACCCAGTCTTTGAAAACTCATTTCCACGTGAAGTGGTTTATACTATGGTTTCGTAAGTTAAGCACCAGAAATACCTATCAGAGAAGCGTACTGTTGGCTTTAGAAGCTGAAGGATTTCGCATGTCAGGGGGAAACCATCTTTGCCTCCATGTTACCCATTTGGCCTGAAGCAAATTCTGCAGCATGTGGTACAGGGGCTTGGTAAATAGATGGCGAGGGGTCCCTTCTCATATCTCCCTTACACAGAGAACCTTTCACAGAAACTACTGGTGGCACCTGGCCTAAATCAGGTCTTATGTCTACTATCAAGGCTTGAAATGCAATGATTTCTATTTGAAGTACCCCACCTCCTGCCTCATGCTTTAAAAGCCTACTTATTTTGTTTATGACCCTCGGGAGAATTTCTAAGGGCTAGACTCTCCCAATATGCCCCCAGATAATATAAATAAGTAATCTTCTTTGATTTCAGTCTGGTTTGACTTTTTTTTTTAATTTGCTACTAAGATGAAGAATAAAACAAGATTTTAAATTACATCAAGGGTTGAAGTGATAGGAGCACATTAGTATCTTTAAAGTTCCTTCATTGATGAAGGGGTCCTGCCAAGAATACCGATAACAAAACTGATCATTGTCAAATTTCTTTATATTCGGTTGAGAAAATTAAACTAGTCCCTTAGTAAAAATGTCACTTTCAAATATCTGAGGTGCCACGAGAAACAAAAAGAGAAAAAGAAATCAATGAAGGTTCAGTCTTATACTCTGGTGAGTGAATCTATATGATAAGTGTGTTGGGTTGGTTTACGAATACGACCTAGCACGCATTTGGGTTTTTAAAGCCCTTTGGGATTCTCTGGGGATGACGAACTTAAAGATGAATGCCACTAAGACTGTAAAGTGGCAAAAAAAAAAAAAAAAAGACTGTGTCGTGACCGGTGCATTTTAAGATCTGTTTGTGGCTTGCTATTCCTTTTTAGGAAGCTAAAGATTTCTTTTTTTCTTGTAAAAATTCTATCATTATTTAATTGATATTTACAGATTTTTCCCCCCATCTTCTGTTATAATTTTTAGGTGCTTCAGAACTGGGCCCTTTTTCAGACCCCAGGCAGTTCCCAAGCATTTCATCCCTCACTGAGAGCCGCTTCTCCAACCCACGAATGCACTATCCAGCCACCTTTACTTACACCCCGCCAGTCACCTCAGGCATGTCCCTCGGTATGTCCGCCACCACTCACTACCACACCTACCTGCCACCACCCTACCCCGGCTCCTCCCAAAGCCAGAGCGGACCCTTCCAGACCAGCAGCACTCCATATCTCTACTATGGCACTTCGTCAGGATCCTATCAGTTCCCCATGGTGCCGGGAGACCGGTCTCCTTCCAGAATGCTTCCGCCATGCACCACCACCTCGAATGGCAGCACGCTATTAAATCCAAATTTGCCTAACCAGAATGATGGTGTTGACGCTGATGGAAGCCACAGCAGTTCCCCAACTGTTTTGAATTCTAGTGGCAGAATGGATGAATCTGTTTGGCGACCATATTGAAATTCCTCAGCAGTGGCCCAGCGGTACGGGGGAGCCACATCCCAAATGTATCAATATATACATATATAGAGAGAGTGCGTATATATGTATATCAATTAGCTATCTACAAAGTGCCTATTTCTTAGACGATTTTTCACTCCCTCATTCAGTCATGCTGTTGCAACCATAAGAGGGTAGCTATTGAGAAGCCAAAGGCCCGAGAATCATAATCAGGTTTCAGATGGTTTTCTATTTTTATTTAAATAGAAAATGTACTTTTACAAACAAAGGAAAAAGGTATTTTTGTTGTTGATGTTTGGTCTGTTATAAATAACCTGTTCATATGCCGATTCAGAAAGGTGGACTCCGGGTTCAGGAGGAAGAAGAGCAAAGCCGCTTCCTCTCTGGGCTCTGAAACCACACGCCCTCGCGGCGGCCGCTGAGTGTGGACCGTGCGCTGTGCAGACCAGCTTGCAAAGCCGGTCAAGGTGCACGTAAAGGGAAAAGAGGTAGCGTGGACGTGTCCACTGCAGTGTAACTGTTCCAAACTGGCTTTCACATCTGCTGCAAGTACTCATTTGAACTGTTTGGTTCAGTTTATTATTATTTTTCCCTACTTTAAGAAAGTGACTTCAAAAATACTGATCAGGAAAGGTTGTTTTCTTTTCTTTTTTTCTTCTTTTTTTTTTTTTGTACTTGTCCCCCACCCCTTTTCCCATTTAACCCAAAAGAAATACCATCCTGAAACCCCTGTCCTCTTTTTATGCAAAACTGAAAATGGCAATACCTTATTATAGCCATAATGGTATAGATAGTGTTTGTGTTTGGCTGTGTGTTATTGTTTTCTTTTTTTTTAAATTATGAATATGTGTAAAATCTGAGGTAACTTGCTAAGTGAATGGTCATATAACTTTAAAGATATATTTATAATTATTTAATGACATTTGGACCCTTGAGACATTTCTTAGTGTATCGATATGTTGACTTCGGTCCCTAAAAGTGCTCTTTATGAAATGACAAATTTCTTCAGCGGGCTAGAGCCATGCCTGAAATATTGCTAAGCAATTTCAGTTCATCCAGGCACAATGTGATTTTTAAAAATACTTCCATCTCCAAATATTTTAGATGTAGCTTGTTTTTGTGACTTATGAAGGAAATGTTATGTTAGTCCTTTTGGATCTTTGATTGCCTCTAACACAGCTTTGCCTTTGAAAGCAAGAATTTAGGGATTTTAAAAACAACTCTTAGCCCTTTATCACTTATATTGCCCTTAACCAGCATGAAATGCTGGAGTGATGTGGTTCTTTCATTTCTTTCAAGTAACGATGACTCTTGTCATATTAAAAAGACAAGCACAAGAGAATCATTGAACTGCAGAGAAATGTTCTGTGGTTTCGTAGTTAAAGCAGAACTCTAAATCGCCAGGCTTCATAGTGAAGATGTAGTGAGCCGAAAGCCACACGTGTGGCCAAAGGACCAATAATGGTACACATCATACAGGAAAGCAAAATTGCACCAGAGATTCTTAACCAACCCGCCTTATCAAACATGGATCAGGGGAACCCAAATCTACCCAAGGCCCCAGGGGCAGCTTTCCACAGAATTTGCATTTAAAGGAGCAGATTTAAGTCTTTGTCTTATGGGGGCAAGGTCATCAGAAGTAGCAGGCCAGTTCCAGCAGGTAGCTAGCTGATCTGAGAGCACATACAAGCTGTGGGGTCCCATGTACAACCTTAGACGTTTGTACTTCTCACGGTGGAAGGAGAAGGGAAGGCAAAGCTATGTGGAGTTGAGTGTCTACTACTGTCTATGACTTGGAGCTGAAGCCCTCCTGTAGGATGCACTTTGACCACGCCTGGTAGCCACGTGGCTAACTCTCGAGTGTAAGTCCTTAATTGAATGAAGCCAGGATCTTTTAATGACACCATCAGGCAAATTCCTGCCCTCCTCCCCGACAGGTCAGGGCCCCTTTTTGAATTCTGTGCCCCTGTGCATAGAGATTTGCCTCCAGCCCCCGGAGGCCCCTTGCTCTCTCTAGTGATTCTCCAGCCCACCTTTCTAAGCTGCCAGGGTTGCAGGGCAGCTTGCCAGGCTGTTGGACCTGTCTTCTTGCCTGGAAGTCCCCTGTGGAATCCATCCTAACCCCTCCTAATAAGAGTGGAGGGGAAACCAAACCAAACCAAAACACTTTGCCTTCTAAAGGTTGTATACCAAGTATGCTTAGATAAAGAAGCCACTTTTCTATTACTTAAGTAAGATGGAAGTAGTCATTGATACTATTTATTGTTTGTGTGTGGTAGCTTGAAGCATGCCACTGTCCATTTATTTGTAAGTGTAAAATGTGTGTGTTTGTTTCAGCAGCACTTAAAGAAGCCAGTGTCTGGTTACACATTTCAGTTTTAATTAATTGACATAAAAATGTTACCGCCAGTGCCAGCTGTACCGTATTTAATAATAATAAAAAAAGGTACTATATTTGTACATCATTTTTCTAATGTTAAAAGGGCTTTTTTAAGTTTACAGTACACATACTAAGTGACCTTAGGGATGCTTTTGTGTTGAAATGTTATTATAGTGGCTGCAGGCAGCAACCCAGAAACACTTAAAAATTTTTTTCTTGGGAAAAACTCAAGCACTTACTCCTTCCACCCTTATCTAACCACTCTAGTGGGGTAATTCACATTTTTAGATCAAATTCTGCTCTTTTTTTTGGCCTGGGGGTTAAATTTTTTCCTTTATTTATTTATTTTTTTCTTTTTTTTTTAACTAAACCCTCACTTTGTACTGGGTCACGTGTATGAATTGTGATTTCAAGACCAAAGCAAAGCCTTACTTCTGCTCTGGAACCACGTACTAGCCATCAGTCTATTTCCTTCAGGTTAAAAGAGCATGGTTCCTTTTGTAGCATAAGCAGTGCTGGAGTTTACAGTGTGACCAACAGTCATTCTTTTTTTTTTTTAAATCTATTTCAGTTGTCTCACAAACTTTAACCTGTCCGAGTCCCAGAACAGGTACCACAGCTTTGGCTTCAGATTAGTGAAATGACATCCAGCCTTGGAACTGGGAGACTCACCAGATTAGCTGTTGTTTGTCCCTCCAACTGTCTTTACCCCACCAGAGCCTGATAAAAGGGAGCAGAGAAATCCACATGATTAGTGACCATACGTTGCAAATTCAGATGGGAGAAGATTTGCCTGCTGGCTTAAAGAGCTTCCTCCATTCCCAAGAAAGGGACTGACTCAGAGTCTAGGTTAATACATGGAAACACAAAGCACTGGCAAAAACAATAATTATATCTCTGATATCCGAAAGGACAATAAGAAATGGAATGAATAAAAGATAACTCTTCCCAACCTTGAATTTGTTATCCTTAAAAAGATAATTCATCTTAAAAATATTTTCTATGTGAGATTTTTTAGATGTTTGTTTACTTCATGTTTACAAATAACTGTTTGCTTTTTACTGCAGTACTTTGAAATATATCAGCCAAAACCATAACTTACAGTAATTTCTTAGGTATTCTGAATAAAATTCCATTTTTTGGATACGCTTTACCATTCTTAGATTTCTGTGGAACAAAAATATTTGTAGCATTTTGTGTAAATACAAGCTTTTCGTTTTTATTTTTTCCAATCGCTGTTGCCCAAGATTTGCTTCCCATGCGCATATTGTACAAATTCTGCTTTGTGCCACAGGTCATGATTGTGGATGAGTTTACTCTTAACTTCAAAGGGACTATTTGTATTGTATGTTGCAACTGTAAATGGAATTATTTGGCATTTTTCTCATGATTGTAATATTAATTTGAAGTTTGAATTAATTTTCAATAAAATGGCTTTTTTTGGTTTTGTTATGTGTGTACATTGGGTCTTTTCTCATTCGTGGTTTCTTCGCTAATCTGACGCCAACTCCTGCCTGCACGTGGGCATTTATGGCTCATAGGACTTGCCAGGGCTGAGTGAGCACAGAGATCCTGTATTACTGGGGAGAGGAAAAAAGGCTTGGTAAGCAGCTGATTCTTGCTTTGTCCTACTCCTAGAGAGGGTGGTCAAAGACCCTAGCAGTAAGCTCACTTCCTCATCAGTCTGTGTCTGGGGAAGGAATGCTCACCCCATCCGCGGGTGAAGGCCTCTTCCCAGCTATGGGACTGGTCAGGTTGTAAAGACGGCAACCTCGGCAATTCCATGGTTCTCATCTCTGGGCGCAGGAGCGAGGTCTGACAAGTGAACCCCTGGCTGTATTCAGAAGATCTCAGGTGGTCCAGCCATAGCAGGTATTCTAGTTTCCTTCCCACATCTCTTTTGGGTTCTTAAAAATAAAAGTGAACCAAGCCAAGGATGAAAAAATATGGATTTTGGCCTGGAGAGCCTCTAGTGAGCGTAACTATAGTTTTCAGATTTTTTTTTTTTTCTGGGCCATTGCTTGTTTTTGGTAAGTCCCTCCCTTTTGATGAGGTTGAGGGCCTGCAAAGAGTGGTGGCTTTCTGTCTGTCTTGTGCTGTCTGTAGGCCTCAGCTCACCACAGCCCCAAAGCAGGGACCAGAAAGCTCAGCATCCCGCGTGTGACACACACCACACTTGAGTTAGAGGCCTCCTTCAAGAAAATCTGTTCATTCTTACCCCTCTGGCACTGTTTTCTGAGAAACCCTGGAAACAGCTCATTTTTAAGACTAGGAGACCGCCTAAGAGCACTTGAGTAAACTCAGGCCAGGGAACTTATTTGCAACTCTTGGAGGATGTACACTTTATCTTTGTAAACATCTGAGTGACTTTAAAAGGCATCACCTGGGAGGTGGGTACAGAGGCATCCTTTCTCGCCCCAGCTCTGCCAGCAGCATGGTTTAGGGCAAATCACTGTACCCCTAGGTCTTAGTTTCTTGCTTTATGGAAAGGCATTGGGCTAGACCTTGGCACTGCTGACATTTCAGGCTGGATGATTCTTCCCGTGTGTATCTAGGGAGGGCTGTCCTGGGCATTGTAGCGGGTTAGCAGCATCCCTGGCTTTTACCCATTAGATGGCAACAACACGGCCCCAGTCCTAACAAAGAAAAATATCTCCAGAACTTGCCAAATACCCCCTGGAAGGAAAATCCCCCGACACCCCTCCATTGAGAACCACTGGGCTAGGGGCTGTCTCCAAATGCTTAGGTCAGGCTTTACGGACAGGTCTGGTGTGCGGAAACATTGCTCATTAAAACATCATAGCCAGGCAGAAGACTGAGGGGCTTCTCAGTGGTGGGTGTACATCAGCCTTTGCCATCCCATCACTTGACGGCACCCTAAGGTTTGGCCGGGTTGTGAAGGAGGCCCCTGGGTTTGCCGTCTGCACATCTTCCTCCTCCCCACACCATGGCTGTGCTGCCGGGGAACAGCCCAGCTGTGGGCTTGTCAGGCTCGAGCCGCTGGGCCATGTTTATCGTGGCTGCTGCTGCTTCTTACTGGAAACGACAAGCGGAGGAAGAAGAAGGCAGTTTCTGCCATGTTTTTGACCCCCTGTGTCCCCTGCCCCCCAAATATTTAATCATCAGACATTTCTTCCAGAGTGGGTGTTTCCTGTTAACTCAATCCCAGCCGAGACTGGCCCAATAAACACCTCAGCTCTCTGTCACAGAGTTTATTTGGCTGGGAAATGGGTATTGGCGTGTAAACAGGAAGCCCCCTGAAGTTATTATCTACAGATGCGGCTGAAGAGCCACGTGTTTATATTTATGGGATTTGAAAACAGTCTGAAAGGCAAGGGAGGAGGTGGGGGAGCCCTTGTTCACAGTCAAGGAGAGCAGGGTCCACAGAGCTTCGTGAGTTTGTTTATCATTCCCTGTGGAAAAGGGTGGTTAACAAATAATGACACAAGGAAGAGTCATGGCAGAAATAGAGGCACCAGTATCTGCTTTAAGCCAACAACCTACCTAGATTGTTAGGTAAACAGGCAATCCTGTCCACTGGCCTCTGTCCCAATTATTTGAAAATCATTTTAGAGACCAGTCCTAGGAAACAATGGTTCAGGGGCATCTAAAACGGTGCTAAGACTGTCATAGTCACTACCTTTTTCTGGGAACAACTCAACTGAGTGCCACAGGTTTAGCAATCATGGTCCAGCTTGCCTGTGAGATCCCAGGCAAACTCTGGCATTGCTCCTCGAGTCAGAGCTAAGGGGCTGGGAAGAGTGCCTTCAGTGACAGCTGTCCTGGGTTGGTGCAGAGAACTTGCAGGTGTTGAGACAGCTGGCCTGCACACTGGGACTAGGGACACTGTCTACTCCAATTTGTTTTCCACCCACCTCTGCTCGTCCTTCATTGGCTGTCTCCTCAGGCCTGGAGAAGGTGCTTAAGGAAGGCTGGCAGGAACTAGTACACTAACAGCTGATTCTGTCAACTATGAGCTGTGAGCAAAGGCATGGGCATTGCCCTCCTTCTTGCCCCTATTCCTATGCACTCTGACTCTCCAGCAGTTTTCCAGCACTCAGGAGGCCTTGAAAGTGGTTTTTAAAAAAAGTTATGAATCAAAATTTAGTCGAGGATGCACTGCAGGTGCCGAGGGTAATGTATATCAAGGAGTGTGTCTTGTGTGTATGGGCACGAGGGTATATGCCTGCCTGCTGTAAGGGAGGCAGGAGCATGGAAGGTGGAAAGAGGTACCCAGTCAGATGTTCAGGGAAAAGATGAAGCTCGCTGTGCACACACACATGTTTCTTGATACAGCATTTATTTGCCTCATGTGCTCGTTATTCCCACAATTTCTGCAAACAAATAGACAAAACAATAACACAACAGCAACAAAAACCAAACCAAACCAAACAAACAAAAAACACCATTTTCATCCCATAAGTGGTGAAGAAGCAACTACTCTTCCTCAAATAGATTATTTTAGAGGGGACCAGGGACACTGGATGCCCCCAAGATGTCAGAAGCACAGTGAGGTTGACATTTACAAAAGGATTATTATTAATTACGGTAGAGCTCTTATTCAGAAGTTTTCTTTGACTCAATCAGCCCTTCTGTTCAGACATACACAACCAGGTGGAAAGCAGAAGGATCAAGTTTCTGGAAACCCACTTACCCTTTACTAAAACTTACTCTAATTTGTTGTCTTATTATCTTGTTGTAATAATATCTGTGATTTTCTGGAAAACCTACTTTATGTTTTAGCATTGCAAATGTAACTCCTTGACTACTATCTTTGTCCCAGGTCATTCTGTCCCACTGCATAGCCAAAAGAAAGGAAATAGTTTCCCCCCACCTGTCATTCTTATGAAGAAAACAAGACTTGATAGCAAAATGCTAAAGTTCTTTCATATAAGTAGTCTTGTTTTCAACATTAAATGAGGCAGGACACAAAACGGCCCTGTACACATTAGGCCTTAGGATATTTCTCCTGAAGAACCCAAAGGACTAGAATTAGTCCATATATGAAAAGTTGTCTACAGTGTAGGCTTAGGGGAGTTGGGAGGTACAGGGTATAGTGATAGAACTTTAGGGGGTTTTGAGAGATGAGGGTACCAGCAACTCCCAAAACACAATGGGATGATGAATTGATGTAACTGTGCAAATTTACTATTTAAAAATAGCAAAAAAGCAAACAACAAAACAACATGACATGCATAATGGTGTGGCAATTAATAACAATGATCCAAATCTCCTTTGACATCCTTTCCTTTTTAAATTAGGTCATTTATTTCTTTTTATAACTCCATCCGTCTCTGACCGTTCAACAACTCTGACCAGTTTCACTTTCTGTTTCTCTGTGAGTTTCTCTTTATTCTTCTGCTCCCAAATGAGGAGCCTTCTGCATCATTGTTACCTATTCCAAAAAGGCCTCAGCCTGATTCTGTCTTCTTTTAACAGTCACTTCATATTGAAATCTTGAAAGTCATAGTGCCCTTTCTCCTTTTTAGCGGGGTGTTTAAATTGGTCTTTCTGTGTGTCGATTTGGGGGTGCAGAAAAATCTGACTCCTTATTGAGGTCTCTTGCTAGTGGTTTCACAGATGAGAAATGCAGAGAACACTGCTGAATGCAATTCTCAGCCGCAGCTTCTGGAACACACACGGTGACCTCAGGTTGTGTAGGGGAAGGCTGGCCGACCAACTTTCATTCGTTGTGGGCATGAGAGGGAGAAAAGGAAGCAAGAAGGAAGCAAGTGTGAAACTCTAGCAAGGAGTTAAGTGGTTAATAGGAACCAAGATCTTTTTATTGGCTAATAAAACCTCAGTGTTTTTCATATTATATGGTTCCTGCAGGCCCCTCGTCCAATGCTTAAAAAAGAAGAAGACGAAAACAACAACAAAAAGCTGGAGCCTAAATACCGATGCAGTTCCAGTCTTGTTTACTTTTTCATTTCCGCAGTTGTAAAATTAAAAAAAAAAAAAAAAAACAATTCCTCTGGTAGTTCAACTTTATCACACTGCGGGAGTGGGCCAGTGTTTAAACAACTGTAGTGATTCCAGCCTCCCAGTGAAAGGCCAAGTTCACTCTGTCTCTCTGTTTTAGGAGACCACGATGCAAATGATGGATGCATTAGGAAATGTTAAAATGAAAGCCGTGGAGGGGAGGGGGATGGCAAGCAGATATTGAACCGAAACACATCTCTGGAATCCTGGATGCAAATGATCTTGGTCCTTTTATTGCTAGTGGTGCTGTTCTCCCAACAGAGCAGGATGTTCTTGTTTTTAATAATAGCCAGACCAGATGCTAAATTCTCCCCGGCAACACGCTGTATAAGTGAGAAGGCAAACAGCTGATTTCTGTTAAGATGAACACCAGGAGAATAAGCCAGAAAGTATGAGAATTCTCTGGAGGTTTTTGCTTTGTAAACCCCTGTTTGGCAGGAAGATCACAGCATCGGAGCTGAAAACACAGTGTGCACTGCAGCACCCGTTCCTCATCCGAGCTGCTGGCTGGGGGCCTGGGAGTCTCCGGCCTTTGCCAAGCAGCCCTTTCCCACCTTAGCCCAGGCCTGGCTCACCCGCTCCCTGGGAGGGAAAGTCGGAAGCCCCGCGCCCCTTGGCTTTCAATGACCAGAAAAATACTCATCAGTAGGAGGAATTTTTTACTCACTCCTTGCCATAGAAAATAGTGAAATCTTGAACACGCGCCAGTAATTTTTAAATAGCATCTTTGTTCCATCTTTTTCACTCCCTTCTCCTCCCTGTCAGAGCCCATCAAAGCTTTCAGTCATGATTTTCTTGTAGGACATGCCACACAGGCAAGATGCTGCTTTCTGCTTCCCCAGGGAGCTGCCCCGGCTGCCCTAGGGCTCTGTGGGGCCTGGTGGACCAGAGCAGGGAGTGGCCAGTGTTGTGGGCTCTTGCCACCTCAGAAGGCCAATGCTGTCCAGAAGTTGCCTCCCAGAGAGTAGGGGTGCCCTGTGGGAAGGGTACCCACAGACCTGGCTCTCTGACAGGGTCCCCCCTGGGACTTTGCCCCTCAGGCCTGCAGGAGAGTGAGACAGAAGGAAGAGCTGCTGGAAATGGATTGAGAGGCTCATACCAGTAGTCAGTTCCAAAGAGACCCCTTGTTACCTTTCCACTTTGCAACATGTCCCAAGCCCTCTTAGTTCCCTTGCCAATTGCCACTCCTCACCTGCAGGGCACAAAGGGCATGCAGGCTAGCTGCCCTTTCCTTGCTCTGTCCTTCCTCCACAGCTGTCCTTGAAGTTCATTTGGACTTGAACTCACCAGACCGAATACCCCAGGGAGAAAGGAGTGGGGACCAAAGATGATTTTCCTTCTTCCCCCTGAGGAAGGCTCTGAAGGCCATTTTTAACTTCCTTTTGGGGAAGAGTAACCTTTTGTACTCTAGCATGATCAAATAATAATATTGAATAATATTTAACTTTACTTGCATATTTCATTTTGCACCTAACTTCTTCCTTCATATTTCATGTGCCTTATCTCAATCTTCCCAGTAACCTCTGAAGAAGTTAGTACTAGTTTTATTCCCATTTTTCTGATAAGGAAACTGAGGTTCAGACTTGTCCAAGGTTACCCAACTATTGAAACTCAAGCTTAGATCTGCCTGGTTCCAAACGCTGTGTTCTTAAGCTAAAACTTTTGACATAATCTCCTTTATTATCTGTGTAATGGAGGTTACAAGAAATAAATGAATTAAGGAGATAGGAATATGCCTAGCAGGTGTCCAGCATATAACAGATATAAAATAGACTGCACGCATTATTACTCAAAATAATTAAGGTGATTATTGCTAAAAAACATTAATGAAATTGTTTTGAGTCACAGTAAGCTGTAGCCCCAAAGAGAATGATTTTTCAAAAACTACTATTTTAACATTTAAAAAAGTGTTGCACTTAGGAAGTAATATTTTTCTATATACTACTTTTTATAAATTATTTTTCTACTCAACATCAAGGCCAGGTTTGGCATTTGGCTTATCAAGGGCTTCTTCCCTGAGTAATTTAGAGATACCACATCACAGGAGCCATACACCTAAAACATACGGACACATTCAGCACAGAAACGGTTGACCTTACCCCAACCTCAATCCCCCATTCACAATCTCTTCCAAGATGCACCATTTTCCAGAGTTGCTACTAGAAAATGTGTAATTGAACTAAATTTTGCATCATGGGGCTCATCTAACCAGAGAAAGAGCCAAACCAAGAAATGTTTGTCAGCTTCTACTCTTACCTTTGCAGGAGCGGTTCTAGAGTTGTTCTTGCCCCTGATAGAGGGGCAGCTCCCAGATTCCGCATTACTAAACCGACTCTTAAGAGGCAGTGCGATACAGTGGAGAGAGCTGACCTGGGAACCCCAAGGCATGGGGATACCCGGAAGGTGCAAGGCTTTGCACACTTGTGCATGGGTCTGGAGAAACTCAGGAATGGGGCATCAGTGTTTCTTGACCTAATCAGTTAACTCTCTAATTGAACAGGCAGGTTTCTCCTTGAGTATCTTGAAGTCCTTGATAGACACATTCTTAAATACGTTATCATGTATGGAATTAATATCCTTTTTGTTCTGAAATCTCAGAGAGCCAAAACGACCTCTCTCTCTCACCCTATCTTCCTTTCTTCTTTCTGAAATATTTATTGAACACTTGCTATAGGCAGGAAAATGTACTGGCAGGCTGGCCACCACCATTAAAATACATATTGCAAAATATCTCGGTTCGACTTAATCCATCCCACTCAAAGATGTTTTCATGCCATTCTTCATTTAAGCAAATTCATGAATGCTTCAGTTGCCCAAAACAGAGGTTAAAAAGTTAGCAATTTGTTTCTAGAGAGAATTAAGATACACTTTTCAGCTTATAGCCAATTTCATTTCCCATTTCTCGTTTCCTAGAATATTCAAGCATTTGTAAGGTAGTTGGCAGTCTATATTTAGTCATACACGCCTTTCATTTCCCCACAATATTTGGGAGGTTTGGTGTTTAAAAAGTAGATGATTTCCATATAGTCAAGGGTCAGGTGGGGGCAACTGCTCTTCTGTGCTGTCACAACCACGTAGCCAACTCTGCATTCACAGGAGGGGGTGTGAGCGGTGTATTGAAAGGCAGAAGCAGCAAGTGACAAAAAGACCTGGGTTCCAGGTCCTTAATCCCTAGTAACTATATATAGTTACTTGAACAAGCCATTTACCTTTTCTTGAGTTCTCCTTAAATGTGGACAATAATATATTACCTTCCAGATGGTATGTTAAGGGTCCATGCAGTGATTTTTACCTATAGATTGGGAGTAGCTTTTAGAGTGGAGAAATTATAGGAACTTTTAAAAAATTGGCGAGAGAGAGAAAGAGAGAGAGAGAGGGAGAGAGAGAAACGTTGATTTGTTGTTCCGCTTATTTATATATTCATTATTGATTCTTGTATGTTTCCTGACAGAGGATTGAACCTGTAGCCTAGGCATACTGAGATGATATTCTAAGCACCGGAGCTACACAGCCAGAACAAATTATAAGGAGTTTTAAGAAATGTAGCCAGAGCCTGCTTAGCATTAAGAGAGAGAATGAGGTCCATTGTTTCTCACAGAATTGGCCAAAATGCCATTTTTTAGAGGATGAGGAAGTGGAATCCCAGAGAGACCTGGTTACTCATGCAGGATTGCCTCATAGGTAGGTGAAGGGAAGGCAGGAGCTAGACATCTATTTCCAAACACCTAGTATACACATTCATTTGGAAAATGCATTTCCTTCCTTGTTACAGTAGCATTTCTGCATTATCTATTTTATGAAGCACTTATACTTCTTTATTTTATTTTTTAAAGATTTTATTCATTATGTTTAGAGAGAAGGGCAGGGAGGGAGGCAGAGAGGGAGAGAAGCATCAATGTATAGTTGCCCTTCACCTGCCTCCAGCTATGGATCTGGTTGGAGACCTGGTTTGCAACCTGGTTATGTACCCTGGCTGGGAATTGAACCAGTGACCTTTGGGTTCGCAGGCTGGCACCAATACACTGAGCTATACCAGCCAGGTACTCCTTTATTTTTGTAGTTTTTATGAACCTATTATTATTTGTTACAAATGTAAGCAAACTAATCTTGTAAACACTTTTTTATATTCATGAAAATTAACTTCCACCATACTGACTCCATACCACGCTCCAGCTAATTTCATTGGAAAAGTCCTGTTACACATCAAGTTATATCCAGATCTGACAATGAGTAGCAGTTCAGTGTAAGAACATCAGTGCCATTTTTTTTCCTGGACAAAGATAACCTATCTGTAGGCAACATGCTTTAAGTTGATGGTCCCTTAATGGACCAGAGACTCCCTTGCCCTCAATGCTAAGGGTCAAAGGTCCTCCTGTTTCCTATTTCATACTTTGTCTATAGATGACTTCATTTACATGATATCCTGACCATCTACACAAATGAAAATGTGACAGCTAATCTTGAAAAATAATTTTTGTTTTAATTTTACCTTAATTTTATTTTCTGAGTTTCCTGTAACCTTCCACTTAAAAAATGCAGGAGGAAAACCATGTCAATGAGACAATGGTGGTACGTATAGGTATTAGGTGAGAGTGTAAGTAAACAACACTTAACTGACCCCTGTTTAATGACAGACACAATCTTGTTGGGTCAGGTGGTTATCAGGCACAAGCGCTAAGCCCTTCACAGGGCAGAAGCAGGCAGAGGCTGAAAGGAGGAAAGATCTGTCCCTGTCATCCCCTGCTTGAGAGAACACTTGCCATTGCTTTGCTTCGCAAGCCCCAACTCTCATCTGACCCTAAGTGATCACCTGCATTTTTATTCATTCAATAAATACTGATCGAAGGCTTTGTAGAAATGATGGAAAGGAAAATGAATGAGACCCTTCCCCTCAAGAAGCTCACCATCTGCTCAGAGACCGAAAAATAAACTTGTAGGTGACAATATAATGGAGCAGGTGTCATAACGGAGAAGTGAGCCAAGGGTGGGGGAGCCCCAACGAGGGAGCAACTAACTCCTGGTCAAGGCAGGCAGGCGACACTGAGCTCCATCTGGAAGGATGAGTGATTCCTTGCCAGTCTGGGTCTGTCACCAAGCCAGTGGCCGCCTCACACCCACCCTGCAGTGCAGGATCTGAGAGTAGACAAATCTCCCAGCATGATGATCCCCTGTACATCTCTTCAGAAAAAAATGAGAGCAAGGTGTCTCTCCCAGACTGCCATTCTGTAGCATGCCAGGTCACACTTCCACTGAGAAGGTGAATAGGAGGGAGTCTTACAGGGGTTGGAGTGGCTGCATGGAGTGAGTAGCATCAGAATCTCAGTGAGGTATGTGTCATACTTTGGAAAACCATACTCAATATTAGGATAAATGAAAACCGAAAGAAATACCTGTATTATCAAAACATACACACAAAGGGAAAAATAGGAGATCTTAGCGTTTAGCAAAAGAGGACATCAATATAGAAATGTTGAAAGCCCCGGTTGGTGGCACAGTGGATAAGGCATCAGCCTACGAACCCAAAGGTCACTGGTTCGATTCCCAGCCAGGGCACATAACCAGGTTGCAAGCCAGGTCTCCAGGCAGGTCCGTGGCTGGAAGCAGGTGAATGGCAACCGTACAATGATGTCTCTCTCCCTCTCTGCCTCCTCTCTTCCCCTTTCTCTGAAAATAATAAATAAAATCCTTTAAACATTTTTTAAAAAAATCTTGAGAGATAGCAGCATGAAATACCAAATTTTCAATAAGAGTATAGGTACACTTTATCCAATTGCTAGCTTCACGCGTCTACTACCAAGTGCACTGGACTTCACTGATGAGGAGTGAGGGAGAGCAGGGAAGGGTGACAAGTATAAAAGGCTGGGAGACATTAATGCTCTGGATGTTTACATATACAAAGAACTTGATGACAGCTATGCCTGTGACTGATCCTAAGGAAAACTTGAAAGCAGGGTCTCCGGGTCTTCTCCACCCACACCTCTAGACCCCTCCTTTGGAGCCCCATGTACCTCTAAAGGACCATACAGGACCCTGCCTCTTTTTGCAAGCCCACACCAGCCACCCCTGTACTGTGAAGCTCTCCTTTTGAATAATGAACCTGCCTTGACCCTCACCTTGGAAGATTCCATGCATTTGCATTTCAAGGGAGGTTTTTCTGAAACCACTAAAACCTCATTTCCAAAGCCACATACCCTGCTCAGAGGCCACGACCCTTCCTGATGCTCAGTGATGTCTGTCCCTCATATCCCATCCTGCGGCTGCTGCCTCCTTGCAGGCCACTCTTTCTTGCTCCACTGAAAGCCAGTCTGCAGGCTTCTCTCTCTCCTGCCCAAGCACCCTGCCCAGATCCCTTGAGGCAACCGAGGATCTGTGCCCTTAGCTACTGTGGGTTAGAGTGAAAATGAGGGTGAGTTCTTATTCAACCCGAGGCTCACTTTAGGGGCCTTGCATTTATTTCCGTCTCCGCCAGAGACAGCTTATTGATTAATGGAACCTTTATTAGAGTTATTAGAGCAAATAAAACACGTGCACACAGACATAAATCCATCTCTCCCCCTCCTCCCAAACCACGGGCTGGTGAAGCCAGTTCTATTTCCAGCCCTGACATCGTGCCAGTTTGTCATTCTCCTTCCTGGCCACATCAAGTTCCATCAGGTTTGAGTTTATTGGCTACACAGTGAAGTTTACGTTGTCATAGAAATTAGCTTTGATGGACAGGGATATGGCCAGGGGATCAGGAGAGCTCGGCGGCTCGTGGTGTTGGCATGGCTGAGATGTTAGGGTGCCTGGAGCCCTCTCCAAGAAAAATCAAAGCTGGCTCTTTGCAGCAGCGAACGAGTGCAACGAGACACTCCTGGGGGACGGGAGCTTGGACGTGATTGTGAGCCGTCCAGTTCTCATTCCACCCATCCGCCCTCCCCCCCATTTCTCCCCATTCCTCCCGGTGCCCCCAGCACCAGAAATCCTTCCCCTTGCAACACAGGCAGGGCCCGGAGGCTCGAGGTTAAGCCACTCTCTTCTCCAGTTCGTGGTTAGCTTTCGTAGGCTCTTGGCTGTTTGTCAAAGTTGGATAATAATTCAATATTTCTTACTGAAATGCTTGACCTTATTGTTAGTTTTTGTGACAAGGGGAATTTAAAGGAGCTGCAAAAATGCAAGCAAGTGTGGCTGAAAAAGGCCAGGGTATGCCACTGAGTACTGAACAGTTTCTTTTTCTGACATCTGTAAAATTTAGGTGAAAACAGGCCAACATTGATGTTGGCAAATGAAAAGCCCAGTTCTATTGTTAGCAAATGAACTTCAGATATAAATGCAAGTCTGGTTCATTCAAAACCACGTTTGGTTTTAGACACCAGTGATGTGCTTTCTATTAAAAAAAATAAAAAGCATGTTTATATAGACACACAAGATAAAAATATTCTTTGGCCAAAAGGATCATTTCTAATGATCAAATCAACTTGTTGAAGGAGAAGATGGGACCTCTCTCATTTTCTTTTTAAATTTATAGGGGACATTCTCCCAGAATCCTCTCTTCTACTTTGAATTGGCAAAGGCTGTTGAAAAACTAAAATCATATATTAAGCAAAGTCGTGCGTTGCTGATGTAGGAACTTACTGGAGGCTGCCAGCTGATGGCTGAGAAAGAAATGAAGTTATAGGTTTCAAATATATAGCTCCCCAGATTTGGCCCTAGTCTTATAATCATTTTTATGGGTTCCTCTCAGGAGTCTCATAAGACATGTTTGAAGCCATGGGAGGAACATGAGAGAAGTTCAGTCCCTTGCCAAGTCCAGATCGTGGAGGGTCAGTTAATTTTAGCCCAGTGGGCAGCTTGCTGATCTTATTTTCTCTCTGTCCTGGGGTCATGTGAAGTCCTTGTCCTGCTGGGAACTGAAACAATCACAGAATGTCGGAATTGCTTCTTCCCCCATGACCTCCCATTAGCGAAGAGGTGACTCAGGTCCAGAGTCAAATGTGTGCAGGTTGATAGGACTTGAGAAGGGTCCCTCTTTCTTGGGAGAGCCTCTTTTTTATTTTTCAATTGAGGTGAAATTCACATAACGTAAAATTACCCATGTGCAAGTGAGCAATTCAGGGGCATTTAGTAAGTAGACTCTCCATGCTGTAGAAGCACATTTTCATTACCCCATGTAGAAACCAGCACCCGCTAAGCCGTTGCTTCCCATTCCCATCTCTAGGTTTGCTTTTGATACATGTTGATTAGCTCAGTTTCCACAATGTTGCTTCCCAATTTTAAATAAGGCACAGCCATCTTTCCAGACTGAGAGGGAGGGTTCTGGCGGGAAGCTGCAGAGGCCCTGGGTTGGGATGGGGGGTAGGGCAAGGAGAGACAGCGCCTGCAATCTTGCAGGAACCCAGAACCAGAGACTTTGGACTGAAGGGGACCATCTGCTAGGGTGGCTGCTCTTTCTGAGGCTGATTTTTGGCCTCCTGCTGAGGTGATGATCCCTTTAAAATTCTCAGCATTCTCACTCTCCCGTGTCCCGCCTCCCGTCTAAGAGGCATTTTATTCCTTTAATTTGTGTTGGTCAGATTCCAAGTCTGGCACCAGGCAGTCCCCACTCAAGGAGCTGGGAGGTGGTTGAGGCTCACCCAGGTCTAGGAAGGGAGCCTCCCCGGGATGCTAACTGCAGCCTGTCTCCTTCAATATACATCAGCCTGCCACATAATCACTTTCAAATGGCAAACAATAATAAAAGCTTTCCTCTACGTTGCTTCCAAGTGTCAACGTATCTACCCAGTCTATAGATATGTGTGTGTGTGTGTGTGTGTGAATTGTCTAAGGGCAAAAAGGAGATTGGGGAGCATAGAGGTATGTTGGGGTCAGCGGGAATGGCTTTAGGTTGCTTTCCAAACACTCTAGGGGAGGCTGACCAGGAGGATGGGTCAGAGACAAAGAACTAGATTATCAGATGACTTTGGTTTTTAATCTGAACCTGGAGGGAGTTGGCAGGGTCTCTCCTAAATTGGGCACCTTATGATTCTAGGGGGAGCTTAAAGCTGGGAATGAGACAGGAGAGGAGAACCCACAAGCCACATTTGTCCACTAGAGGTGTATGACTAGATTTTGAAAGACAGATCCCAAGTCTTGGACCTCAGAAGAGGGTGAGGCTGACCCCCTCAGGGTGCACGTGTGTTCCGGGCCCACTGGAGCCTCGACTCTATGATCCCTCTTCTTGGAGTCTCTGTTTTGCTTAAAGAGGTTGGGATAGGGTAAAGTTAACTAGTTTAACTGGTAATAAGCAATTTCAACCTTTTTACATATGTCACAATACAAATGAATAAATTATGGAATGCAATGAAAAATTCATAAGAATTATAAAGATGAAACAGGACTTTGGGGGAATTGTCTTAGTTACTTTGGGCCACACTCAGACTGATACCCCAGAGTTCAGGGTTTGCTCTCTGTGGTCAGTCAGGTGGCTGTAGAAAGCAATAATTGTGTTCAGGGCATTTCCCCAGTGGCCCAGGAATAGTTGGCTCTTGTGGCGTTGTCCCCCGTGCACCCTGACCTTTCGCTTATTCAACTGCATCCCGTCCTGTAAACCAGCAGGTTTCCCTCCTCTATGAAGGCATCCCTCCCATCACTCAAGCACAGCTATGTCTTCTGTCCTGCGGCCCTGCTGCTCTCATCCTCTTACACCCTTTCAGTTACCCATTTCTGCTTCACCAGCTGTACCATGACACAGTGGTTTAGAGTCACAGACATCTGTTTGCTCTAGACTCTGTGGGTCAGATATGTAGGCAGGGTGAAGGGGGCATCCTGAGGGGCTGGCTGGGCTTCCTCAGGCAGGGCAGATCCAGGGTTCTTGCAGAGCTCAGGCTTCTCAGAGACACTAACATGGATGCTGCACATCTTCTAAGGTCCACCTTGGGAGAGGAGATGGGCAGGCTCACTTCATTGTGTTCCTTTGGTCAAAGCCAGTCAGTTAAGGGCCAGCCCAGAGTGAAGAGTCCGTCTCCGTGTAGGAGGAGAGGCAAAGGGTCTACAGTTGTTTTAAAACAACCACATGGAGTAGTTTGTCTTTGAAGCCTCTGATCTGGACCACTCTTTCAATCTTTCCTCTCTGACATCACAGTTTCCCATGATCCTTCTCTGTGCCGAATCATTTTAGGATTCAGACATCAGTAACCTGTGTGTGAGAAGGCACTTTGGGCAGGAAGAAGCCCTCCATAGGCAGACAGGTCTTCCTCAAAGTACAGGTGCAATTGGGCAGGGAAACAAGAGCCTCTAGTATTCTGTGAAAGGGGCCATCGGATTCTTCCTTGAGTCCTATAAGGGCGGAGTATATGTCAAACAGCCAGACTTGAGGAACTCAGTTAAGGGAAAAACAGAAGCTCACACCACTTAACAGTTTTGAGATCTGTAGGGAATAGCTGGGTGGCAGGATTCCTCTAGACTTGCCCAGGGCACCTGGGGCAGTTGGGCTGGAAGGGCTGCCCTGATTGTCACTCAGAAGCTCAGCAGGGTCTAAGAGCCACCCTGCCAGGAAAGCAGAGAAAGAAACTATTGTTTCTTGCCACTGTAAGTAGCTGATGACAGTACAAAGGAATGTAGCGAGGACCCTCCCTCCTAGCTTGGAGGATTATAGCGGAGAACCAGGAGCCTCTGGGGCACAGGGTGTGGGAAACCCATTGGTGGCAGCGTTGGTGGGGGCAGAGAGGGGAGTGAGCGCTCCCTGGGGGCAGCCTTGAGGATTCTGGAATTCCACCCCTACCTCCCAGCTACTGGAACCTTCATCTTGCTGACTGGAACATGGTTTTCTCAAATGGGAACCTCTGGTTCTTTGGATTTTTTTTTTTTTTTTTTTTTTTTTTGAGGATTAGATCAAATAATCCAAGTATGAGGCCCAACTTCTTTCTCTCCAAAATGTTAGAAAAGGGACCTTTGGAATCCTGAAATCCAATTTGCAAATGCCATGCTGAGGTCTGGCGATATTAAAATGATTTGCCTAAATTCAAATAGTGTGTTGGTGGATCCCTGTTCCCTCCTCTTGGCCCTGAGCTGTTCCTTCTGTCTCACTGATGGTGAAGTTCCTCTACAGACATGAAGTTTTCATTACAGACCCCCTGCCACACAAAATGTCCCTGAGGCACATGGGGTGACTGGAGGAGAAAATGGTAGCAAAAAAAGCACCAGCATATTTCAACATTAAAATCTTCGCTGGCCCTGGCTGGTGGCACAGTGGATAAGGTGCCGGCCTGTGAACCCAAAGGTCGCTGGTTCGATTCCCCAGCCAGGGCACGTGACCAGGTTGCAAGCCAGGTCTCCAGCCAGCTCTGTAGCTGGAGGCAGGTGAAAGGCAACCATACATTGATGTTTTGCTCCCTCTCTGCCTCTCTTCCTTCCTTTCTCTCTGGTAATAATGAATAAAATCTTTAAAAATACTAATAAAATCTTTGCTTAAAAAGAAAAAGAAAAAAAAGCCTCTTCCTCCCTGTTTTTCCACCCCCACCAACACTACTCCAGACCACCTTGATGCCTGTCCAATTTTGTCTCCTGTTTGTCAGCAAGTAGTGGTAGGAACCACAGAGGCCCAGCAACAGGGCACTTCAGTTTATGGAATTCAGTTTTCCAGACAAGTTGGGAATCAGGAAGCCTGGGTTCTGTGGGACGTTGCACTGGGGCCCCATTGCCAATTACTGAACAATGAAGCATCCCAAAACATAGCAGTGCAAGGGAACAGCACTTTATGATGCTCACAGTTTCTGTGGAGCAGGAATTGGACCCAGCACAACAGGAATGGCTCTTCTCCACTGCACATGTTTGTGGCCTCAGCTGGATAGACTTGAAAGGCTGGGGGTGTCTTCCCTCACATGTCAACAGGGTGCCTGGGTTGGGCTGCATGAAGGATGGTCTTAGCTAGGACGAGGGCCTCAGGGTTGTTAGACTTCTTGTGTGGTTGCTTGGCATCTGAGAACAAGTGTCCCAGCCAACCTGCTGGGAGCTGCATGGCCTTGAATGACAGACATTGCCTGAGAAGTCACACGGTGTCACTTTTATCATACTCTGCTGGTTGAAGCAGGCACAAGCTCACCCAGACGTAAGAACAGGGGACCCTAGACCCTCGCTTTCATGGAGGAGTGCCAAAGAACTGGCAGCTGTGTTGTTAAACCATCACACATGGTGATCGAACTTAGTGAATGCTGAGAACTGCTCCAGGGGTACAAGGTGATGGAAGGGGTGCAGTTGGGGCATTTGATCTCTGGGGCATTTTGAAGGTTTATGGAGACAGATTATTAAAAATGGGGCTATCTTGTATAATCCCAGAGAAAGGATAGTTTTTAAGCAGTTTTCTTAAAATATATTTGCCCCATTTGAGAAGTGGGATGATCACCACTTACAGCTGGGGTGGGACTGCCCCAGCAGACCCCAAAGCCTTCTTGCAGGAGCCTGTGCAGGGTTAAGGAGACTGTTTTTTCCACCAACAGGAGGACAGGGCACTGCAGGGCTATCTCCCTGAGGGCTGAGCAGAAGTTGTGGTCTTATTTTGAAAGGTGGTGGGGCCATAATCCCTACCTCCCCCCCCCCACCCGCCCCACCTGTGTATATACCCAGAAGTAACATTGTTTGTGTCCAATCCAAAGATGAGTCTTTGAAGCCCTAGAGATTTTCAGAGTAAACCACCTGCCCTGAGAGGGCAGGGCATTCAGCAGCCTGAATGGAGAGACGGAGGTGGATGTGTGTCAGTCTCCACCGCTTTGAGGCTGAATACAGCGGAGTGCTGTCCCACTCATGACTCAGCAGCCCAGCTGCAATGTGGTTGGGGGCAGGGACCCCCAGTAAGCCTGCTTCAGGAGTGAGGGCAGAATGAAAGCATTCAGGGTTTGGGGTACTGTTTTAGGTACTTTGTATCGTTAACCTGCTTTCATTTGAGCCCCACAATAATCCTATGCAGTAGGCATTTTGATTCCTAGTTTATAGTTAAAAATCTGAGGTGCAGAGAGGTTAGATACCTTTTCTAAGGTCACAGAGCAAATAAAAAGGGACCTTAGAATTCCAAAGGGGCAGGTTCTGTTTGCTTTTTCAAAATTAGCATGGCCACAGGGCAAGGAAGCCAGCCTCTCCCTTTTTTCCCAGTCTTCACTGGGCTCTACACTTTTTTTGTCCCTCTAAAACCACAAGATTTCTGCCACCAGGCTTCTGGATGCTTGCAAAACCAAATTCCTCCATGGTTAGGTCCAGCCAAGAAAGAGTTATCTGCAAAACATTTTTGAAGAAATGATGCCTTAGAGCTTGCTATCCGGTACAGTAGCCATATATGACTATTCAAACCTAAATAAAACTAAATAAAATTAGTAAGTTTAAATAAATTTAAAATGGAGTCTTGCAGTCACACTAACCAAAGTCACACATGCTCAATAGCTACACATGGCCATTGTATTAGACGGCACAAGAATAGAATATTTGCATTATTGTGGGAAGTTCTATCGGGCACTGTGACTTTAGAGAATAAGTACAGTAAGAATCTCATTTTTTAAAAAAGATTTTGTTCATTTACTTTTAGAGAGAGGGAAAGGGAGGGAGAAGAATGACAGAGAGAGAAACATCAATGTGCAAGAGAAACATTGATTGGTTGCCTCTCACACCCCCAACTGGGGACCTGCCTCCCAACCCAGGCATGTGCCCTGACTGTGAATCAAACTGATGACCTTTTGGTTTGCAGGCCAGTGCTCCATCCACTGAGCCACACCAGCCAGGGCAATGACTTTTATTGCCTGTGAAACCAAAGGTCGCTAGTTCAATTCCCAGCCAAGGCACACATAACCAGGTTACAAGCCAGGTCTCCAGCCAGCTCAGTAGCTGGAGGCAAGTGAAAGGCAACCATACACAGATGGCCCTCTCCCTCTCTGCCTCTCTCCCTTCACCTTTCTCTAAAAATAATAAATAAAATGTTAAAAAAAAAACTAGTACTATTGCTAGTTTTATTAATACTTTTAAAGGTAATTGAGGTATCTATTTTCTCCAAACCTTTCTCAGAAGTAAATAATAGACTACATATTTATAATACTTAATAGTTTACAAACTGCATTCACATCCTTGATCTCATTTAATGCAATAGCCTTGCAAAGTAGGGTAGGCGATGATGTGAGAGGTACAGTAATAAAGGTTCAGAGAGGTTAAGCTACTTGGCCAAGGTTCTATAAACAGTAACTGGTAGAGCCAGGATTTCAACACAGGTTCTCTCATTGTGCACTTTCTGCAGAGAGAATTTGTGTATACAAAGGCTGAAATTATCCTTAGGCAAAATTATTAAATCAAGAGTAATTTGCCAGTGTTCTTGTGGGGGAGAACTGAGCTTGTCAGTTTTTCTTGTTTAGACCATCAGAGTTTTCATTAGGTCTTGCCACTAACAAATACCTTTGTTTTCTTTCCAAAGTTGTTGGTAACTTTTTATGATTATTTTATCATAACACAGTTTACACAGGTATATATTTATTAATTGAAAAATTACCTTTTCAAATTAGTTTATAATGGGAATGAGTAAGCTTCCTGTCACTTAGACAAGAGGTAAATAAAAACATCCATTAAAAAAAAGTAACTTTCCAGAACTAGGTGTGATGTAAGATACACGTATGTGGAAAGGTAGCCAACAATACCTAGTTGGGCATGATGTACAAAGAACAATTCATTTGTTCATTCATTTATTTATGTAATAAAAAACAAAGGCAGTAAACCTATAATAAGATAAATAGTGTAATATCAAGTAGTGACAGTGCTTTGCATAACCAAAAAGCAAAGAGAGAGGGATAGGAACAGAGTAGGTGGGCGTACTGTTTTAGATAGAGTTGCTAGGAAAGATCTGTCTGAGGTTCACTTGACTAAAGACCTGAGGAACCTAGGTAAACAACCTATAACCCCAGGGGAAACTGTTTCAACAGCTGGAGCCAAAGGCCCTGAGGCAGCCTCAGGCTCTGTTTTTCTTTTTGCACTTACACAAACTGACCTTCTATTTTCTACCTGGTGATAGGTTTGCGCTTAAAGCAATCGGGGAAGCTCTTGTGGTTGGAATGTAGTGGGAGAGCTGGGGAGAGGTAGACTGGCTCAGGACGACCCAGTCCTGGGCCCCCAGTAGGAGCTTCGAAGGCCTTTGGATTTTATTTTATGCTGATATGACTGCGGAAGCTCTAGGTGGTGCTGCGTGGAGCACAGGAGGTACCTTAGGCTTTATTTATTTTGTGTAAAAAGAATCCGAGTATTCAGATTTATTACCATCATGGATTATGCAATGATGCTGTAGTTTTTTACCAGAGAAAACAGACTGTGTATAACAGTGAACTCTACAGCACTAGGGCCAAGCCCTTTTCAGATCTTCAGAAAAATTGAAAGCATTTTACAATAAATACTCTTTACTTGGATTAGCCACCAATTAATATGTTACCACAGCTACTCCCTCTCTCTATTTTTTAACTACTTTAAAGTAACTTGCATTTATGAAATGCGTGGTAAATATACTAAATAGTAATATACTAAATTTACTAAATATTTCCAATAATATTCTTTACAACTACTTAAAAATGATTCTCGGATTCAATCAAAGATCACATATTGCATTGGCTGTCATAGGCTCCAATATCTGAGAAATAAGAGGACACTTTTGGGAGGAACTGAAGGGAGTAAAAGGGGAGGGGGTTGAGAAGGGAGATTGGAGCCAGATAATGGAGACTTTAGGTGCAGAGCTGGTGATCTGAGGCCACAGAAAGCCAGTGAAAATTTTTAACAGTGGCCCAAACTGTATTTTAAGACAATCTGTCTGGCTGCTGAGTTCACCATGGATTCAAGTTGGGGATGCTTTGTGGTAGAAATGCCTAGAATGGTTGGTTACATTGGCTTCCATTTTCAACCTTCCTGGCCCCACCCACTCCTTCCTCATTCCTGTTTCCGAGGCAAAGGTGCTATTTCTGACTTTCCTCTGCTCTCGAACTTACTTCTACCCTTTGTCTTCTTCCCCTTCCTTTTTTCTTTCTGACTCCCCTCTGCCACTCTTTGCCTCAGATCTTTCACTTACAATGTGGAGTTGACTGAGAGGAAAGTTGGGGGCCCTTGTCAGCAAGGAGGGAGCTGTAGCATAATGGTATGGAGGACACTGGGCCTGTCATTTCTCATTAGAGCAGCAGTTCTTTCCCAGAACTAAGGAGGGGGAAAAGCAAAATCCCTGAACCCAGGAAATTTGCAGTTTGCAGTTTTAACCCAGCTTTCTACTTCCGCAAAGTTTTTTCCCCCTTTCCCCTTGTTCCTATAGGTTCCCTCCCACAACTAGGAGTCTAGAGAGCAAGAAAGCTCCAGGCTTAATTGCTGTCATCCTCAGCATGGCACTGTGGTCTCCCCATGCCCTTGCCAGGCTTGCCAGTGCTCCCACATGACAGTTTTGTTATGAGTTAAAGGGATAATGGCTATTACTTTTCAGGGCCAGGTAGGAAAGTCTGGTCAACAAGTGAGTTCTGAGGTGGGCATGGTAGCCATAACCTTCTGGGAGAGGCGTTGCCACTGTGGTTTAGTCTTGAGAAGTGGCCCAGGCTGGGAATATAGTCCCGGCTGGTGGAGGTACAACAACATGACAAGTGAGTCTTGAGCAGGTGAAATTTGTGGGAACCTCTCAAAGACTACCAGATACACTAGCTACTTGGATTTCTTATTTTGATATGTGTTGTTGCAAATGCTGGTACGTATTAACTGGCTTTAAGAGATAGATGGAGAGAGGAGAGGGGGGGGAGAGAGAGAGAGAGAAAGAGAGCGAGAGAGAGAGAGAGATCCCTTATTTGTAGTTTGCCAATTTCTGTGGTGTAAATACTCTCACCAAGGCCAAGTTCAAGCTACCAATTAAAAAACCCCACAAAACCCAGAGCAAAGTTGAGAAGTGATGTACACAGTTGGCTCCTAAGCTGGTGTGAGCTGGCTCCAGCACTCCTTTTCTTCCTACCTCAGCAAAGTGCCCACCTGCCTTCTTGAGGGGATGTCTTGAAGATCCTGGAGCCCCTTCATAATTTTTAAGACCAAGTAGAAACCACAGCTGCATTTTTTTTTTAGACTACACTTGGGAACAGCTGTGCTTTGGAGTTATGCTGCTGAAGTTGGAAGGGTTGTGGTTTCAGGCTTGATAATTCCACCACAAGCTGTATCTGTTCATTGAAATACGTGTGTTGGTTGCTATTAAAAATGGTCCATGGGTCTTCAGTCCTAAGGGGAGAGACCTAATTGTAAGTTTTGGCAACACAATGAAAAAGAATTAGCTAAATACAAAGGTAAAGGAGAAAACCTGGCTTATGGTGAAAGTTCTCATGCTTGGTAAGGGCAACCTGCAACATCATTTCCCTGAGAAATGTGAAGCAGAATGTTGGATAGTGCAAGCCTTTGAAATTAGGGGGATATGATTTAAATTATTCATTGACTGTGGACAATTGTTAACCTGTGTGAGCTTGGTTCTCGTATCTCCCATGCAAGATCATGGTGAAGATTACATAAAATATGTAAATAAACAATGTATACCATGTGTGAAAACATATACACAGTGCCTAGTACAGAACAGGTGCCTTATTCTAGATACCTCCACTTTAAAGAGAAACGATGGCCATGGGTGTGTAAGGAAGTCACCCTTAAGTGGATACCCTTCATCAAAGAGAATCTGAGAGGAACTGACTGGACAAGATAGAGGAAGATCCAGCATGACAAGTGTTGGAAGGACCGAGGACAAGCCAGAACAGTCAGCAAGTCAGAACAGCTGTGAAATCAGGGCCTTAGTCACTATTGCTTCAGCTGGTGGCTTGGGCTTCCTTTGTCACCAAATGGTGGTGGTCATAGCACCAGGCCATTGATTTCTGAGGGGAAATTGAAGAGGAAAAGCCCCATAAATTTGCCAGGCACAATGCAAATGAAGAACTAGGCATATAGCATGGTAATTAGCTGTAAGATCCATTAAAGGGAATTTCCTACACTCTTATAGAGTCTATAGAAGCTAATCATGGTTAAACCCTCTCTTTGATATTCTGTGACTGAGACTGAATGGATGGATATAGGAGCAGCATGTTGGTTTGGAATGAAATGTGACATTTCATAAGCCAAGTAGAACAGAAAGAGAAGGTGAAGAATTAGAGAAACCAAAAGGAGTAAACAGGAAAACACCCCTTAAGCCACAAGCCAGGGAGGGTTAGGTCTGAAACGATTAAAGAGCTGAGCTCCAGAAAGTCCAAGTGTTATGTTAGGAGCCCATTGGTAACACAAGCAATGAGGCTGTGGACTTGGTGAGGGGCACTCATGAATAATGGAAGCAGGTGGCCTAGAAGTGAAAACACCTTTCTTCAAAGTGTATTCTTGGGTGATTCTAGCATGTCTAGGATCAGGAAAAACTTGAAGCCATCAGGACATGTCTCCTAATGCACCCCGTGGGCACGCCAGCCTGATCCTGATGCAGGCACCTCCCCTTGGAGTTACAGCATCCTGCTGGTTTACACTACCTCCAAGTGCTCCTTGTACAAAGTGCTGCTCACAGAGCTTTGTTCCCTCACAGGGGAACATGAAGGTAGGTGGAGCATGGAGAAACCAGGTATGGAGAAAAATATCGTCTTCTTAACTCAGATAGTTTGGTGAGTCCCTGAGCTTCCACTGCAGACCCCTAATGAGGTAGAGACAATGGGTGAAAAAGGAGGGGAATCAGGCTAGGTGAGTTAGAAATCTGTTAGTTCCATCTGGGAGGCTGAGTGAAGAGCACAATCTCCCTCTGGATCCTGAATTCTCAGAACTGCCCTTCCTGGCTCACCTTGCTAAGGAGGGCAAGTCCTTGCACAGTCTTGAGGCTTTCGTTCCATACTAAGAGAATGGTGATGGTGATAGCCCTAGTGGTTTCCAGGTTCCTGTCTAGCACCCTAGTTCTCATTTTCCATGGCCAGTGCCAAGGCTGACTTCTGAGGAGTGCAAGGGTGAACTGGAGACCAAAGTAGCCAATTGCAAATGTGGATGATATGCACCAGCATCATCACCTCCATCATCTAGTGTTTACCATTCTCTTGTTATATCCGGTAGAGAAGAGCTTTAGTCTGGGACATTCTGGTTCACCACACCATATGCCAATCAATGTTATATGTTGCTAAGTAACCCTTGGTTCCCCATAGCATCTGGGTTAGGAGTCAGAATGCTTAATTGCATTGCAGGTGACATTGAGATGAGCTACGTGCCTGGACATGGTGGCCATGCTCTTATATTTGGACTGGGCAAAGGGGACCTGGGAGAGGTTAGCCTGGGAGAGACTCCTAATGTTCAGAGAGCAGCCGGGACCCTTAAAGATGGCTTCTCATGAGACACTTACATGCTTATTAACTGATTCCTTGCCTATGGGGCCAGTCTGTCCTGTGATAATATTGCTTAATTTGTAACATGAAAATAATAATATTTTCCTGCCTTCATCTTAAGATTCCAGGGAAGTACTAGGAAAAATACCAAGTGCTGTGCAACTATGAAGTTACTAATAATGTTGCTATTATACATTTTGGTGGATGTGACTTTGATAAAGGGAAAGGCTATTCCCCTCCCTTTACCACAAGACCTGTTCCCAAAAGTACATCTCAGTCCACACTCCAGAGACATTTCTTGCAAGCAACCACATCCTAGTGTGGTTCACCCAATAGAAAGCTCCTTTGGCTCCAAGTGGGCATGAAAGTTCATCACAACATTTGCCATCAATAAAAAACCAATTCCTTCCATATGAGAAGCATTACAGCTGTTGAACGGTTATTGAGTGATGATACCTGAATAATGAGGGTATGGGAACAGGGAAATGTACAAAGGGAAACTTCACAAGGACACCAAATGATAAAGATAGAAATGCTGGTATAAGAGGAAATTAGTTAAGCAGAGTAGAGCACTTTGGCCTTCACTAAGTAAGACAGACTAGGGAGCAGGAGAGCTGGAGGTGATAAAAGTAACAGGTAGCAGAGAGGAAATCCGTGCTACTTGGTTGATGAGTCACAGATGAGGGTGACAGAAAGAAACCATCATAGCCCGCACTGACCATGGCTGTGTTATGGCCAGGCCTCTCAGTCCAGTAACTTGTCAAAAATTATCTTCTGGAAAATTCTGTCACAACAGTCTTTGCATTTATAATTAGAGCTCTCTTGGCCATATAGGATCTCTGGAGCTCATTTGAGCCATATCCATGCTAGAAGGGTGGGAAGTAGGGTCAGAACAGCAGAGCAGCCATCTTTGAGCACCCTAAAGAAGGTCAGCCTCTCTCAGAAACCCGACAGCCTTCCAGGCCAGGACATCCTGACCACTCCTTAATTCAGCTCTTCCCTCTGCCACATATCCATCTTCTAGTCTGCCATACATGCTCACCTGTGGTCGTCCCTGGCTAGCCAAAAGGAATGTGGGTCAGTGTGGTAGGTGAAGAGCACTGCTTTAAAGAAGAGATGGAGTTGAGCATGCCTTTATCCACTGCCTGGTGGGCTTGGTCAAGTCACTTAGTTTTTCCATCTCAGTTACTTCATTGGTTAAGTAGAAATGATCTTGCCCTCATGGTTCAAGGTGAGGAGCAGATGGGATCAAACAATGTCTGGCATAAATTGCTATACATGCGTGAGGCAGCATGACCATACTCCTGGTTTGATGGAACAGTCCCTGTTTAGAACCGTTGTCCTGATGAAATCATTAATGTGTCCCCATTTTATTCTCAAAAGTGGTCTGGTTTAGGCAATAAACTGTATTACCCTGGGCATTGTACTTACTGACAAATGGAAATTTGGAGGGACTAATTGGAGCTGGGAACTCTCTCCAAAGACCCCCACATCCTCAGAATCTTTGTCCCTTCCTCCTCTGTTGCAGAGCAGAAATTTATCTGACTTGCTTTCAAAATAAAAATTATTCAGTTAATCCATTAAAAGAAACAACAGCCCTGTTTTAATTTCAGCAATGGCCTAGGGATGAAAAGACTACTAATTACTCTACCTAACCAAGCGCATTAAGTGCACATGTTTAAACAGATATTAAAATACCATCAGTCTTGGTCCTGCAGTCCTCAAGATGCTGGAATGTATAAACATTTGGTGAAAGAGATTGGGACTTCAGAGAAAACACAAACAAAGTCGCCTGTTTGTTTGTGTGGCTGCCTACTTGTGGAGAAACAACCAGGAGACGTGGAAAGACATGAGGGTGTCTCCCTAGTTTATGTTTCCAATTATTGCCCAGAGGAGACAGAACAAAGAAGCTTCTATTTATAGCCCAAGTCTAAAGAAGTGAGTATGTGTGGGGAGGGGTGAAGAAGCTTAATCATGAGAAAACAGAATCCACTATTGGCATTAATCAAATCAAATAAAATTAGTTTATCATAAGAACAAACAGTGTTCAGGGAAAATAACTCCTTCCATGTCCTGATTTCACATACAAGGTTCTCTGAAGCCACTTTGATACTGGTCCTGAGACCTGGGTGGAGCGGATGGGAGCCAGGTCTGGAGCAGAGTGCCCACCAAAGCTCTGAGGCTGGGACATGACTCTGTACCTGTAACTGGGAAGTCATAAAGGTCATATTTCTTTGTTGTGTTGAGCACATCATTAACCCTGGGCCATTTTTCAGGGCTCAGACCTCAGGGAGCAGGGGTCAAGGACAGCTACTCAAGGACAGCTAGCTGTTCAGGAGAATCATCTCAAGGTTCAGAACCCTGTCTTGTTTTGAAACAGAGAAAATGTCGGAGAGGGCAGCCACGGAGCATCATTCTGGGTTGCGAGACCTGCTGTCTTGCCTTAAGAGAGGGCACCTGCCCTACCTTACGGTTTGTCCTCCCTCCTTCCCATGTCTCTTCCCCTTGTCCTCTACTCATTCACTCCTTCACTTACTTATTATCTAATTTTTGATAACTAAAGTAATTTTTGACTTGTGTTCCATGTTGTGGTGAAGAAGCACAGTTTCTTGACTCGAAGATCTTATAGTCTTGTGCAGAGCCAAGACTTCTCATGACATTTTTATTTTGATCATTGATAGCATAATTTCCATAACAGCCCAGGCATAATACTTTCTAAATTCATGAAGATTTTACCTTTCCTCTCTTTTTTGATCCTTTCTTCTCTTTACATTTCCACTAGTGCATCTGCAGAAATAGAAGGCTGTCTTTGTCTCTTATTAAAAATAATTTTTAAAAATAAGTATTAAGTTGGTACATTGGCCAAGCACTGTGCTAAATAATTTCTATAGCATTATCCCATTTAACCCTCATAATAAACCTTTAGAAATCTGTTATTGCCACCTCATCTTACAGATGAAGAAACTAGGGTTCAGAGAGACTGACTGACTTGCTCAGGTCACACAAATGAAGTTCTAGGAGGTCTGGGCGATAGCCAGTGTGATACTATCATGGCAGTGCCCAAAATGATGATAAGGGTGCTTCCATTTTCAGATAACTGGTTCCTTGCCGTTTGGGCCTTAGGATCTTGTATCTAACCACTGAATAATGTGGCTCCAGGAAGAACCTGTCCTAGGGCACAGAGGCTGCACCTCCTAGCCCCATGCCATGGCCCATGGCATAATTAGGGTACTGCCCTCTCCCTTCAAACACTTTATCTGAAATTCCAAGGTCATTCTCGATCCTCTAGTTTTGTAGACTAGGTTTTGGGAAGGTCCTTGGAGAATATGCAAATAAGGTGGGTTTTTTTCATTATAATCAAATTGATTTGTGTTCTGGAGACTCTGAAGGCTATAGTGAGTGGTGCTTCATTCTCTGCTATGCTAAATCACTCCAAGAAAGGTGTCAAGGAGGGAGTCACTAATCTGCATAACACTCCAGGATGTTCAATAAGTGAGTCTTTTGCTCTCCAGATAGAGATTCCCTGCAGTTGGCTCAGGCTAGAAATGAACACTTCTGCAGGAGCGGGCTAGTGTAGGTGTTATCATTGCCATTCATTGGGTGGTTTTTGCCTCTTGCTTCATATTTAAGAACTCAATTGCTTTTACCATGCCTAACCTGCAGGAATAAGAACAGTCAACAAATTTCATCACTTTGTTCCTTTTAAATGTATCCTTTTATTTTCTCCCACATATATCACACTGGTTCAAGCAATCTCTTTTTCCAACTTACTTCTTTGACTCTAGTCTTTGTGTCCTGATCTCTCAATTCATCTTTCAGTCTACTCCCCAAATGTTATTTCATTCCCAAGTCCTTCCTTACTCAAGAATCTACAGAACCCTGTTGCCAAGTTTTAAGCTTATTCAGTCTCAAAAATAACACTTAAATAATGTCTCAGATTAAAACAGTACAGAAGTATATAGAGGAAAATCTCAGATCTATCTTTAAGTAGAGGATTTTTCTTTATTTTGAGATTCTTTCTTTTCTTTTTTTAATCTTTAAAATGTTTACCAATATAAGCCATGCATATGCTAAATAAAAATGCATTAAAAATAATAGAGTTTTATAATAAAAAACAATAGTCTTCTGCCCCATGATTCTCACTGGTAGAGCCTGTTGAATCTAAGTGAAATGCCTCAGCTAAGCTGTTAAAACCTATGTGACATGGTGCTGCTTGGGTAATCTTCTGAACTTTATTTTTACTTCTCCTCCACTTGGATCAATTATTCCTTTCAGGTCAGTATCTAATCTGATAGTCTTTGTCTTTTACTTGGAGAGTTTAGTCCATTTACATTATTTGTAAGAAATGAACTATTTGGATTCATTTTTGCCATCTTGTTTTATACTTTTTAGTACTATCTATTTTTCCTGCTTCATTTTCTTTTTTTCTCTTTTTCTTCCTTATTTTGAATTTATTGGTTCTTTTTCCCCAACCTACAATTACAATTTCCCCCCTGTATGCCAATTCTTTTAGTGACCATCCTAGAAACTTTAATATGCATATTAACATCATAGAATTGAAAGTTAATCAATATATTTAAGGTTTTCTGAACAATAAAAAAGCAGAGAACACATAAATGTTAATTACTCACCTTCAAATTTGTGTATAGGTATTTTTGATTCTCTCTTGATTTTTAAAAAGTCATAAATTAGACATTATTGATAATTTATACCATTAATTTTTATTTAGATTTACCACATGCTTAACTTTATCTTTGCTCACTGACCCTCTTGCATTTCAGATTTGCCTTCTAAGATCTTTTCCTTATTTCTGAATCATGTCCTTTAGAAGTTTCTATGATGAGAGTGTTTGGGTAGTAGATTTTCTCAGTTTGTCACAGTCTGAAATACAGTGGTACCTGGGTACTTGTCAGCGTCAGAACTTGTCAAACCTGGTACTCACTGCATTTTGACAAGAAAAAACTGTTTCAGACCTTGTCGCACTTGCCAGAACTTGTATGAGTCTATTGCTGCCCTGCAAGAGAAAATGCTTAACCAATCGTTGCTTGTTCACCACTCATGAGAATGAATTAACGAGTACCGAGGTAACACTATAGTTATTTTGCCCTTCCCCCTTTGAAAGATAGCTTTTCTTGTTTGGAATTCAAACTTGTTAGTTATTTGATATGAGTTGGTTGATATCAATGCATCTGATTTTCCTTGCTGTTTTTGAGAATTCAGCTGTCAGCTTGTCATTTTTTTCCTAGATAATCTGTTTGTTCTCTTTGACTGCTTTTAAGGTCTCCTCTTTGTGTTTATTTTTCACTTTGATATGCCTAGGAATGAACTTATTTTTTATATAACCTGCTTGGGATTCTCTGGGCTTTCTTAATCTATGCACTGGTGTCTTTCATTAATTCATGCATTATCTTTTTTTTAATATTGCCTCTTCCCATTCTCTTTATTGTTTTTATTGTTTCCTATAGAATATTCTTATCCTGTTCTCCAGGCTTCTTAAACATTTTTATATTTCCCATTGCACCCCTGCCCCTTTCACTAGAGTCTATGTAATCTCTTCAATATTCTAGTTCATCTCATTTGTCATTTAGCCCAGTCATTAACATTTCAATTTTATTTATTATGTTTTTATTTCTAGAATTTCTATTTGGTCATTTTTCAAATCTGCCCAGTTATAATAGTCTTTTGTTATACTTTCGATCTCCTCTTATATTTTTTGAACATATTAATCATAGTAATTGTATAATCTATGTTTGATTAGTCCCAGTATTTGCGGTCTCTGAAGATCTGATTCTGGCGTTTCTTGTTTCAGCTGACTCTCACCCAGGGTGGCTTATTTCCCTGTGTGTTTAATGATAAAAATAAAAGTTTATTTTCCTTGTAATTTAATGTGCAGGAATTCATTGAGGCCTCATTTTGAAGTACTTTCTTCCAGAGAAGATTGAAATTTGCTCCTGCCAGGTGCCTAAGGATATCACCAAGTTGGAACCAATTTAAACTAAAAATTCAGTTTTCTTTCAGCCACAATAGTTGTGTGTATTCAAGTCCCAGACCCAATAAAGTTTAGATTTGTTATTAGAAATAGGAGGGGGGAATTTTTTTCTCTTTCTGCTCTACACAGAGCTGAGGCCAAGCTGGTCATGTGTCTCCATCTTCCTGTTCTACGGGGCAGGTGTCTTTCTAGCTTACTCACTAAGTGTTGCCCTTCAGTATCCTTGGCTTTCTTTGTGGCTCTCTGTTCTGACCTTTTACTCATCTTGGGCTTTAGGTTTTGTCCCTTATTCATGGGAAATGCTGACTTGATGGCTCCTTTGGATTTGGACTTTCTAGTCAGTTCTCAACCCCAAGGAATTAGTTCACTTTCTAGCCAAATCTGTCACATGTTTTTAAAAAATGTCGTTATCTTTTACCTAACACTCTTAGGAATTCTTGAAAATCTAGTCCACCTATTATTAAAAAGAGAAGACTTTATTGTTTTGCATTTGGGCAAATTCTCTAAGCTTTAATTTGTTTCATCACTAATGTGGACTAATACCTATATCATTATGATTTTTGTGAGGTTTAAATAAGGATATTGGATATAAATGCCTTCTATGTAGAAGTTTAATAAATGATGGTGATTACTATTACTAACTACTGCTACTGTTTTGCTACCAGTATGACTACTTCTAGAAAAGAGCCTGCTATTCATGGAGAATCAAAGAATTAGATAGTTAAAAGAAAGATAGCTAATTTTAAAAGCAGTTAAGTTTTTAGCTTTTAAAACATATTCATCATGTATATGATGTGTGAGGGATTTTTTTTTTTTTTTTAACACCACCCTGAAGTAGCTAATAACAGATCTCCCTGTAGGACTTGAGCCCTGTCCCCTGAGCTGTACCTTTGATAGGGATCTGTGTGTGGGCTGGAAGCTAGGCTCCAGTCAGTAACCAATGTCAGAGTCCACAGTGGAAACACTTCCGCTCTGTGCAGCATGGGTGGGCAAGCTGAAAGAACACCATTTATTGGAAGAAAGGTGCTACACATATACAACGAGGTGTTATATTTATTATTATTTCTATTTTAAATTATCCATTGAAGAAAGACGACATGGCAAGAATTTTTAATGAGGCCCAGGGTCAAATTGGGTTCAGAAGCCCAAAGGGAAACGTGGTTGTGTTCTGACTGTGATGCACGTGACCTTGGGCAGGTCAAGTTACCACTTAGCCTCATTCCCCTTTTATGTGAAGCTGCAGAGTGGGGCTCTGTAGTTTTAGGGAACTTCTACATCTCAACTTGTATGATTCTCATCTCTTCCCAAGCTATATCCCCTGGGCTCCCTAATTCATTGACTTCTAAGACCCACTGCCACAGGTAGGCTAAAGAACACTGTTTACTCAACAACGTAAGCCCCATGTCCCCTGTTCTCTAAAGGGAGAAACAGAGTCAGAGCCACAATGGAAATAAAATCTGTCATGTGGCTTTGCCTTCTCCTGCTTCAGGAGATGCTCATCTGTTGCGGATGTGTGGTTGGAACATGCAGAGCCACAGCAAGGTGACACAATTGCCATCTAAGGAGGGTGCTAGTTGGAACTAGAAGTCTGCGAGTGAGGTCAGCCATTTACAAAAGTAGGCCACATCTAGAGACAGTTTGGAGTTATGATTCTAAGAAGACTCAGAAAACAGTTCAACCTTGCCAAGGGTGTCTGGGCTGCATTCCTAAACCTGGGGGTCACTCCAGGGAGTGAAACAACAGCAATAGTGGGTACCTGTTAGACCAATAGGATGGCTGAAGTGCAGTGGCTTCTTTGGAGTCTGAAAAATGGGTGGATGGAAAACAAAGTCTTATTTCTGTTGCTAGCACATACTGGGAAAGGGCAAAGGTGTCAGAGGGAGGTGACACCAGGTTCAAAACTGGATTGTATTACTCTAAAGCTTTGGAAGCCTCATCTCTAACTAGAGACTAGAAGCTGTGACATGGGGACAAACCTGCAACTATTTCCCAAACTTTATTCGAAGGCCACAGTCAAGCTGCTTGCTTTAACCACCTGTTCTAGGTCCTATCATTCCCACAATATTTGCATTTAAGTTGATCTTTTAAATTGAGATATGTTTATTTCAAAAGGAAGTTTTCAGTTACTTTCAGAAATGAAAAACCACTATCACTTGCCACAGTTAGAAGTTAATCTCTCTATTTCTCTCTCTCTCTCACACACACACACACCACTACCACCACCACAGCTAACACCATGAAAACAAAGTAATGTTGTTAATTCCTAGCTAGGTACTATTGCTTGTGAAATTCTTTGGGCCCAAGGCTTGCTCTCTTTTTGTTAAAGGGCTGATTAGCAAGGACTAGACTTACCAGCACACCCAAATGGGACTTCCTCCTTGTTGTAATAGAGAATATCGACAGAGGCCCTGGCTGATGAGGCTCAGAGGGTTTGGCATTGTTCTGCAATCCGAAAGGTTGCCAGTTTGATTCCCAGTCAGGGCACATGCCTGGCTTTCAGTGCCGAGCTCCTGGTTGGGCATGTGTGAGAGGCAGTTGATTATTGTTTCTCTCACACATCGATGTTTCTCTCCCTCTTTTTCCCTCCCTTCCTCTCCCTCTAAAAATAAGTAATTAAAATCTTAAAAAAAAAAAAAAAAAAAGAATATTGACAGAGAGTAACAGTCATGGAGTCATGGGCAAACTTTGCTGAGCCCCTCATTTACATGTATTCCCACCTATGGCTCCATGATCTTGGGGCAGGCGATTCTATCATTTCCATCCCTTTTTCAGCTGAAGGCACCAAGAATAAATCACTTGCTCAATGCACACAACTAGTTAGGGACAGAGACACAGTGGGAAGCAAGGTGATCTGTTTCTAGGCCTGGAGTTGGCCACCACAGGGCTCTTTCTCCTCTCACATGGTAAGCTGATGATATTTCATGTTATGAGTCCGTAACGCCTGAGAGCCTCTCAAGTCCTACCTAAAAACATGTCCTGCATCATGAGTTGTAGATGGCCTCCACCTGGGCAACGTTACCCTGCGAGAAGACAAGGAATGTTGTGCCTAAGACCTAGAAAGTACTTACTCAGTAAGGCTCAGTCTCTTTACGCCCCAACTGTCCTGTCCACAGGACAGTCTTGGATCCTGGTTCCAGTACTGACCCTGGAAGGAAACTGACTACTTGAAGCTGTCATAACTTGAAAACACTTGTCATGATTCTCCGATGAGTCCAACACTTCCAGGCAGACGTCCAATGGTGACGTGTTTTGCATAGTTGACTTTTCAACCGGGGAGAGAAGGAACCAATTAGCTGGTAGCAGTGTGCTATCTTTGGTTCATCCAGGTGCTTCAGTGACTGGGACAGGCCCTCTGTCAATGCTCACTGAATGAGTGAGCAAATATTTGGTGGTTGAATTGTTAATAATGATGAAATGCCTACATTATGGAGTTCTTATGTTATGCCTGACCCTGTAGTGACTATTTCTCCTATCTTATCTCATTTCCTTAACAACCTTATGAAGTAGGTACTATTGTCCTATTGCACCGATGAGGACAAAATTGAAGCTTGGATGGTCAGGTAACTGGCTCCAAGCCTGTGGCGCTCGTAACTCTACTTACACTTCTCCCACCAGAATCACCCAAGAAGCTCTGAGTTCTGGTGAACTTGGTGGATGACTGTCAGGCCCTTTGAACCCCAACTTTGACTTCCTCACCTGCAAAGCTCCCCGCACAAGGCAGTGGTTGCAAGCTCTGGCTTAAGTCTCAGGGGCCTGAGCCTAAATTGCTCTCTGCCAACTCCTGGCTGTGTGATCGAGGCAAGCTGCCTAATTTCCCTGGGTCCCGATTTTTTCATCGCTGAACAGAATATTACAGAAGAGCACATGAAAAGCACTCACACATGCACTTAGTACTTGCTAGCTTTCATTAAATGGTATTTATTATTATGGAGAAGAAGCCAGGAGGACCTGGGCTGGGAGGGGAGGTCATTTAGAGGAAACTGGAAATGGGAGCAAATTTATTTCTGTTTCTTCATAACTCTGACAAAAATGTCAGATGAGGCCTTGGAGTGCCAATTTCTTCCTTTCTTAGAAACACCCTGGGTAGCAAACGTCCCACCCCACATGCCCCTAGAAGGAGTGTTCAGCACCTCTAGCTGTTGGATACACATCCTTCTGAGCCACGTGCCCATCCTGCTGCTGGTTTCCAAGACGGCCCACTGAAGCCATGGCGCTTTAGGAAATTAATTCCCTCACCAGGCAGCCAGAGCTGGTGGAACACCCAAGAAGCCCAGGCGGCAGCGGCAGCTATGATGAAGTGAGTGTGAGTTGGGCACAGGGAAGAAAGGGAAGTGTCGCCTGGAGTTAGCTGAGGCTCAGCCCTCACCAGCCTGGACACTGGCAGGCCTGGTCCTTCTCCACAGCCTCCAAAGCTTGCGCACACCTTGTGATGAAGGGTGGGTTCCGCACTTGAGAGAGACTTCAAAATATGGCCCCTCTTCCTCCTAACCTCCTTCCTTCCAATCACTGAATCAACCCTCACCTACCTGTTTACTTGGTTTTGTGGTTTGAACTTAGATGTGGTTAGAGAGGTAGGGTCAGGAACAAGCTCTCTACCCCACCCCTTCACCTCTCCCTTCCAGACAACTATCCTGCTTGGTCTGAGAGACCAAATACGATACTCTTGACACAGCAGACGAGGAAATTCTGGTTCAGTTTCTGTGGGGTGGGGCCTAGGTATTGGTATTTGTTCAAAGCTCCCAGGTGGTCAAGTTATTGAAAGAAACAGGATGACTAATTGTGTTTGGAGGGCAAGTCACTGGGAAGCAGTTGGCCCCAGCCATAGTAAGAGTTAGTATTGCTTATTTCTGCATAAGCATTAGTGAAAGATGCTTTGATGACCTAGCATCTTTTGACAGGCCTCTCAAAAGCTCATTCCTGACATTTCATGGATTCGTGGACCACGGCCACCAGCTCATTTTACTCCTGCCAAAATGGCACCTTTAGCAAACCTCTAGAAGAACTAGGAAGTGATGGCACCCGTGAAACGATTTAGCCCAAGTGGTGGTGGTGGTAAGAGGCACCAGCCAAGACCTGAAACCTCTGGCGCTCAGATCATTCCAGATTTCTCCAGAGGTTACTGAACTGGAAGCCAGATTGGAGGGTACACATGTAATTTACAGGGAAGAGGGCACTTCCAGGGCTGTTTCTTGCCAACAGATTAATAATCGAGATTATGGGCTTAGAGCTCCAGGAAGACTCTGCAGGGGATTTTCAAGGAAAGAAGGGGTTACTTGTGGGTGAGGTTGACTAGTCAGCATGGCAGTGGTGTGGGGTCAGGAGACATCAGGTGCATGCATAGCAGACCTGCAGGGATCTCGGTTATGAAAAGCATGAAACACACTCAGTTATGAAGAGCATAAAGAGATAGAGAAGGCTTTCCCCTCTTCTGCCCCATTCCCAGCTTATTAACCTCAGGGGCAGATTCAGGCTCCATAGTTTGTAGTACAGTGTTCTATAAGAGGTTTCTCTGTTGTTTACTTACTTTTCCCCTCCCCCAGCAAAGTGGCCATGTTCAGGATTCATTATCTGCCAGCGATAACCAACTAGAAAAGATGATGGACAATGAGATCCCATTCACAGTGGCTACAACAAACACACAACAAACCTGGGAATTCACCCAACAGAAGATTGCCCAAAAGCTTTCTGGGAAATTTTGAGTATAAAAATTAAAGAATGATACTATATCAGAATAACTTTAATGTAGACTAAAACACACTCCATATTTCAAAGTATATAGGCATGCTCAGGATTTATGGGATGCTCCCAGTGGAGGGGAATGAAAGAGGGAACCTCAGACATAGACACATGTACACCCTCAATAATACTTAAAAATGTTTCCTCAGCAAGTCATATTTGCTGTCTGGGACATGCAACCAAAATAGGCATATCATCATCGTCATTATATACGTCCTTTAAAAAAATCAGATTGTAGATATTTTTGAGGTCAAAGATTATTTTGTATACATCTTGATATTCTCCAGTGCCTTGTATATAAGAGGTGCTCAACACATATTTTTTAAAAGTCCCATTAAAAATAGCTTTTATACATTATAGAATACATAGAACACCTAGAACATGTACATTCTAGAGAAAACTTAGAAAATGCATATTGTGAAAATTTTGGAACTGCAGATAAACAAAATGTATTGAATTCATCCATATTATAACTACTTAGGGACTCTCTATATATCTATATCTATATCTATCTATCTATCTATCTACCTATCTATCTATATCTATCTATATATATACTGTGTACACACACACATATTTTGGGTTCAGTATTCCAATTTTCAATTGCAGTATCTTTTTTGATTGTTTGGTAACCTTCTGATTTTTTAATTTACTAGTTTTGCCATTTTGTACTTTGAATGAAATGCATGTAGGAGTGAAATCAGCAATCAAACTATTTGCTATGCAAGGAGAGGTACAGGGTGTACAAGATAAGGGGCCTGAAAGGGAGTCCGCAGAAGATCTGGAGGAAGAGGAGGCTGGACTTGGGGTGTTTGAGCTTGCTGAAGGGAATTTGTGCAGAGATCAGCAAACTTCTCCTGTAAAGAGCCAGCTGGCAAATATTTACAAGTCATGGTATCTCTGTCACTGCTCAGCTGGGCTGTCACGTCGTGAGAGCAGCCTAGACAAAATGTAAATGAGCATGGCTACGTCCCAACAAAATTTCATTCATGGACATTCAAGTCTGAATTTCATATAATTTTCACAGTTTTCAGAGGGAAAAGACCAGAGGCAAAGAAAACTCAGCCAACCAAAAGAACTAACTGAAGGTGGTCATAAATCATGAAGTGGGAGCAGGAGGTCAGGGATGAGGCTCAGAGGCCCCAGCCACTGACAACTTGGCTCCATGTACCACCAAAGGGTGTCAGGTAGTGGAGCCAGATCTGCTGGAAGGAGCTTGAGCAGTAGATGCATTCTGGCATTGCACAGAGTTTAGAGCCATTGCTCAAAGTGCTTTTCAGCTTTCAGATTCTGCTGCGCTCCCTCAAGAAGAAAAAGCGATGCCCAGGAAAACAATGCCCCACCATGGTAACACCCAATATTTGATGCAACTAACCAACTTGGGGTTGGGTGGGAGGGATGTACATAAATCACTACACAAGCAGGGTGCAGGGCCTATGGGATCCTTGTGAAGTCAGCCCAGGGTATGTCTTGCCTCACTCTTATTATGACACTCCTTGGTACATGCCTGTCATTTCTCCTTCCCGGGTCCCTTGCTGCTGTTTTCCCACCATTGCCACCCACCTCATGCCCAATTCTCCTGATTACCAAGTCAGATTCTATTGTCTCCACTGCCTGTTACCTTCTTGAACAGTCTCATCCTGATTTAAATGCTGTCTTGAAGACTTCATAAAACAGGATCATTATTTCCTTAGCTATTTTTTTCCTGCCTTCCCACACCTCCTAGCCACCCTGGGCTGCAAGTACATACAGTGACCCGGACTAGGCGGAAGAAAGCTTATGTTTATTTCCATTTCCTTGCATTTCCTGAAATTGAATGTGCACCTCAATGGAATGTGATACATCATAGAACCTAAGCAGGTGTCTTGTGCATGCCAAGTGCCTGATCTCAGCTCCTTGCACCTTTCCCCAGGTTTCTGGGATGTGGTATCTTGGTGCAATGCCTGCCTATGCCTACTCCATAGCTCGCCCAGCTACAAGGAGGACTTCCAGCATTTGGAGTTTGAGATCTGATTACTCAGCGGCCGGGAGACATTAAGAAATGATCTCATAGGCATGATTTGCACCTTGCAAACTTCCTTAGAATTTTAAGCAGGGGGTTTTCCAAGTGGATTTGCCTCACTGTCCTGATTTGCAGGCCTAAATTATGAAGCAATTAATATACAGCACATAAAACTGTCCAGTCTGTTTGTTCTTGCTGTCATACCGTCAGTAATGATGGCAGTAACTGACTAATGAACCAGTCCCAGTATCTGTGTACACGGAGGACGAGAGAGAAAGGAAGCGGGGCAAGCAGGAGACAGCACACTTAACAATTATAACTCATATTTCTCCAAGAGTGCACCTCTTCCATTTCCTAATGCTTTTCTCATGAATAGTTCAGGTTTTTTGTTTTTTTTTTTTTAAGAAAAAGAAGGAAAGAAAGAAAGAAAAAAAACCTTTATGAAATTTAAGCCCCGTTTCTCATTTCATTGAAAAACCTTTAAGAAAAGCCATTTTTCATACTTAAGACTTTTTCAAATCTCTCCTAACCAGTTACACTCTGTATTGTATCTTTCGGAGCTGGCTGCCGTCCAGCGACAATCCTTAAAAATCCCTTTACAGTTTTAAAGGAAAATACAAGCTCTCATTTACCACTGGATGGAGTCAGAAAATAAAAGCTTAATGCCTTGACAGGCCTGGATATTTTTTTGAGGCCTAAGTCTGATTTATGTCAGTAGCCGGCAAACCAGGCTGGTGAAATATTTGCTGCTGCTCCCAGGGATATGGAAAAATGAAGTGTGAAGTTCTGGGGAGAGCAGGCCACAGCCTTCCAGTCACTAAACACTCCCACCAAGTTGGCAGGGGAACAGAGCCATGGACTGCAAGATGAACCTCAAAGGAATAGGGGAGGAGAAAGGGACTGTGCACCGTGTCAAAATACTGCCAAGGCTGAGCGCTCGCCATACGTTCGGTGACATGGGGTGGGATGTGTAGGAGACGGGGTTCAGGGAGGAAAGAGACGAGAGACCTTTTCTTGTTTCTTTCCTGATTTTATTTTCTTTCTGGCTTCTCTGTAGGGGTTTCCCTCTGAGTAGAAGAAATTAAGGGCAACATCGGGAATGTAGGAAGTTGCTTAAACCCCCACCATAAAACCATTCAGATCAGAAAATATGATCCGGTTAGAGAGAAAGCTCTGGTCTGCCCTCGGGTGTGCAGCTTCAGGGCGGGAAGGCAGACCCACTTCCCACACTGCAGTCCCCAGACCTGTGAGCGTGGGAGCCGGATTTTCATTCCCAGGGAGAGGGAATTTCCTAGAGGTAAACGTGGGGTGGGTTTTTTCCCCAGAATTTTCTTGAAGTGAGTCATCATAAACACATATGCCAGGTGAAACACTTGCTGTTTTTTTTCCCCCTCTCCCTTATTTAAAAGTAAAAGTAAAATAAATTAACATCCGCTCTTTAGATTTGTTTTTGATTTTTAAGTTTCAGAAGTAGAGTGTTGGATTCCCCGGCTTATCCCTAGGGCTTCACCTGCACTTGGCATTACCCACAGGGCAGATGGATGGAGGCCTGGTGAAGTAGGGGTTAATCCTCATTGTTTTCTTAACTTGAAAAAACCTTCTAGGTGACATTGTCAATAAAAGGCAAGAGTAAGCAAAGAGGGAGAACAGACAACTCATTTTCAACCCATGCAAACTTATCTTTGGAAGATCAATGTCAAAATCCAATTCATTTGAGAACTACAATGTGCCTTTTTATTAATATATTTTTTTAAATTTAACAACAGCATCTTACCTGCCAGATGAAGATTTATGTTATCGTGAAGTCTTTTGGTCAGTTAAAGCAGGCCCAGTCATTACAGAAATGTTTACACCCATGTGTTCCTCTCTAAATCACTAATAAACACACCTACTCTCACTCAGACAGACTCTCCCAGACTCACTTTAACACCCCCACAAAAACGGCCTCACTCATTTACTCCCTTATCATAAAGTTAAACTAAGAGATAATTCAACCCAATAAACATTCAGTGGTGCCTACTGCGTATAAGGTACTGTTGGGCAACAGAGCAGGCCAGGGGAGCCTGGAGTGGAATTAAAAAAAAACAAAACAAAAAACAAGATATTGGTCCTAGACCTCAAGACGTTTGCAATTAATGGAGGGAGAAACTGGTCTTTGATCTATATGCCTGATGGCAAAATGTGCTCTTAAAAAAATGCTTTCCTCCCACACTGGCAGAAGAAGAGAAAACAAGAGACCTAGAGAAACTGGGTGATTTACTTGCCCAATGCCACCAGCAGCAATCACAAATACGATTGAGCTTGCGGTATGCCCTGGGCATTGGGCCTAGCACTCCCCAGGCCTTAGCTTCTTGAGTCTTTGACAACCTTCAGAGAGGCTCCTCATCCAATAGATGAGAAAACTGAGGGAGAGAGTAGTTAAGTAGCTTATCCCAAATCACACAGCAAGGAAGTGGGGGCAGAAATCACAGCTTTTCCAGAGCCCCCTTGTTCCCTTGGCAGAGCTGAAACAGAGAGTTTGGTCTCCTGCCTCCTGGTCCACTGCTTTTTCTACCTGTCTCACGTTCCCAAACCTATGACGATGAGGCAGAATGTGAAAGAAAAAAAAAAAAAAAAAAAAAAATACATTTTATTTTTTTATTTTCAACGGGCTACCAGGTAAAGAGTTTGTGGAGTGCTTTGCAAACTATTTTTGTTTATTTGGAAGCACCTAGATTTCATCCTTAAGAAGATTTGTAAATATTCGAAGAAAATTTGACTATGGTCATTTGTAGAGCATGTTTCTTGAAAACACTCTTTTTTGGGAGACTGAGGAAGCCAGGGTGTGTACAAGGTGATCGGCCCTCCAGGGTGGCTGCCCTGGTGTTGGTAAGTGACATGCTGAAAGAGATCATCGAACACTGACTTTCCTCCGGGGTGACTGCCACACACATGCAGGCCTTAAAACACACACTCATAGTCATAGTTCACATATTTCAGTGAATGGCCTGGCTTTCCTCCACCACTGAAATGAAAGTGAAGGTGAAATCATTTGGGGGCCACTAGAGTAGAATTCTCACCCTTGATAGCTGCCCATAGATTTAAATGTCTCACAGGAGACCCAATTAAACATTAGTGAGATCCCAATTCACTGCAGGATCATATTTTCTGGCCATTTTCATCACTCACACTTCCCAGCAATTTAACAATGAGTTTAGGATATGACCTCTTCCCTCAGGCACCCCTCCCATTAGTTTTATTTTATTTAGGGTCTGGAATCTAGATGTCTCAAGTGTCTGGAAATAATATAGGCTGATTTTTTCAAGCAAATAACCGGTTACTCTTTCCACATACCCTGATTGTTAGGATATGAAGTTATAACAAATTAGGGCTGATGGTAGTCTCAGTATTTTGTTGCTATTGATCATTCAAGGTGATCCCTAGGACACAATGCCGAGGGAACAATACACAGCACTGTGGCTCACACAAAGATGTTTGTGTGAAAAAAATGAATGAGGGCATGAAGAGGTGAGACCTCTTGCTGGTGATGGCTAGAGGAATAGAGGCAAATGGTTGAAACAGTTGATTCTTCTCACTGCTTGCCCCAGAATGACTCTGTTCTGTGTACCTGATCAAGATTAGCCATCTTCACACCGGCCTGGCCTGCATTCTCCAGGGCACACCCAGGTGATTTTCTTAGGCTTGTGCTGATTTAGAGGGCTTGACAGCATTGATTTTTGTATTAACATCCATTGTGTTCTTCTCTAAAACTGACCGGGCTGAGAACACACCTCTGGTTTTTCTTTTATCCCTTTACAATTGCCCTTCTCACACCTTTTAACCAAAAGGCATAGTCTCATCCATCCCAATCTCACCACAAAGCATTGCCTGAATATCTTCCGGGTCTCTAAATAATGAGATAATTTATCCACTCATTATCCACTTACGCATCTATCTATTAGAAAAGGTATTTCTCCCAAAGGAGAATCCCAAGAGATCAAAGCAAAGAGAGCTTTGGAGAGAAATATTGAAAGGAGACTGAGCTCTGTTTTCTTCCACAACAAACTTTGGCAAGTCTCCATGTATGTATGTATGTATGTATATATCTGCCATAGGTGTCTGTCTACTCCACTCATCCATCTATTAGAATGACAATTCTAATTGAGACATTAACATACTTATTTGAATTGAAGAATGAAGTTAGAATTTCTCTATGAGATAGTGTCTCTAATTTGGCTAATTGGAGTAGTAGTATGAACTTTGTCATTTAGGTCATATATGGTAGACTTTTCCCATAAGTGGAATAAACCAAACCTAAATCTATGGCAACAAGGTTTTGATGAAATAGAGCTAAAGCACAGGTAGCATACATAAATTGCCAGGTGGTACATTCTTATAACTACCTAAACATGTGGTGATAAAATTTAGACGTCATCTTAAAAATACAGTTAAAAAAATTCTTTTGAGGGTTACACAAAAATCACTTGAAGACCCCTGATTCAGAGGAAGTTTGGGGAAATAGGAAAAAGAGGAAACTCGTTAATAGGCAGAATGGAGCCTTTGGAATGAGAAGAATGCTCTCAAAATTGCAGAAATCTGAAAAAGAGGTGAAGAAGGGTTGAAAAGACCCTGGGAGAGAAGATACTACTGCCTGCATTTAGGAATGAATTTGACATTGTGTCATCTTGGTGAGCTATCCTTTCTAGAATCAGAATGCCCATGCCACTCAGGTTGATTTGTTTTATCTATCAGTACAATGTGGAATTTAACTTCCTTCATACCAGATTTTACTTTAAGAGAATCAGGTAGTCAAAACATATGTACAAAAATCATGAGCTTGTTGGGTTTTCTTTGGCTAGTTAGTGAGAGTATTTCTAAATCCTACAAAGAAGTCATTGTTATATATACATTTGGCTGTTCATCCAATAGCAAGCCATGACGATAAACGATATATGTCACTTAGGAGATCTGAAGTAGCTGGGGCAATGGAGTGGTGATGCTGGTAGACCAAACTCCCCACAGAAGTATCTATGCTGAGATACCTTAAAAAGAAAACACCTCATAAAACAGATACATTTTTAAGAAGCTGTGAGGAGTGCCCAACGCACCGTGAGAGATGTGCGATTTAGTGCTGATGCGAGGCCAGAGATAGCTGTGTTTAGCTACCTAATTTACTGCTCTCTGGCCTCCACCGCACCCCCATTAATCTGTCAGCTGAATGAGCTCTAATTATTCCTCTTGTAAGCTGGTTTGCTATGGCACATTCTGTTTGAGTGGAGATAGATCTTCAAGATTTACTGCACACAGGCTGATAATCTCCAAACATGGGGGTGGGAAATCTGCCTCCTCCCAGTGACTGAGGAGCCCATAGAGGCAGGGAGAAGCAGATGGGCATGGCAGCAGCAGCAGAGGATTCGGCTAGTGAGTTACTGTACTCTCAGCCTGACAAAATGCAAAACACATTTTAGCAGGGCGCTTTCCTATAGATGGGCAACGCATAGCCTAGAATATATAGTGTGTGTAATCAGTTCATTTGAGGGGTTGTTAGGAGCTCGCTCCTTCCTCTGCCAACCTGGCTGCCTCACCTGCTCAGCCCGCTGCTGTGGTCAGCCCATTTTCCGGATAGACAAGGCAGTAAAGAAGGGGAACAGAAGAGTTTAAAGGAGATTGCTTTTTATTATGGATGTTTTTATTACCTCCCTGGGTCCTCATCAAAATCTTTTGAAGTATACACTGTAATCCCTATTTTAGAAATGAAGACAACACAGTCACAGGGAGGTTCTGACTGTGTGTGTATGTGTGTGTGTGTGTGGTTATGCTTGTGTGTGCTTGTGTGTGTGTGTTGAGGAGGCATGTCATCTCTGAATCCCAACTCCTTGGGAAAGCTGAATGCCTCTGACTTCTTTTTTCACCAGCTTCCTTTCTCTTGAGCAAGTCACTGATACTTGCTATTCCTAAAACATGCTTGTAGTTTTCCAACTGGTGTTTCAATCCATACTGCTGACTTCCTTCACCCTCCCTCCCATCCACCAGGAGTTTGCCGGGATAAGTCAGATAATGCCCATAAAAGCCTTTAACCCCTTAGGAGAAAGTTGTCCACAAACGACACAGCCACACCCATCCTCAGGGAGCCGAGACAGCCCTCGATGTGGAAGAGCCATCTCAGGCAGCCACTGTGTCCTCCTGAGACAGACAGTCGTAGTGGAGGGACTTCGCACTGCAACATCACCCCAAATACCCTTGTGGGGAGGGAGTAAGAGAAAATTTGTTTCACAAACACTGTGACCCAATTTTCATATTTTTTTCTTGCCATTTATCCCTAATTTAACCAGTGTTGTAGCAGGAACTTCAGATGTTGCGAGTTTGACTTTCAGAAAAGGCCATATGTGGGCTTTTTTTCAATTTTAATATTAAACCTTATTTGCTTTCAGTCTAATTTCTTTTAGGCTCTTCTTGGCATCACTGGTGTAGAGAGCAAAAGAGTTTACTTCATTGCAATTCCATGGACTAAATAAAAATTTGCAAGACCCCAGAGCCTGGTTGAGACTCAGGACAGACCCCCAACCACTGGTGGGAAGGAATTTTTAAGTGACCCCAAAATATACAGGACCTTGGGTTTCATGGGCTACACTCCAATTCTCTGCAAGCAGCCCCTGAGCTGCTTCTGACCACATCGGAAACCAAGTTCTCTAAACAGAAAATGTAGCCATGCTAAGTTGTGTCACTTTGGTGATATATCTCTCAGACTATTATAAACTGGGTAGCTGAATTTTTCATTGCCTTAGAGATGTCCACAACCAGAGATCTAAGGATAGAAAGTTCATGTCTCTCTCCATTAAGAAATTTAATTCACATTTTGCTTGGTCTCAGCCTTTGATTAATACTCCGTACACATCATGAAGCAGTCCTTAGGATTATGAAAAGTGATTTGTCTAATCTACGTGCCAGTCTCCTTTGGGGTCTACATAGGGAAAAAGAAACACAAAACCAACACTCTGTAGCTGTTGGTTTCATAGCATTTGCTTAGCGTGTGCCTTTACATTCCGGCCCAGTCAAGTGGATAAAGAGCAACTTGATCCATGGAGTGTGGCGAGAGTGTTGTCACCGTCTACAGAACCAATTCATCTGGAGGATTTCATGTTGCACATATCAACACTGGAAGTGGGTTTTAATGAAATCTCGAGCAAAATGAAATTAATATAAAAGTGAATGTAAAAACATATGCTTATGGTTCCAGCTGGCTGGTGTAGGGGCTGTCCCAGTCCTCGCTTCAACTTTTGGCCCCAAGGAATACATTTTGAATTACCGAGTCATTGCTGGGCTGAAGGACAATTGTCAAGGACAAAAGTGTCATCGTGCCTGGCCTGCACTAACGTACTCTGACTGTGCACCAGCCCTCTCCTCTCATTGGCTTTTTATTTTCTCAGTACCCTTTGACTCGCTTCTCCACCAATGAAAAACTTAACCTCTTTGCCTTTTTTATCTCGGTTGGTATTCTCTCCAACTCCTTCTTCCAAAAGGATAGTTAGCCAACCTGATGCGCACATCTTTGTAAATAGGTGTGCCTCAGCTGATGCATGTGTCTTTCTCTCAGTAACATTCTGGAGATTTTGCCTTACCTCAGAGTGTTAGATCAAGTGGGGAAATTTTGTGGCAGTTTGTCAGGGAGATGTCCTGGAGGAAGTGGGTTTTTACACGCCTCTGTTAGAACTCACATTGCAGTGGCCTATGTCTTTTCTAGAGGGATTTGGCCCTGCCTGGAGGGGTGGATCATGCAAGAGTCTTACTTTTAATCAGTTATGTGAACCAGAGAAGAATTTGGAAACACCAGAGATAAGTGGCTCAGGCACTGGTGGGATTGGATGGGAAGCCTGTCATTCTAATTTGGGAAGTGCAGGCAAGGCTGAAAGAGTCTTGGGAAGTCAGCTCCTGCCTTCACCTCAGCTATGTATATAAAGAGACTTGAGAGATAATTGGTTTCTGTAGAATGAGGTTGCATCATCTTCTGGATAACAAACTTTATATCCATGAATCCTTGAAAGAAGTGAGATTTTCCTGATGAAATAGAAATACATTTCTTATTGTTTTGTTTTGCTTTTGCTTTTTTCCTCCAGTGAAAATAACAATCTAGTGCTACCAGCAAACTTGATGTCACTTTGTACATTACATAGTTATTTTAGCTCTTTTCCAGACTAAATACTACCAAATATTAAAGTTTTCTGCCTTGATTTATATTTCTTAAATCTTTCTTTATTCTGATCCATTTTCTCAGAGCTCTTTCTACATTCTCCATTTTATTTTAGCGAGCTGCTTTCCCAACTGAAGGAGAACTATTGAACTATGCCCAATACTAGGCCTTAGAGCTTGAAGTTTGGGTTTGAATCCTACCCTTCATCACTTATAAAGGGAGATGTTTTTGAGCTGCAGTTTTCACACCTCAGAACAGACATGGCTGGACTCCCTCCCTCAGAACATTACTATGAGGACTCGATTTGAGATATGGTAGCACGTCATTTAGTACCTGGAACATGAATGCATAATAAAAACATTGTCTCTGTAGCATGACCAACAGAGACAATGTTACCTGAACTATCAAGACAATACAATGTTGATTTCTAATCTTATTCATCAAGATGTACAAGGTTTTTTAAGATGGCATTTCTATAAAGAGTTAGGAAAGATTGATATGTGGAGCCCTCAGAACACTGCACCACCCTTAGAAAACATGAGTCATGAGTCTCAGTGAGTTATTTCACCACTCCGAAACCCAGTTCCATCATCAGGAGACTGGAAATAATAATAAACAATAATGTTACTTCATTGTATTGTGAAGATTAAATGAGATACAGTATGAAGACTTATGGAACTTTTGGAAGCATGGAATGAGGAAGCTTGTCAAACATTTTCCTTAAATGCAATGATAAAACTGGAAAAAAATATTACAGAAACAGCCATTTTAGGACTTAGAAAAATCAACTAAAGACATACAACAAATTGAGAAGAATTTATTCAATACGAAGTACTGAGCCCTGGATAAGAACAAAAGGAATCTTTGGCCTTTTAGGCTGGGCCTATTTCCACCTTCCACTCCCCACCCAGTGCAGTAGTTCTAGGAGGCAGGGCAAGCTGTTGAAAACCAGCAGGGGTGCTGTTACTGGAGGGGGCTGAGTTGTTTTGGAGTGGAGTGCAGAAAAACTAGATGAAACATTAATCATCCTGGTGGCAAACGAATAAGGAAGACCACCATTGTAGCTATCCTGAGGTTGCAATCCTGGCAGGGATAAGCAACAGACAGGCAGACTTGCCAGAAATTAACAGGGAGATTCAAGGAGTGAGGTAGTCATGGTGGATATTGATAGCATCCTTGGGGGTCTGGAAGGCTGCACACAAATGCAAGGCTGTGCGTATACCCAGGAGTGACTATCCATACAGCTCTAGCTGAACATGATATGTAGGAGAAGCCAGACTTCACACACACACACACACAAAAGACAAAAACTCAAGCACCTGAACAAATATATTAGTGGTTACATATTTCAGGAAGATGTACTTTATAGATTCATCCAAAGAAGCCACTAACTAAGCAAGCAAGCAAACAAAACAGCCCTCCGGTTGGTTCTCTCTCTCAAGATGATCAAGAAAAGAAGGAACAATGCTATTGCCAGGAAAAAAAAAAAAGATCATGGCTATGCACAGCCTGTTCACTGTGCCCAATGCCTGCCCAAGGACAAAGTCATTAAGAAGTTTGTCAGTCAAAACAGGAGAGGCTGCAGCTGTGCCTTTGACACCTATGTGCTTCCCAAGCTGTATGTGAAACTACATGAGTGTGTGAGTTGTGCCAATCACAGCAAGGTAGTCAGGAATTGCTCTGTGAACCCCAGGAGGACTGAACACCCTTCCACACATCAATTTAGACCCGCCGGAACTGTCCCACAACCTCCACCAAAGCCCATGTAAGGAACCTAGTCCTTAAGAACTAAAGAAAAGTTCTCTGGAAAAAATAAAATGGAAATTATATTAAAAAAAAAAAAAAAAGAAGTAAAGCATCAGAAACCACCCTTGGGGAGAGGAAATCAGGATTCAGAGTTGTTGTAATATAGGCAAAGAAATTTTCAATTTTTAATAACAAAATTACAAGACATGCAAGGAAACAGGAAAGCATGACTCCTACACAGAGAAAAAAAATTAAAGCAGCTAAAACAAGCTGCCTTTGAGGGAACACAGGTTTTGGGCTTGGCAGACAAAGACTTCAAAGCAGATATTATAAATACGTTCAAAGAAGTAAAGGAAACTGTTTAAATAATTAAAAGGAGAGTATGATGATGACACATCAAATTGAGAATATTAATAAAAAGATAAATTATATAAAAGAATCCAATTGAAATTCTGGAGGTGGACAGCATAATACATGAAGTGAAAACTTTATTAGAGTCCCTCAAAAGGAAATTAGAGATGACAGTAGAAAGAATCAGCAAATGTGAAGGCAAATCAACAAAAGTAATTAATCTGAAGAATGAAAAGAAAACAACATGACAAGAAATGAAGAGCCTCAGAGATCTGTGGGAAATCATTAAGCATACCAACATACTATGTGTAATGTGAATCCTAGGAGAAGCAAGAGAGAAAATGCAGAAAAAACATGTAAAGAAATAATGGTTTAAAGTCTGAAAACTTGATTTAGAAGATTAATTTAAAAATCCCACGGTATGGGATTTTTAATTTTTTTTTTTTTTTTTTACCCACATACCCACAGTATGTGGGTAAAGAAGCTCAAAAAGCTCAAGTCTTATAAGAAAAAAGAGAGGTACACTTAGGCATACCATAGTCTAACTATTCAAAGACAAAGAGAAAAACTTGAAAACAGCAAGAGAAAACAATGCATCATGACCATGATTTTGAATTTCCATCAGAAACATGGAACATATTCAAAGCACTGAAAGGAAAAACAAAAACAAAAACAAAAACAGCCAAGAATACTAGATCCAGCAAAACTTTCCTTCAAAAGTAAAGGTGAATTAAATATCTTCCCAAGTAAACAAATACTGAGAGGATGCATTGCTAGCTGACCTGCCTTACAAGGAATATCAAAGGAAGTCTTTTGGGCTGAAAGAAAATGACACCAGAGAGTAACGTGAATCCACATGAAGACATGAGGAACATTGGAAAAGGTAAGTATGTGGGTAAATATGAAAGACTGTATCATATATTTTTTCTTTCCTTCTCATTTATAAAACTGTATTTGGGGGGTTATAATGTATAAAAATGTAATATATATAACAAGGATAGCAAAAAGGAGAGGGATATAACAAAGCTATACGTAGTAAATTTTCAGTACTGTACTGGAATTAAGTTAACATTAATCCAAAGTGGATTTTGCGAGATTAACATATAAACTATAATCTCCAGAGAAACCACTAAGAAAAGAATTTAAAAATCCAACAAAGAAATTAAAAGGGCATAGTAGAAAATGTCTATTTTACATAGAAGGTTGTAAAGGAGAAACATAAACTAAAAGATCATGAGACATATAGGAAAGAAAAAATATGGTAGACATAAATTCAAGAATATAAGTAATCGTATTAAAGATAAATGGATTAAATACGCTGGTCAAACGCACAGATGGTTGGTTGAATAAATGAAAACCAGATTTGATTGCAGGGAGGAGGGAAAGTATAAGGGGGATATATGGTAATGGAAAAAATACAATTAAAAAAAAAAAAAGATTTAGACTATGGGCCAAAATGGAGGAATAGGTAGACACACTGCATCTCCCTCTGAAACTAAGAAGGGATACAACTACCTCAGAATCAGAGACAAGCAGAAACTCCAAAATATCGAGCTGTATAGCAGTCCAAAAAACAAAGATATAAAGAAGAAATACTCATCCAGACAGGTAGGAGTGGGCAGAGCCAGGACGGAGAGGACTTGGTTTGGCAGCACAACAGCTGCTAGGGGAAAGAGCAGTCACAGATTTTTTAAAAGTGGGGACATTTGGGAAGCATTTCTGGCACCAGATCAGACTGCCTAGCTGAAGGTTCCGGTGCCTGGATCGGGGACAAAACCTTATTGCTTCTGACTGTGAAAACCAGTGGGGCTTGGGGCAGAGGAGGAAACTTCCACTCTCTCAGCAGAGTCTGTTTGTTCAGAGGCCCCCAGAGTTCTAGAATGTCTGTAGACCCACCCACTCTGGGAACCATGGTCAAGGCAACAGCTAGAGAGGTGCCAGTTCCATATGGGAAGCAGGAGAATTGCCTGGAAAAGGGGTGAGTGCTGAGCAAGCAGTATTGTTCCCTTTCAGATTTCTCCCCAACATAGTGGTCATCCCACACTTATGAATACCTAAGGCTCTGCTTCTTACAATATAACAGGTGAAACAGCTCTACTTAAGAAACAGAGGCAAACACAAGAGCATATCAAGTTCAGAAGACAGAGAAGCATGGTCCATTAAAGGAAACAGTTCCAGTGGGAGAACTAAGCAACGAGGAGATAGCCATCCTAACAGACACAGAGTACATAATGCTAGTAATAAAGATGTTCACAGACTTGACAGATATGCTTGAGTATGGCAAATGCAAAAGGGAAGAAGTGAAGGCTATGCTAAGTTAAACAAAGGAAAATCCACATGGAACCAGTGGTGAAGGGAAGGAAACTGTGGTTCAAGTAAATGATTTGGAACATAAAGAAGAAATAAACAGTCAACCAGTACAGAATGAGAAACAAGGATTGAAAAGGCTTAGGAACCTCTGAAATGACTTTAAATGTACCAACATCCAAATCATACGGGTGACAGAAGAAGAAGAGCAAGAAATTGAAAACTTGTGTGAAAAAATAATGAAGGAAAACTTCCCAAATTTGGTGAAGGAAATAAACATGCAAGTCCAGGAAGCACAGAGAGTCCTAAACAAGCTATACCCAAAAAGGACCACACTAAGATGTATCATAATTAAAATGCCAAAGGTTAAAGACAAAGAATCCTAAAAGCAGCAAGAGAAAAGAAGAGAGGTACCTACAAAGAGATTTCAATAAGACTGTCAGCTGATTTTTCAAAAGAAACTTTGCAGGCAAGAAGGGACTGGAAAGAAATATTCAAAGTGATGAAAAGCAAGAACTTACAACCATGATTACTCTATCCAGCAAAGCTATCATTTAGAATGAGCGGGCAGATAAAGTGCTTCCTAGACAAGGTAAAACTAAAGGAGTTCATCATCACCAAGCTATTATTATATGAAATGTTAAAGAGACTTACTTAAGAAAAAGATCAAAACTATGAACATTAAGATGACAACAAACTCACAACAAAAATCAACAACAGAACCTAAAGAAATAAAAACAAAAACAAACTAAACAACCAGAATAGGATTAGAATCATAGGTATGGATATCATTGAGAAGATTATCAGATGGGATGGGGAAGGGGTAGAAATAGGGAAATGGTACAGGGATTAGGAAACATAATTGGTGGATACAGGATAGACAGGGGGAAGTTAAGAATAATATAGGAATGGGTGAAATAAAGGAACTTATATACACGACCCATGGATGTGAACTAAGGGCGGTGGGATTGTCACAGGGAAGGATTGCTAGGCGGAGAGGAGCAAAGGGAAAATAAATTGGCACAACTATAACAGCATAATCAATAAAATATAATTAAAAATAAAAAAGTTATAAATAACAAATATATAAAGTCAATAAGTAAAAGTTTAAAAAATAAGATCAACTGTGTGCTATTTATAAGAAATGCACTTTAGATTCAAAGATGCAAATAGGTTGTAAATAAAAGGCTAGAAAAAAGATATACAATAGAAATAATAACCATAAGAAAGTTTTACTGATATTAGACAAAATAGATTTTAAGGAAAAAAAAAAATGTTACTAGAGACACAGAGACAGTTTTTCATGATAACTAGGCCAATTTATCAGAAATATATAAAAACTATAAACTTACAAACACCTAAGAACAAAGCCTCAAATATATGAAGAAAAATGACAAAATTGAATAGATAATTCAATGAAAATAGTTGGAGTCTATTGCTAGATAGCTAGACAGGAAATTGTCAAGGATCTAAGAGGACTTAAAGAACACTACCAGCCCACCTGACTTAACATCTATAAAACACACCACTCAACATCAGCAAAATGCACATTCTTTTCAAGCACACATGGACCATCATCGAGGAGAGGCTGAATACTGGGTCATAAAGCAAAGTGTCAATAAATTTAAAAGCACTTAAAAATATTGTACAATGCATTTCTCTGAACACAATGGAGTTACATTAGCAATTAACAACAGAAAGAAATATGGGTAACCTACAGATATTTGGAAATTAAATAACACATGTCTAAATAACCCATATGTCAAACAAGAAATCACAAAGGAAATTAGAAAATATTTTTAATTGAATGAAAACAAAAACACATCACCAAAATTTATATGATATAGCCAAAGTGCTTAGAAGAAAATGTTTAAATGGAGATATTGAGATATATTACATATACCATTAAAATAAACCATTCAGTGTTTTCTAAGCGAGAGTTTCTTGCTACTTTCACTGCTAAGTCAGAACATTTCATCATTCTAGAGAAAAACCTATACCCATTTCCAGTTACTCCACATTGTCCACTTTCCTTATTCCTTGCAGATACTAATGTAATTTCTATATGTATAGACTGTCAATTTTGGACATTTCAGATAACAGTATGTGGTATTCTGTGTCTGCCTAATTCCATTGTGCATATTTCCAAGATTCATCCATGTGTGGCATGTATCGGTATTTCATTCCTTCTTATGGCTGAATAATGCATTGTATGTATATTACCACATTTTCTTTATCCTTTCATCAGTTGATGGATATTTGGGATGCTTCTACTTTTTGGCTATTATGAATAACACTGCTATGAACATTGTTGTATGGTTTTTTGTGTGGACACGTGTTTTCAATTTTTTTGGGTATATACCTAAGAATAGAATTTCTGGGCTATATAGTAACTCTATGTTCAACTTTTTGAGAAACTGTCCATTTCCCAAGCCAGCTTCACCATTTTCAGTTCACACCAGTGACAAAGGGAATCTGTGGACAAAAACAACAAAAAATTAAATATGAAAGACTGAAAGCTTTACTCTTAAAGTTAGGAATGACAAAGGGATATATGTTCTCACTACTTCTATTCAGTATTTTAATGGAAGTTCTAACCAGGACAATTAGGAAAAAAAAAACTGGGGGTATCCAAGTTGGAAAGAAAAATATAAAATGATCTCTATTTGCAGATGACCTCCTCTTGTATATAAAAAATTGTAGGGAATACACAGAAAACCTTTTAGAGTTAATGAACTAGTCCAGCAAGGTCAGAGGACACAATATCAATATACAAACATCAACTTTATTTCTTTTTCTTTGAAAGACAAATCTGTGGCAAAAGTAAGAAAGAACAGAAGGCATGAACAAATCATGAAAAAGGGACATATATATAAATATGGGACTATGTGAATAATTTTATGCCATAAATTTGATAAGTGGACACTGTCCTATGAAAGTATAATACTAAAATGACTCAGATTAAACACAAAAATAAATAGGTCATAACCATTGAAGAAATTTGTCAATAATCAGTGGCTGGGCCTAACTTATAAGGAAGTGTCTTCCAACCCTGGTGGTCTTTGAGACTTTATCTCCCTCTCTCCCTCTCTTCCTCTACCTCTCCATCTGTCTTTCTCCATCTCTCCCTGCTTCATCCCTCCTTCTTCCTCTCTCTTTCCCTTTCCTTTTCCCTCTTTTTCTCCCTCTGTCTTTGTATGAGTGTTTTTAATGTGCAGGATCAATTCTAGAACTCTTTCCACTCAGTATTACAACTTCTGGGTGTGCAAATTAGAAATGTCTGTCCAATGGGAAGTTGTCTGTCTAATGCCCACTAATGGGTGGGGAAGGGGGGAGCATTATTTCTCTTTTAAGATCGGCATTTTAGCAGGATGTGTGAGTGGAGTCATGGCCGCACTTGGTTTTCATATGAGGGGTAGGGGTCCAGTTAGTTCCTAACTTCTGAAATGCAGTGAAGAGAGGAGCCACTAGTGGGAAGGGGCTGTGGGGACACAGTTCCCTGTGCATCTCTCTATGGTGTGCACACTAGTGGCTCCTGAGCCTCCCAAGGAATTGGGGACAGTCTGAAACCACTCAGCCTCTATCCTACTGCTGTAGGCTAAGCAAGGATGAGTATATTCTGCACCTGGCCTGGCATTACTCTTCCCAGGTAATTCTGTAGAAAGGCATCCTTGGGGGAATTTTGCTCTGGATAGGAAGCCACTGTGGGACCAAGGGACCATGGAACAGGACTAGTCCTTCAGAGACTTTCTGTTCTGTGCAGAAATGAAGGGGGAAGTGGGAGGGAATCCCTTGATGTGTTGAAGGGCAGACTTCCTTGAGGCCTTGCAGAGAATAGTATGCATAGCTCTTCTCTTCTCCTCCCCTCTTCTCCAAGACCTTGCTGGTGCCTGACATGCTGAAGTCAACACTTCCAAAGTTTTATTCCTTCCTCTTAAAAATAGCTTTTTAAAAAATTTCCTGAGAACAAATATTATAGGAAAGAAAGAAATTTAATTAAGCAGGTGTCAGGCAACTTGAGTGAGGGTGGCACGAACTGGAAGGACAGCCACAGATGGGACGTGGGCACATGAGGCAGGGAGCACTTCCTCATGTAGGAGCTCAGGGGCTAAGAAAGTCCTGTTCACTGAAACGCCCCCAGAAAGGTGGTTCGCTGAAAATGGATCATAGACAATGTTCTCATCCAACTGTTGTTTTTCAGGTTAGGCTGGGGAGATTTCATTTGATTGCTTTCTGCATTTTCTTTTTATCTTAGATAAAGGGTGTGCCTGGTTTCTCTACTGTGAACAATGGCCCGATTGTTAGAAACCTTGCTTACATGTATATATGTGTGTGTGTTTTGCCATGACTCCTGTGTCTTGGAAGTCTTTGGGGACAGATGATATTTATGAATGATGTCCCAAGGGCATAATCAGCATGATTCATTCTTGGAACCAGTTCTACCCATTAGGGATGCCAGCTGCACCCAGTTCACAACTGAATGAACTTGAGATATCTTCCTGCACTAACCTGCTCCTGGATAGGGGTCAGAAGGGCCTGTTTTAGGGGACTTGCTAGTTTTTCAAGGGTTTAATTTCCCATGATGGAGTAAAATGTTTTGACAAGATGTAGACTGTTACATATCAAGGAAAAACTGTTTCAGAATTTCAGAAAACATACCCCCATAGGCAAGGTTATGATTTTCATTATAATATCAGTAACAAACTTTCCTACTCATTTTCTGTGGTTCTTGTGATTGAGAGAGTGTCCTGGTATTACCATCTCTATTTCTAGGACATCATCTAGGCAGGCACAGTGGAAACGGTCACTCATCTCTCTTATTCTGCCTCCTCCTCTCCCAGCTGTCACCACCAAAGTGGGGAAATAGAGGTACAGGTTGGCTACATAACATTCAATGAAGCAGGCTCTGAACTGGATACCATAATCTTGGGGTCTAGGTTGGTAAGCTTTTATTGTAAGTGCCACCCAATCCAGTAAAGCCCAAATCTTTGATGGCATCTGAGGCCTAATTCCAGTTGTTGAGGTGCATCCTACGCCGCAAACCTGCTGTGACCTTATGGAGGTCTGGCCTTGGAGTCTGCTTGGTGCCCCTCATCCCAAAGGCATTTTTGGTTCTTGAGGACACACTCATTGCTGTCTGTGCTTCCCTGACCTTTCCTGGGGACAGTGGGCCTGGAGCACCTGGCTGGGCCTAATCATGGTTTCCACCCCCTTGTTTTCCGGGGTCTTCATGACCACAAATTAATTTACCCTAGGGAATTTCTTGTTTTTACTTTTTCCACCCACTTTGCCAAATTAGACGTGCTACGAGCATAAGGATTAGATAGGCTCCCCCCTCCTTTTGTGGACTCATCTTTGACTACCTGTCCGATCCCATCTCTTGGAGCATCGTAGATGTGCGGAGCACCAAAACACACTTCAACCTGCACATCTGGCAGGCGGGCGGGTGGACGATCGAGTGTGGAATTCCTGGATCTGTTCCTTGGTTTGTGGTCTCTGGGGATGGCTTGTTGAATAACTCCACATCACATCACTTCACAGATAAGGAAGATGTCATCCCCACGGCATCTCTGATTTCGGCACAAGCTTCAGAAAACCCCTAGCAGCTAATCTAGAACAAGATGTTTTAAACCACTATAATCACCAGCCAACTTTGAACATGTGCCATGCACATGACGGGCTTCTTTGCTTAACAGCAACCCTCCGTCTCACTCATGGGACTACCTCTGTCCCCTGGTCCTACAGAAGGTGCGAGAGCTGGACGCTGAGGCAGCTGGGGCCTGCACGATGGGGTTCTCAGGTCAGAGTTCTTCCCAAGGCTGTGACATCAGGGCCTTCTGAGTGGAGCTCAAGAGCCCTTGGCTCATTCCTTCTCCCAGGACCCATGATTGTTGAGATCTCAACCAATTTCCCTCTCTGGGATCAACTTTCCTTACCTGCCAAATGGAAATATGTTTGCTTTATAGAGGGTTGGGAGAGATCTTGACTATTTTGGGAAACTGAGCCAAAGTCCAACTGAGGCAGGCTGAAATAATAAGTCAAACAAAATAGCAAGATAAAGTTTAACGGGAAGAGATTTAACATCCCGGATGTGGGCTTGGAAAACACCTGCACCAGCCTGGGAGGGGGAAGAGCTGGGTAAGCAGAAGCACCTGTGGATAAATGTTGGCCATTTTAGTTAACTGCAACAGAGAAATGGGACTTCCAGAAAAGCAAGGGTGAACATAGGCTACATTAGTAGAAATATTGTTCTCAGAACAAGGGAGGTGATATCATATTGGCTGGAGAACCAAGTTCTGTTTAGGACTCCACTCTAGAGAGGACAGTGATGTCCTGGACTGAATTTAGGGAAGACAAGCCAGCATGGTGAAGGATAATGAAACCCAGGACATCTAGGGATGGGCAGGGAAAAGGGTCCATTTAGCAGGGCCTGGTAGTTCCCCAAAGAACCAATCATGACAAAAGAGCAAAAACGCGTCAGGAACGCAGCTGTTTTTGCTCCTCATAAGGAAGAACTTTCCTGCCTCCTTTTCCTTTTTTCTTGTTTTTTTTTTTTTTTTGTTTTGTTTTTTCAGACTGGCTCCCCATTTTCTAACATGACTCTTTACAGCAGCTAGGGAAAATGTTAGTTAATATATAATACACTTATGTGTGTCAAAAACTAACCAGCCAAGTAAGTAAGTAAATAAGTAAACAACCAACCAAACTAACAAAAAGTACACGAACAAGAACAAACACAGGGAAAAGCTGCCCTTGCATCCTTGTGCTCTGGAAGGGGAAGTCTGACTCAGACATTAAGAGCATAGTCTCTGAGAAACGCTGCCCCAGGCCTGCTGATCACTAGCTGCAAGCTACTTCATCCCTCCCAACCTCAGGTTTCTCATCCGAAAAATGATAATGATACAGAGTTCTTGTGAGCATTAAATGAGTTCACGCATGTCCTTAGAATAGTTCTTGGCATGTAACTTTCATATACAGGTGAGCTTACTGTATTCTCTGCTTCATTCTTCCCTTTCTTCTGTAGATAACTAGTCCAGGGTGAGGTAAAAGTCGATCCGCGGTTCATAAGGAAAATAATATAATAAATAAAACACTCGGTTTCATGCACTCATAACTGTAAACATTCTTTTGTCCTACCCTGTATATTTAAGAGTCTCTTGCGTATTCTTTCAGAGTTCCTTAATTCATGTAAGCAGTTAGAAATGGCAGTTCTTATTTTTCTCATTTTTAAAAATCCCAAAGCAATCAGTATATTATACACATTGTTCAGCACCATTTTTTTTTTCACTTGGTGTATCTTGGAGATTTTTCCACAAAGAGAACTTCCTCATTCTTTTTCACAGCTGCACATATAAGGAAGAACCTTCTAACAATTAGAGCCTGTTAAAAAATAACACTCTGTCACTGGAGGCATTCAGGTGGAGACTAGACAGCGATTTCTTAGCGATGATGGAGTGGGGCTTTCTGTCAGCGAAGCAGTTGGGTTAGAATACTTCTACTGTTCCTCTAACTGAAATTTCCTGATCCTATGTTAAGTTTTCCAAAAAATTTAAAAGAAAAACAACAGTGAAAACAACTCTAGAAATAGCATTGTTGTTTGTCTCTGACTGGGTTCTGACTTGGGGCTCTGCCAGAGCTGTGTGAGTCAGGCGGCACTGGGGCCCGTGCAGGCCTGCCCCGGGCCATGCAAAGAGCAGGGGCTCTCCTGACAGCCCTGGCTCATCCTCGAGCCCCTTCCAGAGCTTACCTGGCCCAGTCCCCACCACCTCGAGGAAAGAGGGACTCCATTCCAGGGAGGCTCCAAGCCAGCCTTGGACAGTCAGAGTCTCACTGGAATGTTTTCTTTGTAAGACATTGGGGTTGTTCCCCATTTCTCAGCCTGAAACTCACCATCTTCAGTGGGGGCTGGCATGACTGGGTTTCCAAAAGGCGGCAAGGGGATTTCCTACTACCTGCTCTTTACTGAGGTTCAACTTGAAGGGAGGTAAGAGATTAGCTCAGCTTCGCTCTACCAAGAGGCTGATAATCAGAGAGTAAAGGTCTCTTGACTTGAGTGGCAAGAAGCGATAGGTAATAGCAGACAATTGTTCATGTGGTGGACAGGTCCCACCAACTAGCAGGGAGCCTTAATGTCCTCTCTAAAAACAAATCCTTTTGAGTCTTTTTACTCTACAGAGCCATAAAAATTCCTGGTGAGGTCCTGGTGAGTCCTGGCAGATCTTTTTTTCTTTTCCATTGCTTTAAGAGAGAGTGGGAAGGAGAGAGAGAGAAGGAGAAAGAGAGAAACGTCGATTTGTTGCCTTCTCAAATGTGCCCTGACTGGGAATCAAACCTGCAAACTTTCAGTTTATGGGACAATACTTCAACAAACTGAGCCACACCGGCCAGGGCCCATTTGATGAGTTTTGACATATGTACACACCTGTGAATCCATCCTCAAAATCAAGCTAATAAGTATATTCATAGCTGCAAAAGGTCTCCTTGTGCCCCTCTGGTATCCCTCCCTCCTGGTCCCTATGACTATTACACATGACATTTGAATGGTAGAAACACTATATGATACTGTGCTCTTGAGCATCTGTTTCCAACTCTGGGTCTTAAGCTTGAAATCGGTAGGAGTATTTACACCAGAGAAAATGGCAAATGCTACAAGTCAGGGATCAACCCACAAATTTGCCAGGTGTTAGGACTTTATCACCACACCCTGAGAAGGCTCTAGAAGATGGAGCTCAATGAGATGAAAGATGACTGGCACATCGTAAATGTTTGAGAAATAGTAGCCATGATTACAATGAGTGGAAGTCTGAATAATTTAGGTAAAAGGCCATCCTGTCCTTTCCGACCTCCCTGACTCTCCCAAGATGGGGATTATGTTTTTGTTTGAAACAGCAGAAGTCTTTTCTGTAAGTTTTCCCCACTCACCCCTGCTCTTGGCTTTTCTATGGTGAGCGTTCAGTGTCAGCTGAAGATCCAGTGGACTCTCTGGGGCACCGTGGTGATAAAGTTATTCTTTAACTTGCCTCTTTCTCCTTGCTCTGGAGAACCAAGAGGGAGAAGGAAGGCTTTAAATCTTACATACTAGATATTCATAGCAATTGTCTCCAAGAGGTGGAATTTGTTTTTTCTCTTGCTTGCCTGCATTTTCTAATTTTTCTACAGCGACACTCCCAGATTTAAATAAGTTAATTTAAAAAACAGCACATAAGAATTAAAACATGTCTCCAAAAGTTGGATTAGGCAGAACGAACCTTCGCTAAGAGTGGGAAGAGGAGTGTTAAGCATGAAAGGGTTTCAGCTGGATTGCGGAGTCTCCCTGGCTGCCCAGCATTTGCGGATGAATCAATTAAAAGGAGGCGAAACAGGAAGGCAGCAGACAGGCCTCTGTAAACCATGGAGTTTTTCTGTCGAAGGCCCCTTCCTCCCACATGAGAGCCCCCATTCATCCTCGCAGATGACATATGGGATGTCTATAATGAATATGGATTTGATGTGATTTCATCTCTCTGCCAAACTAACTCACAGAACCAATTCCACTTTAGACTATGTTAAATGAGGTTTTAAAACGTGTATTAGAGGATAACTTTTGAAGTCTCTAAGCAAGATCAAGAGGTGCATTTGGGAAAAAACTTTGGGGACAACTCTTTCCCCATGCCTACGGACGGAGCCACATTTTGATGTCTTTGATTTATAAGGGTGAGAGACCATGGGGATCTATCTTGACTTAGCTTTGACTTTTAAGGGATTCGACTAGTTGAAACCTTATGTGCATCTGGAAAGAAAGCTCTTTTATATCATACAGTCTCAAAGCTTGAAGGTGGGATGAGACCTCAGAGGTCAATATTCTAAACCTAAATCGGATACCTGAGTCCCCTCCTTTATGTCCCAGTGTCCAGCTTTGCTGGACATACCTCCACGGCAGCCCAGTCCATTGCAGGGGAGCCCATAGGAAGCTCAGCTCAGATGGATCCTACACATACCTTCCTCGGGCGCACACCATTGTTCCTACGTCTGGAAGATGGGGGCCGGGACACATGTGGACACAAGCCAGTGAGATTTGTGTAAGGAAGAAAGGCCACTTTTGAAGTAACTTAATTCAACATGACCACTACTTCCTGAGCCATCGTCCATATGCAAGGCCCTGAGCTAGGCACTGTGGGGGATATAAAAATCAATAAAATAGAGGCTCTACTCTTGAGGAGTTCACGAGCCACGGTTGAATGTGTGCAAACAGCAGTCTAACACAAGGCAGAGGATGATCGAATGAAGAAAATGGAACCAATATTTGTTGAGCATCTTTGATGTGCCAGGCCTTGCTTTCCTTGTCATGGGTCTCCTGTGGGATTGTGCCATCCTTGTGGGAATGTGCATTAAACTCCCTGAACCTCATTTTCCTTTGTGAAATTTGATGTTGGCCTAGTTGCCCTCTGAAGTCCCTTCCAGCCCTCATATCCCATGATTCATCCCTCCTTTCCCGGTGGCCCCCGGCTTCACTCTCCTGGGTTGGGCTGGCTAGGGAAATGGATGGGCAAAAGACGTTTTTGTTGTTGTTCTTTTTTCCCCTCCCTGTGGGATATATTGTTGACTTAAAACCAGTTTGAACAAAGCACTCAGGAATAAACCACAGAGAACCATCTAGAATTGGCAGAGGATAACCCTCTGACCCCAGAGGCCTTTTCCAGCTCTGATTTTTATGATTCACTAATTTGCTGCACCACACTCAACTCTGTCCGGGAATTCAGAGTTCAAAAAAGATGCAATGTAAATTGCTGGAGGTAATGAGAAGGCTGCAGGCAGAGTGGGGCCAGAAGCTGGTTTTCAGTGAAATTAAATACAGGGGGATATTTAAAGAAGCTAGAGACTTTTTTTTTCCCCCTCATGAGAGACTCCCATTTTAAGGGTAAATTTCAGGTTTTCTTTTTTCAGCGGTATGACTAGGTTTTTGCTATGTTATGACTCCACCAGAGTTGCTTATCTGTTTTGTATAACCTCCTAAAAATCAAAAATCTATTGGATACAGACATGGTTGTTGAGCAGTAAGTTCTGCTGCAATTTAAAAATCACCTTTGAAGTGGGAGGTGCTGTAGGAAGACCAGTGTTCTATAAATATGTATGACTTTTTTGAGGGAATTGCGGAGAGCAAGGGCATGGTATTTGATGAGTCCCATGAATTTTTAGCGCTGCCTACATTTCTTCAGCTTCGGGGAATCTTTATGCCCCTGATGGTGTCTTTGCAACTTTGAGTTGAAATTATATAATAAAGATGATTGTGAAATTATGTAATGAAGAATTGTTTCAGCACTACAGCTATGCCCAAAGATAAGTAAGCCAGTAGCACCTGAGGCCTTGAGAGCTCAGTGATGGTTGGTTCAATACAGAAATGAAAGGGAAGGCTAGCAAGTCAAGTGCATACCTGTGTGGGAGGCTAATGACTAGTCAGGAGGGCAGTCACATTTCTCCCAGGTCCCTGTTCTGATGTCAGCTAAAAGGTATGCACCACGCATACTTGAAATTAATGGTGAAAATCCCATGAAAAGGCCCTGTGTTGAAGACTGGCATGCATTCAGGTGATTTTCCCTGTATGTTGGATCATATTGCTGTTTGTTGGTTAAGTACAAAATGAAAAGTGGGCTTGTGTTTAGGGACCATGCTCTATGAAAAAATTTGTCTTTAAATGTTGGACTCACATGTTGGAGGTGCACTCAGCAGACGAGCCTTGAGGCTGGAGGCCACAGAAGGAACAGCAGATTCATATCCTTCATCACATATGCCCTCTGTGGCAAATGCCTGTAATTACGAACACTATTTAAATAATTAGTTACTAACACTATTTAAATAGTTACTTTTTGTTATTACTATCTTTCTTTCATTTTCCTTGCCCCCACCAAAATATGTAAAGTTCAATTTGCAAGGTAAATAGGAACATGATGCAAACCAAACTGTATCAAGATTGATGTGTATTATCTCCTTTGCTTTTCACAAGAACCCTACATAGCAAGTGGCATTATCTGCCTCTTGCAGATGTGAAAACTGAGGACAGTTACATGACTAGCCTAAGTTTTCTTACCTGAGAGCCCAAAGCCTGAGCTCCATTGTTTTATATGCCTTAGAGATTGAATATTTTTTAAAAGGACAATGAGAAAATAGAAGATGCAAGAAGGAAGGAAGGGATGGAGAAAAGCATGCAAGCAAGAAACAGTGTCTACTCTGTAACATTCATTGCGTTAGGCATTTTTGTGTTCTGGACTGTGTTAGTTTCTTATGGCTGGTGTAGTGAATTACCACAAGTTTCGTGGTTTAAATGGCAGAATGTGTTCATCATAGTTCTGGAATCAGTATTGCTGGGCTGAAGTCAAGGTGTGAGCAGGACCATTTGTCTGTGCAGGCTCTTGGGGAGGAGCTCTATCTTCTGATGGCTGCCAGCCTTCCTTTGCTATAACCACTGCAATCTCTGCCTCTTTTCTCTGTGTATCACATTTCGTTTGGCCTTTCTCTTTATAAAGACACTTTCTATTATGTTTAGGACCCATTCAGATAACCCAGAATAATCTCCCCATCTCAAGAATACTTTACACCTGTAAAGTCATTATTTTTTTAATATAAGGTAATATCCACAGGTTTTGGAAACCAGGACATGGTGATGTTTAGATGGATTGTTACTTAGCTTTCCATGCAAATGAATCATAAATGCTATGGAATGGCCTAGCTGATAATTCAGGCATTTATATGCTGTTGTTTATTTTTCTGACTCCAGATCCCCCAGCCTTAATCATTGGCTGTGTGCCTCACCTCTGAGGGTTACCTGTGCTGAGGAGAGAGGCGTCATCCAACAGCTTGTTACTTCATACAAGTGTTGGTGCAATAATTTTTTACAAATGTGTTTGTACCATGTCGTTGACTCTTTATTGATACATGAGCCTTAATTTTTGCTTCTGGCATGAGGTTGACTTTTAGTTTAGAAGGTTGCCCTGGCCACATTTTTCACAAGGCCACATTTTCTGAGAGCACTTGAGCTCACTGGGTAGCAAGAGAAATTTGGGTGAGACATGCAGAAGAGTTGATCACAAAGGCAAGTGAAAACTTCAGTGAATGCTTCTCAGTCTGCTGGAGGTTTGAGAGGCCCTTAGAGAGACTGAATTGATGCTTTAGCATGTCCATTGGCCTCTGAGTGGAGGGAAGGGGGGTAGGGAGGTATGAATTAGGGGGGAAGGGCTGATGGCCCCTCACAATCCAAATGTGTCAATAGTACATTGGCCTCATGACAGGGCAAGTTTAATGTTTATATGCACCAGTTAGCCCTTCTAGGGGTTGAGATGTATCCTTTGCACAGGAGGGCAGATGCTGTTTCCAATCCAAAGATATACCAACCTAAATCACAGCAATCTCTACCAAGGGTTTGCAGTTCTCTTATGACTTGAAAATAAGATACTTGGGTGTCCCTCCATCTCTTTGAATTCAGGATTTTCCCACTCCCCTGCACAAAATAATCCATTCTTCTTATGTATGTGTTTTGGACATTCATACAAGCATTCTCTCAACTACTCAGGACTGAAGCCTTAGTAGCAATACTGGCTCCTTATTTCATTGGCTTTCCACCTTCCTCAATCCCTAAGAGATGAGACAGATAGCCTAGTCATAGGACCATAGGAACACACAGAGAAACCAAGAACACAAATTGGGTCAGAACCAGGCTCTTCTACTTATTTGCTCTGTAACTTAAGTTCAGTCCTTGAAGAGTCAGGATAACACAATAAATACCTCATAGGGTTATTGTGAGGATTACATGAGATAAGAATGATAGTTATTATTATTGTTGTTCTTTATCTCATAGCTTCCACTTCCGTTGAAGACTTGGTCATGAAAATTAGGACTATGTTAGATTCTTCTAAACCAGTAATTATCAATACTTTTAACAGTGACCAACAGTGAAAAATTTATTTTACATTGCGACATTATAAATACATCCACAAAATGAAAATGCAAGCAATATGAAATGCCTTATTTTCTATTATTTTTCTTTGTATAAAAATTTGTATTGCTTAAAATTTTTTTAATCTATCAAACTGATTTCATAATCCATTAATGAGTGAAGAGCTATAGTTGTAAAAAGCACTTTTAGAGATAGTCTTGAGTGTAGTCCCTACCTCACTCGAATTGATCAAATATCAACTTTTCAAAAGGAAGCCACTTTCTATGTTTTACAATATAACATCGGCACTTACCCCTCCATGTACATGTCACTTTACAGGTCCAAGAATTTTTGCATACACCACCCTACTACCCTTTGAAGATGTTATCTCTAGCTCTACTTCACAAATGAGGAAATTCTGGTTTATCATGAGTCCTGTCCAAGGTCATGTACCTGGGAGTGACCAAATCAGGATTACATTTAGCTCTTCTCATCCTGATCTAGGCCACTTCCAAAATAATTTGAAAGAGGAATTCAAGTTTTTAAGACAAACAAATATAATGGCTCACAATTATGGCCAAATCTTCTATTTTATACCCTTTCAAACACAAAACTCATAGAATGACAATCATGAAGCATTCTCTAAGGTGGTATGAATGCATCTCCAATCATCCATTCATTCATTCATTCATCCACTCAACCAATTCATTCGTACATTCACTCAAGAAATGGTTATTGAGTGTCTGCCATATGCCAGACCCTGTGTGTGGATACTATGGTAAGCAGAATTTTTTTTTTATAAATCCTCACACTCAAGTCAATATGTAAGGTCGTGCTAAGTGCTATTAATAAAAACAGAGCAGAGTAAGGCGAAAAGATTGTTAGCAGTGCTCTTATAAATTGCATGGTTGGGAAGAGTTCAAAGCTAAGGTAATATTTGGATTGAGGCCTAAATTAAGTGATGGAGCCTATCTGAGAAGAACTTTTTAAAGATAGGATACAAGTTAAAGAGGGAGTGAGTTTGGTGTTGATTGAGGAGCAGTCAGGACAAGAATGATAGGAGAGAAGGACAAAGAAAGGGCTTGATCACATGGAACTTTTGAAGCCATTGTCAGGACTTTGGATTTTATTTAATTAGTTCTTCAGAAAAGATTTCTACAGGATATTTTTTAAAAACCCTTTGTTAGATCATTTTCTTTGACACTCAAACTTTTTCTAATACCCTAGTAGCTCACTAAGTTGCCCTAGTTGTAAGTTCACATCATTATCATTGGGGGTCAAAATCCCAAGTCATGATTTGAAAAGAAAGTATCCGCATTCAAGCCCTCCAGACTCCCCCTGAGCAAGGGGGTATCCTCAGGCCTCAGCTGACTTCATCTCTAGGTAACTGTTTTAACTTGTGAGGTGCATTAGTTTCTCTGTTCATTCTTAGCTACTAATAACTCATTGGTCAAGAACCATCAAATTTCAGAATGCAGCAGCATAGAGATCACATCTCACATGGGGATGAGTCCCATGCTACGAGTCAGACCTGACTTTTGGCAGGCAGTACACTCACAGCACTGATAACTTAGTGCCTGTGGATTACCTGTAGCTTAAAAGTAGGTCTCATGCATGTGCTTAATGTAGTTCACCGAGCTGAGCTTTTTTTCCCATTTTACATGGTGCCGCTCAAGAGGCCTTGGCAACTCCCACCATCCTTGTCCTATGTAAAAAAATATTTCCTCCTTTAGATGTCTCCCTGGAGTTCAGGCCATGTGTGTTCCTCCCTGATACAACAGCTTGCATCTATAGAGTCTTTAGCAAGGAAAATGTAGCCTGCAGTACTAGGGCAGAGCTGAACTTGCATTAGTTCTTGAAGTCCTCAGAACAACCCATGAAGATAGCTCCTAATGTTAACCTTCTTTTATAAGGGAGGAAGTCAAGGCATAGGAAGGCTAAATAATGTCTCTCAAATGAGGTCCCATCCGCTTGATTCACTGATGGGCCACATGCCTGGTGGTATGTTTTAGCTGGGCTATGAAAAAGAAAAGAGTGGTTGAGCAAAATTGTGAAGGAGGCTCATTTTCTCCTCAGCATCACTGCCTTTGCTTTCCTTTCTGCTTTTTTTTTTTCCTTGATGGCATGTTTCTATGACGGTCTCTTAATCCCCCCTCCACTAAATAAAACTCAATATTGGGAAAGAATCTGATGAATGGGGAAGTATAACGGAGCATAAGCTCTTCAATGTTCCGCAGGATGATCTATGGTAGGAACACACCAGTGCATCAACTATTTGGAGAGCGCCCCCTACAGGCAGTCCTCAGGCTGTGTCACTTGACTAAACCAGTAAATTGCCATTCTTGTCTGGGACCATCATGGGCTAGTGGTGCAGTTACTGTCTAGGATCATATAAGCGGGGAATGGTGGAGCTAGGAGGGAGACAGAAGTCCCCAATTCTCAGTGGCATGTTCTGCCCTCTCTATAATGCTGCCTCTTTAATTTGCTTTTTTTTTTTTTTAAATAAAGATTTTATTTATTATTTTTAGAGAGAGCGGAAGGGAGGGAGGTAGAGAGGGAGAGAAGCACCAACGTATGGTTGCCTTTTGCCTGCTTCCAGCTATGGACCTGGCTGGAGACCTGGTTTGCAACCTGGTTATTTGTGCCCTGAATGGGAATCGAACCAGTGACCTTTGGGTGACAGGCCAGCACCAATCCACTGAGCCACCAGCCAGGGCTTAATTTGCTTTTTAACATACATTGTGATGAACCTGGAAGTGGCTCTCACTTGGAGGTGGAGAGCTCTTGGGATCAAGGAGGCAAAGAAGTGGCAATTTTAAATTCCCATCACATGGGGAGTGGCTTTCTCTAGTTGTGTGTATATATATATATATATATATATATATATATATATATGTTTTTAATGATAATCCCTGGTAATGTGTTTGCCCTGGAAAACACATTACCAGGGATTATCATTACCTCTTATTATCAGTAGGGAGACACAAGACAGGCAAGTTTTGATGGGTCAGAAAGGACAGCACACTTCCCTATCAGCAAAGACATTGCACTGAGAATTCCTGGCCTTTCAGGAGCACCCACTTCACAGTAGCCCACACCACATTAGTGTTAGCTGACCCTCCTATTAATTGGTCATCCTGAGAATCTTCCACAATCATAGGTCCCAAAGCTCCAAGACTGAACCGACTGACCCCTCAGATTCACATGTGTCATCTCTGCCCCTGCCCCCAACTACCCAAGTACTTTTAACTCTCCAGGCAAAATTCACTTTGCTCCTGGGCTGAAGCACACTGGGCACATTCTTGAACAGAGTTCAAACTAACAGGATTTCCCTGAAACAAGCAACTCCCTGGATGCCCTAGGAAGCACTGTGACTACTGGGGGGGATTAACATAGCCAGAGCAACGTGGCTGTGGTCCAGAAAGAAAATGTATGTGCTTAAAAAAAAGAAAAAGCTGGCTCAGAGTCTTGGGAACCCCATAATCAGAAGCATACTCATTCTGACAGTTTCAAAAGACCCAACACCCACCTCCATGCGACCTGGCGAGGGTTCAGAGAAATCCACCCCCTCTTTTGTCTTTTGGATGGAATGCAAGAGCCATATAAGACTTCCTGCCTAGAAGGCAAAGAGAGGGCAAGCCTTTGCCACCCTGTCTCAGCAATGTTGGGGGACAGTTGGAGTCCATCCTTTAGCTTGTTTTTTAGGCATTTGTATTAATTCTGCATGGCACTCAAGTCATTGCAAATCTGCTATATAATCTTCAGCCAGGGTTGTTATTGGTTTATATTTTGCTTTTCTTTTTCTTGGGGGAGAGTAACTTGACACTTGGGGTGTGGGTGGCTTTTGTCAGGACTGGAATGCTGAGATGGAGCATAAATTAAGATTAGGGGTCTGCAGGCTAAAAGTGATGAGCTTTATGCTCTTGAGGTCAAAGGCAAGCCTGAAGCCCAGCCAGTGGATTAGTCATGGAAGGACAAGACAAACATGCCTTGAAGTTCAAGGCAAGCAGGGTCAGGAACACAGATGGTTGGGTACCTCAACACGACAGCACTGGCTGGTAGAAAGGTCATCCTTGTTCTAAAGTAGGAGCTGAGTCACTTTTGGCTTCCTGATTGTTTCTAGTAGGCTAGGCACACGTCTGGGTCTCAGGGGCATCTACTGTCTGTCTTTAATGAGCTAGATACCAAGGCCTAAGGACTGAGCAAAGGGAAAGTCTTACAGCTATTAACGGACACCTTCCTGTGGCCTGTAATTTATACTCTGCCCAAAGCTTGTTTTGGGTATTGGGTTTGCAAGCCACTTTGTCAAAGGAAAATGACGGAGCTGTCTGCCTGTAATCTGTTGTGATCCATAATTTTATGTACCTGGAAATGCCAGTGGAAGGTTTAAAAATATTGGATCCGTACTGAGCCACTGCATGGGGACACTCTGGGAAAGGAATGCTTCACACATTTTCTTAGAAATCATAGAATTTTCTGGAGTTAGCTGAATCTTAGGACAAGACTGGTTTTGCAGGTCTGGTCACAGCAGCCAGCCTGCCTCTGCATACCGTGGACCTGGTCTGTGCCCAGGGATGATGGGCTTTCAGCATTACTTCTTGTAAGTCTTATTTCTGGCATACAACTCCAATGATGATTAAGAGTGGATATGCTCTACATTTAAAGTAAGATTTCTAAACTGTGCTGTGTAGATAGCTCATGAACATATCAGTGGTTGCTCCCCACACCATACTAATCCACCATTCATCCATATGATCATCCAGTCAACAAGCATTTATTGAAGGCCTTCAATTTGCCAGAACCTTCCAGGTGCTGAAGAAAAATACATGGCTGATTAATAAACAAGAGGTGGAGACATAATCTGAAGGGAATTGAAGAGGAACAGAGTCAGTGTCTGGCTTGAAGATGGGAAAAGAGAGAAGAAGATAAGGTGTTTTGAGCACGTAGGACCAGACTAATCGATGGTCAGAGCACAGAGTGAAGTTAAAAGAATGATCAGAATGTCCAGCCCTGGGCTTTGAACTTTGAAAGGGAGAACATGGTCCCCTCCATGGGGGTGCATGTCACTGCCCTCCCTATCTGAGTGACCTTAATGATAGGTAATACTGTGAGGATGAACTTGAAGAGCTCTGCTTTTATGTTTATTAACACCTCTACCCAAGTGACTTCAAAGATTGTATTATATGATGAGTATATTTGGCTGGTTTTATAGGAGCAGGCACCTCTAAGCCAGTTCCACAGATCCATTCCAGGGGGTCCAGTTAACATCTCTTTGTTCTAATGGCAAGGGCTGATTCTAAAATAGGATTGCATGATCACACTTGACTGTTAGACTGAAAGTCCCTTGATGTCAGGAGCATTTTTGTTCATTGTATATCTCCAGGGTCTAGCAGATCATGTGCTGGTGAAATTTGGGTAAGGCAGTGTGGAAATTCATTACTATGAATAGAAACTGATTTTTATCACTTGATAAACTTCTTTAGAATGTATCTGCCCTTGCTGGGTTAGTAGGAAGACTTTAATTAATGCTGTAACCCACCACCTCCAAAGGCTAGGTGCAGAGTTTTTGTTTAATTTCCCTCTTCCACAACACTTTGTGTATTGTTGTCTACAAGTAATTTAAAAGAAAATGATGCTAGCCCAGGGAGTTTAGAAATCTTGGAAGGAAGTCGGTTTTGGCAAATTCTAATCTCTAGGGTTGAAAGTATCTATATCAGCCAGGGTCTCTCAAGATAAAAACAAAACCCATGTTGAGTAATTTAATAAAAGAAATTCAGTATGGGAAATGAGTTGCAAAGGGAAGAGCAACCATGAAAGGCCAGGCAACCCCAAGATTAGCATTTGCAGAAAGCCATTACTCCCCCTATGGCTGGAGGAACAGAGGTGTTTCTGGAGCCCAAGAACCTGAGATACATATTGGAATCTGGTTCTAGGGGAAGTGCAATTGGTGGTGTGTTGGCTGGAGAAGACTTGGCCCCAGGTATGGGATGGAATAGAGGTGAACATATAACTTCTCTTTCCCACCCATTCTCCAATCTCCTGCCTGTGTTTCTCATTGGCCAAACCTAGCAGGAAGCGGTGAGCAAGGGAGCCTTGGGAGTTTTCTGAGGTCATCCCTTTTGAACAGAGAGAAAAACAGGGAAATGGTGGGAACTGGATCTGAGGACAAAAGGGCAAATGACCAGTACAGCATCCAATCATTCATCCATAGACCTCTCAACAGTCCTTATGGTGTGGATTTGAGGGAGTTAGGCTGCACTTGTCTTAGATAAATGGTGGCCCCTTGGGAGAGTTGTGTTGAACCATTTCTCTTCTTCCATATTTAGCCTTTCTTGGATAATATCTAAACTGCTTAGTGAAGCCACTCTACACCCAAGCTAACCTCACACTTGAAACTGAAATGTATGTGGGTGGAGCACATTTTAGATAATTCCCCATTAAATAAACACTTGGTCTGTAAGTTCAGGTTGGTGCGCTATGTTGCCCACTCTTTGTATCTTCATTTTCCCCAGTCAGTGGGATGGGAGTGAGTAGAAGGGAGAAGACAGGACTGGAAGTATGCTTTTGGGTTAGTCTTTGGACTCACAAGTCTTCTGAGTCCTGGTTTGCAGGGATTAAGGCCAAACAAACCTTAAAGAGAGAAATGGGGAAAATTGGGAAGCCCATCCAGGTTGTGGAAACCATTTTACTTGCCCTGGAGGCTTCCAGGGGACAAGAGTCCTCACTGGGATCCATTTTGTTCGGAGGTTCTAGGATCACATATGTAGTCAAATACTCTATGTTAGTTAGGGTTTGATTAAGGAAGCCAAACCACCATGAGTGATATGGTAAGTAAGAGATTTTCCACAGAGATACTTCGTACATTTGTTGGAACTGGTGAAGAAGATTATGGAAGGCTGGTGCCTCTGTATCTGATGGGGGGCCTGACGTCACTGAAGGTCAGTGTCGTCAATTGGGAAGAAGAGCTGAGATGTAAAGAGGGGGAGAGCCAAGGACAAATTGGAACACACCTGCAAGAAGCCCATGAAACTCCACCAGAACCCGCGTGTGGCACTCATCATTTCTAACCTTAATATGGATGACTTGCAGAAAGAAGCATGTATTCTACTTCATGGAAGTGCATTGCGTGTCTGAACCAGAATTCAAAGAACCTGAAGGAGTCAATCATGCAGGACCTGCTAGAACTTCAGGCCCAGCTCTGCTCTCTTCTGGCAAGGTGCAACCCACAGAGGTGCTTGGAGCCCTCCACCACCCTTCCAACCCCCTCTCCAAGTTCTCCTGTGGTCAACCCTAAGCTGAAACTGTGGAGGAAAGAGATTCTGGGAATCCCTGTTATAGCTCAGCTAAGATGACACCAGAAAAAGTCAGCATGTGCACTGAAATGAGCTTTCATTACTCATGAGAAAGGAACTGTGCCTTATAGTTCTTGGGGAGTTGCAGCCATAAGCTGATGGTCTCCTCTCTGGAAGTCTCCTCCCCCCAGGGGAGGCCACTTAATCTGAAGCCTTTGGAAAGCTGGGGGAGCCTTAGCTGACCAGAGTCGGGCACAGATTTGCTTCTCCAGAGGGTCTCTCTCTCAGGCCTGGGGAAAGTGAAGCCCTCTTTGGGCCACCCTAGCCCCTCCCTTCAAGACAGATATAGTCACACCTTCCTGGCAGAGTGTTGTGAAGATTCATTAGCTAATGCTGGGAAACAGGCTTTGAAAGTGAAGAGTGCATTGTAAATGCTGTCATAATTACACACAGATGCCTGAATCCAGACTTACAGGCCTTTGCTGACTAGTAGTAGAATTTACTGGAGTTGGTGTGACCTCTACTACCCATCACATTTCTAAATATTTTGCTTGTTGGTTGTAAACAAGCCTATTCCTAAACAAAAATGAGACTCTACTGGTGCTTTTAAAATTGTCCTTGTTCCATTGAGCATTTCCAGTTTCCTTCTGCCTCTTTCATTTCTCCTGTTAGGGATGGCGCAATGAGGTTGACTCGCTTCTGCTTTCCCCTGGGGAAGAGCCTAGTGAGGAGGCTGGAATATACTCATTTCAATCAAGGAAGCTTCACACTCTACCAAAGCTTTGGGTCAATTTTGTCTATATGGCAAACCTATGAATCAAATGTTAGGATTCTTCTTTTTTTTTTAATGACTAGAAAATAGTCTTTTCTACTAAACTTTTGACATTGCATAAGCAGTGCTGCTGTTTGCATTTCTGTACTTTTGATCTGTATCCCTTTGGATTCTGTCCCAGTTGCTTTTATGTAACAAGGACAACAGACTGTAACGATCCTTATGGCCCCTCTCTCCCCCTGTCTTTCGGAAGAAGGCTTTTAATTTTTCCGAAATCTCTCCTATTGGGCAGGATGAGATGAGAAAAAAAAAAAAAAAGACAAATGGCTAAAGCTGCCAACAGGCAGGGCCAATAGATATACATCATAAAGAGCCACAGAGGAGGACAGGAAGAGAGAACTGAAAACAGACATGAAGTGGGCATTTAGGAGAGTTTGAGGGCTATAGACAAAGGAGTGAATAGAATTATTTTTTGTGGGGGAGAGATGGCATTGATAAAGTGTAAGGGAGAGAATAAGTGTGAAAGATATCTAAAGAGGGGTGTATTTGTTTGCTAGGGCTGCCATAATAAAATGCCACTGACTGGGTGGCTTTTAAGAAAACCACAGTGTAGCTTTTCACACTTCTAGAGGCTGGAAGTCCAAGATCAAAACGTTGGCAGGTTTGGTTTCTCCTGAGGCCTCTCACCTTGGCTTATAGATGACTGTCTTTCACTGTGTCCTCAGATGGCCTTTTCTCTGGGTGTATGCATCCCTAGTGTCTCATCTCTTATGAGGACACCAGTCATATTAGACTAGAGGCCAACCTACGACCTTCTTTAAACTTAATTACTTTTTAAAGGCCCAATCTCCAAATATAGGCATACCTCAGAGATATTGTGGGTTCTGTTCCAAACCACCACAATAAAGTGAATATCACAGTAAAGGGAGTCACACAAAATTTCTGGTTTCCTAGTGCACATAAAAGTTGTGTTTACACTATATTGTAGTCTATTAAGTGTGCAATAGCATTATGTCTGAAAAAAAAAATACATACCTTAATTAAAAATACTTTATTGCTAAAAAATGCTTACTGTCACCTGAGCCTTCAGTGAGTTGTAATCTTTTTTGCTGCTGGAGGGTCTTGCCTTCAATTTGTGAAAAAATAAATAAATAAATGCAATATTTGCAAAGCACAATAAAGGGAAGTACAATAAAACAGGACCTGCCTGTACGGTCACACTGGAGGCTAGGGCTTCAACCCTAAACCCCAGTGTTACGGAGGGATATGCTTCAGTTTATAACGGGCTTTAAAGTTGCTTTGGCATATTAAACACATGTCTCCGCTGTCCCAATTTGGTGTTTCCTGAAAAGAACCAAAGAAAGATTTAAATTGCTTTCAATCATATTAATTTTTTTTCTGTTGAATTGCTTTTACTATACCACTAAGCCTGGGTTGCAGTGACCCTCAGTTTATTAGGTTTTTATATAGATTTTTTAAAAATCTTCAATTGATTTTTAAAAATTGGGTGAGGATTTCTAAAAAAATGATTTTAGAGAAAGAGGAAGGGGAAGGGAGGGAGGGAGAGAGAGAGAGAGAGAGAGAGAGAGAGAGAGAAACATTGATTGGTTGCACTCCTAGATTGGGGATTGAATGCACAACCTTAGGGGAGGACACTCTAACCAACTGAACTGCTAGGGTTATATATAGATTTAGGTAACTCTCTGTTACCCAATTTTTCAGAGAATTAGAATGTAATAAAATACACTTGATAAGAAAATCAGAAGGGACATAATTTAACTTCTCATTTGTAATTTAAAAGGCCACGTAAAAGTGAACTTATCCCACAAAGCGAAAATTACATTTGTGAAAAAAAACAAATGTCATATAACACTTTTAGTTTTTGTAGATATAAATATTTATAACCACATGTAGGCCCATATCATTATAACACAGATTTTCTTTGGTTATTAAGAAAAAGAATTATAGCCTCAACTCTGCTAGTTTCATTTTCAATAATCATATAAACGAAACCTGTCATTTAGCGTCTGCCATTTGGAAGTATCAATAACTGTTTGAAAGTAAGCAAACCACAATCTGGATGGAAAAAACGGAAACCAGTCCTCCAGCACCGCGTTCTGCTTCTCTTATTACTGCTGGGAGCGGCCACGATTCGAATAATGGCCCGTCATCCTGCGCTTGGGCCGTGAAATCTGGAGTGAATTTTGTGGAGGTTGCAGACACATGTTGTATGTCAGATACATGGTGCTGGTCGAGGCGCAGCTCATAGGACTGGTGGCCTCATGTCTGCAATGAGATGTGTGTCCAGAGCATGGAGAAGAGTGACAGTTACTTTCCGTGGGTGGGGAGAGCGCATCTGTTTGCAGTCACTGGAGGCAGCTGAGCTACTGTGCCACCCTGAGATGGTTATTTGCTGGGTCTAACTTTAGATCATTTCCCTGAGGAACGCCATGAAGCAAATACGATAGAGGTGGGGCTGGAGTGATGGGGTAGGAGAAGAGGGGTGGGGGGATGGGGAAGGAAGAAAGGGGAGGGAGGGGAGAGAAAGAGAGACCTGAGTCCTGTCCTGGGAGAAGACTTGGATCTCTCACTTACCCAGCAGCAATTTCCAGGCCACTCAAATTAACACCGTATTAAGGCTAATCTTGTACCTATTTCTGTAGTAGGATGGTAGTGAGATGTGGGTCCCTTTTGATGAATACCATGGAAGTCCATTTACATTTCTCTAGTATAGGCCTAGTTTTTTTAAGTCATTATTATTTATAATTCATTTATATATGGAAGATGACGGTTCTTTATGGTTCGGGTGATTTAAATCGGTGCCTTTAAAGCCATGCATGATTTATTTGCACAAGGAAATCATGTTTTCTTTGGAGGTTTTCAATGGAGGCATAATTACAGTGTTGCAAATACAGTGCTCTATTTAAGGGTCTGTCAGCATTTCCATAATAAACCTCTATTTTCAGGAGTCCAGAGTACTGCCAGAGACAGGGAGACACACACAGAGGGACACAGAAAGAAATCCTTCTAAAATAAAAGCTTGGTGGGTCCCTCTGAGTTTTAATTCAAATCTGTATCTGTATTTGCAACCACACATTCTTCTGTATTTGTGTGGCGGTGCCAGTCATGTGCCAGCGTCCTGGACCCTGCCCAGCAGGGCTTCGCCTTTGGAGCAGAACCTTCCCGGGCAGCAGCAGTGTGTTGGGTAGCTGGCTGGCTCCCTTTCCAGATCTCAGCCAAATGCCAGGTTGCATCTCAGCTTTAGGAAAAGAAAAACATTTTTGTCTTTACTCCTGGGGTGTTTATGTGTTTTAGTTAACTTAAGTGTATGCCAACTCGGACCTTTGGATCATCATCATCATCATCATTATCATTATCGTTCTATTATGAGCAACATTAAGTACAATTTCAGAACCCAGTATGTGCCGGGCACTTTACAAATGTTAATGTTTCAACACTGTAACAATTCTATAAAGTAGAAATTGTCATCCCTGATTGTCAGAGGATTGTAAACAAGCCGAGGGGAGGAACCTTGCCTGGCAGAGAGAGACCCGGAGAGCAGCGTGCAGGGTCACGGAGGTGGCAGCGGGCGACATGGCCCGGCGGATGGGCTCCACAATTTAATTGCAGTAGAAGCCATCTCTCAAATTCGAGTAGCCTAGTTTAGGGAATGAGGCTTCGAGGGTTCGGTGGACTTGGAAACAACACAGGCGGGACTGGAGAGGGCTGGGGGAACCGGCCAATCGGGAGGGAAAGCCTCAAAGCTCATTTCGTGGCTCCTGGATTTTGGTTTAATAGGTAAGTGTGACTCCGGCTGAGCCTGGATGAAAATATCTGGGTTTTTGGAGGGTTACTATGTGGCAGGCTTGCACTTTACACAGGTTATCTCACTGATTTCCAAATTTTAGCAATGCAGAGAGTGAGTTTTATGGAGATTGGATAAAATGCCAGGATTATATAACCAGGAAGTGGCAGAGTTCCCAGCCCTGGAGTCCTGGTTCTTGACCGGTTGTGCTTTATGGCCTCAAGGGAGCCAGTCTCCCTCGGTTTGGAAGGTACATTGTGAATGGAGACAGGAAGCTGAAACTCAGGTTCCTCCTGCCTTCTGTGGGAGATCCTGTCTTCGAACTGCTGATGGACCTTTTCCAGGAGTTTGTGTGTTGGCATTTAACAGAAGGAAAAGGTAACATACACCCCTTCACACAGCGAGGACGAAGGACAAGCGATGGAAAGAGAGACCACCCTTTGCTTTGTGTTCGCAGCCAACCACAGGGAAACTATTTTGTAAACTCCTGATCCCTGTGGGTGGTGTGATTTAATTCTTTTTCCTTCTCTGTTCTGGGGCTGCTTTCGGATGGCTAGTTCTGCTGAGACTAGAAATGGTAACACACAGCCCAGGGAGAGGCAAGAAAAGGAAGCAGGTTTTTCACTAAGAGAAGAATTTTCCTTCTTCTTGAAGCAATATCAGGAAATGGTAGGAGGGTATTGCCTACTGAAGTGGTGTGCTTGAGGCCCAAAGAGCAGAAGAAAACATTCAGATTGCCTTTAGAATGCAGAACGCATTTACCTTATTGGAAACAACTCTCTTGGAGCGTGCATATTCTGTTCAACAGGTATTAATTGAGGATCCTCTAGTAGGTTGGTGTTGGGCTTTATTTTCCATAAGGGAGGTAGCTTTACTTGCATGGAAAATTTGACTCAAGTTAGTGTTGGAAGTAAAATGGTAGAGAGGCCACGCTGTATTGCTAGAACCTAATCACTAACTTGAGTGATTACCCTATTCGTACTACTGGGACCATCCATTCAGATCAAGAGCTATCAATTTAACCAATGAATATTTACTGGGCATCTTCTACTTGCTGGGCACTGAGCTAGGAGCTAGGATTCAATGATGAACCAGAAAGATGTGGTTTCTGCCCTCATAGAACTTACAATCTAGTTTGGGATAGGGACATTAAACTGATAATTACAATAATAATTAAATCATTTTCAAAGTAATAATTGTGATAAGTTCATTTGAGGAAACAACAAGGTCCTATGAGAACAGTGGCTGACATAAATAGGATATTTTTTCCCCATAACAAGAAGCCCAGAATAGGTTAGCATTGGTTCAGTGATGTCATCAAGGATCCAGGCCCTTCCTAGGTCTCCTCCCTGCCATTCTCGGCATAATGAACTTTTCACTCTTGAGCTTATAGTCTCATGATTACAGAATGGCTGCTGGGGCTCCATTTTCAAAGATGGGAATCACAGGGAAGGAGAGTGTACCAGAGAGCTCTTTCCCCTAACACGAATGTATTTCATCAGCAGCAACATTCCTTTCCCGGAAAACTTTCAGCAGACTTTCCATGAATTCATTAGCCAGAAATGGATTTATTAAGGAATATGGTAGAAAAGACAAAGGAGTCAGCAGTTCTATGTGACTAGCTGTAAGTAACATTTGTGGAATGTCTGGCAGACCACATTCATGTGTATGAAGTTGTTGGCTTCTCACATCAATCCTGTGAGAAAGACAGAGCACTTTCTCAGATGAGGACATCGACGTTTGAGTCAGGGACTTCCCCAGGAACATATGGTCAGTCCTCTTTTGGCCAGGGGTCCTCAGCTCATTCCTGGCTTTTTGCACTGCCCATGTCTTCTGAGTTTCAGAGAGTGGGATTATCCCGAGCCCTAAATGCAGTGCATCCCAAAGATACTTGCAAGCCTGTGAGGGTTTGCAAAAGGGTGAGGGTTTCCTTTCTGGGGTGTTTGCTTAGAGACCCAAAATTTAGGTTGTCCCTGTGGTTTATTATTTTTTTTAATAGGTTATAAGAAGGCAGACCAACTGGGAAGAAAGAAGCCATTTGATAACAAAGTCAGAATCTCACAGTGGAGCTTTTAGGGTTCTTGCATGCTAATCTCTCTCTCTCTCTCTCTCTCTTTCTCTCTCTCTCTCTCTCTCTCTCTCTCTCTATATATATATATATATATATATATATATATATATATGAATTTCATCTGCTGATGGGACAGTGACCTCATTTCCAGATCACTTTGGAAATATTGATTTTAAATGTTTACGAGTTGTGCTGCTTCCCAGCCCTGGCACCTGACCCAAGTAATAGGAGGTGTTTAACATCTAGCATAAAGGAATGAATATTACAACCACAGGTTCTCAGGGTATTTTAAAGCACCCAAAAAGCCAGTCTGCCAGTCACATGTAGCACCCTAGTCTGCACCCCACCCCCAGGCTCCCACACTTGGTGTGTGCCTGTCACAGTGGCAGGGATGTCCTTGGCTAACTCCACTCTCCCCACCCTTGCCTCTTGGATCTGGGCTCTATGGCTGTCTGTTGTCTATTGCTGGGCTGGTGGAAGGTGGAGACAGACCTTTTGGCTTGAGACCATCCCTTGAAAATTAGGATGGGCAGGGTGCCCGGAAGCACACCAGCATCCTTGAGTTACACCAATGGAAACAAGAGTCATGTACCCTGTGCTGGAGAACGTGTAAAATTGACACCATTTACCAGATGTTCCCGGGTTTTATGAGCTTTACAAGGCCTTCTGTTAAGTAACACTTTGAAAAAGTAATGCTTGCTGGCTCTGAGTGGAAAGTTTTTGTTTTTGGGTTTTTAAAAAAAATCTTTTGGGTGAACTCTGCAGCACCTGTTTTTACAGCAGAGCTCTGGCCTGCCAGGGGCCACTTCTGGTGAGTGACAGGCAGGAGAGAGGTATGTGGCAGGCAACCTGGTCCTGATTTAAAAGGCCAGAGACCAGAGGCCCAGGCTTATGGATGCAGACACGTGCACATGCACTCACACACACACATACACGCACACACATGTGCGCATGAACCCAGATGTGCCCCCTTCAGTTTAATGCAATAAACATGCTCTTGAAATGCAGGGTACAAATCACATATTTTTTTGTTAACACCAAATAGGATATTCCTTTTTTATGCAATAAATTGTTTTTTAAACAATTACCATCTCATTCACCTTAGTGTGCAACTGAATTTCCAAAAAAACAGACCTATTGGAGAGTGCAGCAGTGGCAGTACATTGTGAAGTGGCCATTTATCATAGTTGGTGGTGTCTTAAAGGTGCTGTGCAAGATGGTGACAAATGACATGTATGGAGAGGCATGAGAAGTTCCATGTGAAACACAGAGAAACCATCAGGTGAAGGGCAGGAGAAAACCAAGGTCTTAAACAACTGGATGAGAAAAAGGGCGAAGCAGCTCTGTAGGAGCCGAGAGGAATTCCCTTCAGTAGGGTTGAGTTCCTTCCAACTGGGAAGATGTTTATGTGAAGTGAGTGGAGCCATCAAGAAAGCTGGAAATGAGCTGGTTGGGTACCATCCTGCCCAAATCATTGCCACCCACAGAGAGCCAACTGCAAGTACCACTGAAAGGAGCAATGAGTGTATAGAAATCCACACAGAGCCCTTCACCTTACCCAACTTAGTTCTGGGGGGAGGAGGAGGGTGCTCTCAGGCTGCCCTGTTTGTTCTGCCAGTGTATTTTGGGCAGAACTCTGTTACAGCCCAGGGACCAACTCAGACAATCTTTAAAATTACAGCATCATATCCAGCATCTATGGGTTAAAGGTCATCAGACTTCCCATCAGAGATTCCTTCATCGCATGTGTGGATCTTTACCTTTGTCTGTCCCAGGTCCATTGTCTAGGTCCTCCACAGGATGCCAAGCTCCACCACTGCATGGAGAAAGTGGGGTGGGGGTCAGCGTGGAAGGAGGCATGTTAGGGGGCATGGGCTCCATGCAGGGGGTGTGCTGAAGAAGGGGAGGTGGGAGATAAGACAAAAAGACTGTAGCGCAAACTATAAAAACACAGGTATACATGGTCTCCCATTTACATAGAAAGTGTACATACATTCACATATAGAAATATAAACATAAATCACCAAAATGCTGATGATAATTTGCAGGTTAATGTATTTCAGGTTAGTTTTGGCTTCCTCCTTATATTTTTCTTGTGTTTGAATGTTTTGCACTATTTATTATTTTTATTTTTGAATTTAATTATTTTTTAATCCCCACCTGAGGACAGTTTTTTCATTGTTTTTAGAGAAAGAATAAGGCAGAGAGGGAGGGAGAGAGGTGGGGGAGACAGAGAAAGAGAAAGAGAGAGACATCGATTGGTTGCTTCTCATATGTGCCCTGACCAGGGATCAAACCCATAACATTTCAGTGTATGGGACAACATGCCAACCAACTAAGCCATGCTGGCCAGGGCACTATTTATTACTTTCAAATCAGAAAATAATAAAGCTATTTTTAATGTAAAAAATTTGCAATTATGACAAAAACAACTCATATATTTCAGAGCTCAGGGTGTCCTTCTCTTCTCTCCTCTTGGGATCCTGGCTATGTACAGGCAATGTGGCTTCCAGGAGAAATGGGAAGAAGACACAGGACTTGGGTCATTCACCCCATGATCTCTCTCTCTCTCTCTCTCTCTCTCTCTCTCTCTCTCTCTCTCTCTCTCGGAAACCGGTTGTTGATAACAAGGTGGATGGATGTCTCAGCAGAGCATCAGTATCATCTCTGATGGAAGCTGGATGTGCAGAGGCCCCTGTGGTCAGAAGCAAGGTTTAGTTTCAGCTACTGTGCCCTGCATCCCTCTTTCCAACAAATAACAGCCACCAGGAATGCTTGTGCTGTCAGCTAAAGTCAGGTTTATTAACTTGCTGCAGCAAGGGAGCACACACTCCAGAGAGCCATGGGCCTCTCAGGAGGGAGGAAGGAGGACCAGGGCAAAATGAGAATCTCCTCTGATTTCATGCCAAAAGGAAGTGGGGGATGTAGCTAGGTCCTCAGAAATTTCTGAGGCAGGAGGCAAGAAACAGAGCTGGGGAGGTCACTGGCAAGCCCATCCCTGAAAGGAAGGAAGATGCTTAGTCGCTTTGCAGCATGGTGTGTCCTTCAGAGAACCGTCAGTTTTTGTTGGCTTTGTCATGGAGTCTTGTTTGAGTCTTCTCAGGATGTCTCTGTGTGATGATGAACAGAGCTGACTTTCATGTTTGCACCATCTGGGGCCCAGGGTAGGCTGCTGTTCCTGGAGAGGGGGCCCAGGGGATGGGGTATGATGGAGTCTGCTCTGTCTACGGGCCTGGATCAGAGGGCATGGTGCTTTATCCTCTGTTCAGGTCTTCATCCTTTGTGGTGTTTTCCAGGCAATGAAAGTTTGAGGGCTTGTGGAGAGACTGCTTGTCAAGTTTCATGGGCTTAGACCCAAACCCCTGACATTGAGGCTTTTGGAGACAGGTGCTTAGCAAGCAAGTGCAGATTCCTTCAGGCCTCCTGAAAGGTCCTAGGGGTTCAGCCTGAGGAATCCTGCCTGGATTCCTCCCAATTCACGTTTTCCTCTCTGAATCTATTTTCTCATCTGGGAAGATAGAAAATTATACCAACTTCCCTAACTGAGGCCAGGATGGCTTTGAGTAGAGCCTACATTGTATTCTGCCAGAATTTTTAACTTCAAAGGGAAAGATTATGCAGATATGTATCAAAGTCTTAACACGGGGTGAGGGTAGGGGGGAATTTTATTCTGTGGCCAGAAACAAGCAGTGGCCTCGCTGAAGATGGTGCCTACCTGCCTGGTGTCCCTGGGTAACTTGAGGTCTTACAGCTGTGGCTGCTTCCTGCTTCGCTTCCTCTGTCTTGCTCATGCTGCATGGCCCCTCTTCGGGCAAACCCTCTGAGCCTTGGCTTCGATCCTGTCTCAGACACACCTCTTCTCCCCCAGCTTCTTCCACAGGCTGGAAGGTGGAGGAACTGAGGCCAAAGGGCTCAAGGAAAAGATCTCTGAGTTTTGGTCCCCTGACTTGGGCCACTAGGCTGTCTATATGATAGCTGCCCAAAGTGTCAGGCCTGGCCTCTGTCCTGGTGGCTGGCCTGGACTTTGTCTGTGGAGGGTCAGGACAGGCCCTGTGGTCTGCTCATGGGGCCTGGCTGTCACCCACAGGCAACTCATCCTGACCTCATCTGCGGCTGCGTGCATGAAAAGCAGCAGCAGCCAGGTTATCAGCAGAACAACAACTGCGCACAACAAATGGAGACCTTCACTTCACTCCCAGATGGTGGAAGGCAGACATGAGGGAGGACCCATTTTCCTGTGATATTAGAATAGGATGAGCAGTGGTTATTTTGGGCTAGGCTCCAGCAAACACTTGGAGAGCGCCTCACACTACTGATGAAGCCCCAGGTTGATTTTATTGGGCGATTTCAGCGCTGCCAAATATTTGTAGTGTAAAGAAATCATAAAACGTGATGGTGGTCCAGGAGCTGGATGGGGTACACTGTGCACATATTTGAGATGACTCTGTGATTTGGTGACAGGCCTGTTTGAACCCTTCACCTAGAAAGCAGTTAGAATCTGCCAGAGAACTAAATTAAATGTAGATGGCCCTGAATTCATTTCTCCTTCTGGTCTTTTTGCTCCCCTATCTGAGGAGAGGAAGAATTCTGTTGGCCCCAGGCGTGATATGTATTTAATTATCGCAGTTCAGATGTTCTCTGCCGCATTGGAAGCCTCAAACAGCTTCCTCTTCACCCTCCGCGCTGTAATAATAACATTGCTCCCTGCTAATGATTATCTGCGACGTTTGGGTAGTCTGTAGCATGTGCAGTGCAAAGCTGATCAGTTTGCTTTAATTAAGCTTCAAAGAAGAGCCTGAGTACCCATCTTATCTCCAGTTTGCTCCTTGATTCCCTAGGCATGGTCCATGTTGGAGGTGGGAGGTGTAGTTGCGGTCTCCAATAGAGGGGGTCCCTCCTGCTCTGAGCCAGACTTGCCCAATGAATGAGTTTCTCCAAACCTCCTCTAAGGGCCTCCTTTCTACCTTCTCCATTTCCACGGGGAGCTAATTGCCAAAGATCTGTTTTTAAAAATCCCCTTGGGTGTTACTGTTACAAACTCAGGAGGAAGGAAAAGGGGGTATTAGCAGGAAGACGGGGGTGCTGCTGACCCCACCACCTGAGGGCTAGCAGCAGGCCCATTCTCTGCAGGCCTGATGGAAAGCCACATGACCTTAAATGAGGGGCGCCTACTGAAAATGGACCCCCCGTACTTTCTTAGAATGTTCCTTCTACACCAACCCAGGGGCCTGCGGAGGCAACTTCTTGTCCCAAGTAATCACCAGATGGAAATTTTCTTTTCTTTTTCTCTTTTTTTCCCTTAAATATCCAGCCACCAGCTTCTGTGGGCCTCAGAAAGAACATTTGTAACCATGCATTCTTTATGTGGTCTTCAATTCATAAACAGGAACCTACCTTTCTAGACGGATGGGGAAACAATTTTTTTCTGTTTGTTGCTCCTGTGTGTAGGGTCCATGAATGGAGACTTTGAGAACTTGCCCTTTCATGGCCAGATATCAAAGTGCTGCTCACACCTACGGGTCGGCCTCCTCACGGTGCAGCTCTGGGCCGCCGCCCGCGTGGCTGCCCACCGTGGCTGCCCACCATGGTTGCATGCTGGCCACCTGGCTTGGCCACAGAGCCAGACCTGTGATGGCCCAGTTTTCCTCCCTGGGATAAATGCCGACCCACCAGGAAGAAGCGAGAGACCACCAGCATCCATTCTCCACCGAGTCCTAAAATAACTATATTTATATTTACTCATGTGTGTTCCCTTTGGTGGCCTTCCTTCCCCAGTCACATCCCTCTGTTTGGGAAGGGAAAGTTCATTTTTAAAGATTTCCTGGCCTAAAAATCCCTCTCTTCCTGTTCTCTCTCTCTTTTTTCTTTTCTTTCTCTCCTTTCCTTTCCTTCCTTTTTCTATAGCCATCTCTCTCTTATTCTTGGATAGTGTGTCCTAACATTATGTGCTGGGGTTCTCCTGAAGTGTCCCCTGTGCTGGGGCTTCAGGGAAGGGGACCAAGCAGTCCCAGGCCAAGGAACAATGACCGCAGTCAGGTCCCTGCAGACAGAGAGTGTGCAAAAGGCTGAGATTGTGTCTATGAATCGTAAAGCCTGAGATTAGGATGATGAAGGCTTTGTGAGCTACAATCACAAAGGGGCTGCAACCCAGTAACAGGAAGCCCTTGGTGCTGAGCATGTTGTCAACAACCCAGTGCTCTGGAGGGCTCTTCTGTCCCCAGAAAGGCAACTTCTAATCTTGGGCTTCTGTTTGTGTTACATTGGACAAAACGCTGGGAACTGGCTTCAGTGTCTGAAAGTGGAAGCAGGGTCCAGAAGGTTGGCTCAAGAAAGTGGGGAAGAGGCAGAAACAAGCCCACCAGTCCTCTCCTCCACCCTGCCTTCTCCACCCCATCTTGCATACTCACTCCTCATGTACCAGTCAGGAACCTCAATAGGGTCAAAGTAACACTTGCTCTGCAGCTTCTCAGGCAAGGGCTTTGCAGCATTCATAAGATACTCTGACATCCTTAGAGTGACATAAGCGTTTAGAAAAGGGGATTAGAAGCTGTAATCTCTATGACACAGTTTGCCTCAGATCAGGCAGCTTAGAGGACTCTCACCATGTAATTCTGGAATTGGAATCTGAGGAAGTAGGCCCTATGGGTCTCCTTTGCCTCATGATTTGATCTGTGTGGGGAAGAGAGGTTGGGTAGCAGGAATGGAAAGCTTTGGGAAAATGGAGAAGAGGCTAGTTCTTAGATCTCTCAGCCCTAACACCCCACCATGAATCTCAGAAGGTCCCATAAGACAATTATGCTCCTGTTGTGGATGAACACAGTGGGGTCCCAAGCTGCAAAGTGACTGCACCGTTACATGGAATATTGGTGGCTACTGAGCTGTCCCATCTGGTACTCATGTCTATGGAGAGGAAGAAGAAACGTGAGTTGGCCTGAATATGCTTGCGATTCTTAGCAACACTGATGGCTGTCCAGAGGATTCTGTCTGCCTCATTCTTGCATCATTCCCACTCTTCTTTGTAGGGACAATGCCAGGGAGAAATGAGGAGGAAATGATGGGAGTTAACGCTTCATCCACAGTGATGCTTCTGTAAATGGCATTGGGTAGGCAAATCCTCTGCCAACTTCATTCTGTCTGCACAGCTGATGGCGTGCTGTGGGACCTGCCTAGCTTCTCTGAACACTTGGCCCTGTCCTTGGCTTGGCTCAGACAGTGCCCTTCCACCCTAACCCCCTATTCTCAGGAGGCTAGAAGATCACTCCTCTGTTCCACCTGGTTTGAAGGAAACAAATTGGCCATTGGATATATGTCCAGGCTGAGGGTAGTTTGGAGGCTTTTAGGACAAGGGCACAAGTCTCAGATCCTTGTCACATGGACCACCAAAGTGAGGCCCCAGGGAGTCAGGAGTTGATTAATGAGGGATTCAAAAGAAATTAGACCAGGTCCAAGAAGGCAGGCAGCAGGAAAGTAAGAGTTTTAATTAAAAGACTCATCATAGCCCAGTGCTGGATCTAGGCCTTAGAGTGGGCTTTGGGTAACTCTTTATTATTCCAGTTGAATCACATCCCAAAGCAAAGAGTTGAGCTCTTCCTATTGGGATGCCACAGGTTCTGGAAGATGAGACCAATTCTGTTCTTCTGGCTTGAAGTAAGAGGAAGTGTTGGTCTTTATTCAGTGTCAGCCTATCCATGATCCTTTGCTGGTCACCATCCATAATTCAAGACAGGAGCTGACATCTCCTGTCCTGTTGGCCAAAGGGATATAAATTCCTCAAAATATTCCTCCAGAAAGGGGGTTTCAAAGTTAAATAAACTTGGAAATCCCTCTTATAGATGAGTACCATACCTTTTATTGTGTTAATGTTCTGAGGAGCCTTATAATGAGGAAACCATTTAACTTTGTTCAACCCAGAATATACCAGCATTGCTTGATCATGGAACTAAATTTTCACGAAACTCCACTTAACAGCCCATAGGAAATGTGAAGTAAAATACCGGGAACAAAGTAAATTAAACTACTGGTAAGGAGGACGCAAGTAAATATATTTCTTCCCAATGCACAGGATAACGGAATAGGAGATTTTATACATACACATACACACATGCAGAGGATTTAACATGTGATGTTTATCTGATGTGGTTTACATTTCTGCAGGGATGAGTAAACCACAGTTGGGTAGGATCTCTTCTCTTTGTTTGTCGAATAAGCAACACAGACACGTGCACACATGGCCCAGGTTAACTAACTGTCCCTGAGAGGGGGTGGGCTGCAGTGAGAAAAGGTGTCTGCAGGAGAGGAGGAAAGAGAGAGTGTTGGTGGGCTGGGAGGAGCGGGTGATGCACACACAGTAAGGCAGGAAAACAGGGCCACGGGGGCTCGGAGGGGTCAGGAGGAAGGAACCTAGGCCTGCTTTAGCTCTCCCTCTCTGGTTCTTCCAGTATGTGGGAGAGGAGCAGTTGGGCTCTGACAGAATTCTCGGGTCAGAGTGGGGTGGGGGGTTGGCCCCCTGTGCAATGCCAGCCAGTGAAGGGGCAGCTGAGCCCTCCTCTGGGGCTGCTTCTCCCCCTGTGAGGCCAGAAAGGTGCTGGTCGGTAGAGGGGCTGCTCTAATTTGTCCAGTTAGTCACATGCTGAGGCTGGAGGGTGCCGGAAAAGTAGCTCTGGGTGCTTATTGTTACCTGTGGACTGTTTTATGCTCATAGTCTCTGTAGACTCAGGACTGCCAGGGGGAGTAGGAGAGAGCCCCCATTTGTGTCCCTGATCTGGGCTGCATTTCTGTGTACCCTGAAGAGGATATGACACATGGGTGTGCAGCCAGCAGCCAGGTGGCACCTGCTGCAAGACACAGCTGGGCCAGGGCAAGGGGCATTCTTGGCCACTGTCTCACAGCCACCCTAGCAGCTGTCTGGGTGTCTTCCCACATTCCACATGTGATGGTGCCGTCAGGAAGTCCTGAGTGGGGAAGAATGTCCTGGATCAGCAGGGCGCTGAGCTGCCACCATGACAGTGACCCACACCCCGAGGTAGCACAAACTTGGTTCCAGGGAGTGGAGTCGATACCCGGTTTTGGCCACCAGTCTGAGAGGCAGTAGCAAACTTTATGGCCAAGGGCTCAGAGTCAAATTTGTTTTAAGTTATTAAAAATGTCTGGTGTGTTAAAAACAGGAGGTGTGTGTGGGGAACAAAGGCAAAGGAGAGGCAGGGATGAGAGACAGAGAAAACACGGAGATGGGAAAGGGTCCGTCTCCAGCTCACTGGTCCCTCTTCAGATAGACATATAAGGAGGGAAAGTTTCGGGCTGCATGAAGAACAAAAGCAGGAGTTTTTCCAAAGGTAAAGAAAAGCGGGCCAAGAAATTACTTAGAGGCTTTCTGAAGACTTCATCACCTCCGGTACTAATTCCAAGTCATGGAGGACACGGGGCAGGCAGTCACAGGAAGCATGACAACTGAGCGGAACTCCACTCTGGAATAATATATTTTTTTCTCGTATAACTACTTTAATCCAAGGACCTTAAGACACTTCACACATTTGCAATAATTAAGCCTAATCGAATATCTGTGGGGAGGAGGAGTGTTGTTTTGCTCATTTTATATAGAGGTAAAGTGCAGCACAGAGTTTGAGAGAACTGTTTCCAGAACCTGTGGGCGAGAGGAAGCCCAGGCCACCGGCTTCTCTGTGGGCCGCTGGGCTGGGAAGACAGAAGGTTCTGTTAATCTTACATTTTAAAATATAAAATGTCTTAAAGCTATAACAAAAATAATTTCAAAGTAATTCATATATAGTAAAATACAAAATGAATGATAAATTTTTAAAAACTTTTAAAAATCACAGTTCACTAAGATTTGGTTTCCTTTTATCCAAAGCCTTCATTTTATGCTCTTATTTTGCCTTCTTCACAAGGGAAGAGGCTGCATTTTGGGAAAACAGGGTTTTTTTTTTTTTCCTCAGAATGGGAAGAAAACTGGAGTTGTCTTTTGAAAGTGGTGCGATGGGGGAAGGGCAAGAGGGAAGAGAGGAAGATGGAGAAGAGGAAAATTACCTTCCTCATCTGGGCTGAGAGAGCCCGAGAAAATAGTTAACTTCCATTTACCTCAGAACAGTAGAGGGTATAATGAGCTCTGTGAGCTTTTGCTTCAAAGTGGGATTTTCCTTCCCACATTAGACTTTCTACAACTGAGGTCCTGGCTCTTCCTTGGGGTCCTGGGCTGGAGGGAGGTGAAGGGACTGAGTGGGCAGAGAGGGTGTGACTTTAGGGCATGAGGTGTCTCATTTTCCTCCATGCCTGTGCAACGCCCCTAGTGACCCCCTCCATTGTCTGCATTTGAAATAGAAGAATGAAGATATTGGCCCCTAACGGACACTTGATGCTGTATTTATGTGAGGCTTTCATCTTCTTTGGTCCGGGACTGGTGTGTCAAAGCAGCCTAATGACGGTGATCTCAGAGTCCGGTTGGCTGGAGGGCAGCTGACAGTTTGCAAAACGTGTCAGCATAAGCTCCCAATGGGCCCCCAGTGCCCCACCGCGTGGCCCATTTTTTTAGAGTCCATAGGTGAAGCTGTTAGCTATTAATTTACTGTGGTTAAAATGCAAAGGTGCTTGCACAGTCTGTGCTTGGAAAAGTGAACCACCAACACTAGCTCTCTCATTGTAACCCTCCTTTTGTTTCCACTCCGGTATCTTTTGAAGGATAGTCTTGATCCAAGTGTTTCCCTCCAAACTCTTGGGCTAATTATGAATTACCAGGAGCAGAGAGCCTGGTCCTGGCAGAACTCCCTTGGCAAGAGGTAGTCCTGGGACTCAGACAATTTGCAAGCAAAATCGTAATTAATCCACTTTGCTGCGCTATTTCAGGTTCATTGTCAATGTGGGTAAAATGAAACTGGTAATTCTACCTACCTACTGGTCCAGCTCACTTGGACATTTTGGGGGATATTCTAGGTTCCTAGAGCTCATCGGGACGTTGTAAACCTGAATAAAGTGTCTCCTCTCTTCTCCATTCTTCTCTCCTCCTCCCACCCACTCTCTGAATACCCCAAACGCAAAGATCAACAAAATCATGCAAGAGAGCTTAACTTTGAAAGAAAGTGAGCTGCGTAGAGATCTTTATATACTTTTAGAGAATATTAATATCCTGATTACATAAAACTTAACATATGTCTATAAAAACATACCATATAAATTGATTATCATATAGATTCATGTTACATAACATATTATAATAAATATATACATCTGTAATATAAGTATATAATTATAGAACTATAGACGAAGTGGTGTAAGTGGAGTTCCCTTATCTCCTCCAAATTGGAGACAGTGTGGAAGGAGAGGTGGGGGTGGGGGCCCCTTCAGGGTTTCATCCTCAGTTACTCAGCAGGGATTGGGAGCCAATGCAAGTTATACCCTGGGGCACAGCACATCACATTGACTCACCACCACATCTTGAGAAAAATTCACTGAAGTCAGGAAATTCCTAGCAAATACTCTCATGAGACTCTCTGCTGACCCTGCAGTGAGAACACAGGTGGGGTCAGGCAGGAGGGCATTTCTGAAAAGGGCATATCAAAGCCCCTCTGTGGCCTCTGCTGGCCTGTGGCAGGGCAGAGTCCTCGCTGGCCTGGCTGAAGCTGCAGAACAGGCCTCACGCCCCAGGGACCGGCACAGCCAGCACTGCTCTGTTCCTGCATTCTAGACTTTTATTTTTGTAAAAGTTGCCTTGTTATCCCCCCCCCCCTTGGCTTTGTTTCCCCTTCTGAGCAAAGCAGGATGCCCCAGACCTCTCCTTCCAATGGTCAGGGCCAAATTTAGAGCTGGGGTTGCTCATTTAAGCTTTGTATGTAATTGAGCCTGGCACAAAGGGTTATCATTAGGAGGAATGGCATGAAATGAAGAAAAGGGAAAGCGTGGACCCAAAGTAGAAAGGATATCCTGAGGAGACACACAGTGGCATGGCTAGGATATCTAATTTCTGAGGAAATCTTAGGAGAAAGGACTGGGTATGGAAAGTGCCTGAATGGGGCTCTGCCATCTCCAAGGATTATTTGCTTCTAAGTGCAGGGGCTGGGGGATTGTGGCAACAGGTGGCAACAGACAACAGAGGCATCAGCTATGAAGAGCTGGGATCTGTTCTCTGGGCTGCCGGGATGGCTGATAGAAGCAGCATGACCCACTCAGTGGATGTGCACCAAACGTGTCCAGACTTGGGCACTGCCACTTGGTCCATGTGACAGTGGAGGATCCTGAGCCCATTCCTCTGCCCAGCCACTGCCTAGGAAACACCCTTGCCTAGACCCTTGCTGCTTATGACCTTGGGAAATGAGGCCATCACTCCTCACCTCCAGGTGGTACCCACTGCTTTCTTACTAAGTGTGGGTTGACAGCTTGGCAAAGGGGGCATTCTGGAGCAAACCAGGAGGCTTCTTTTCAAGGGTATTGTCCCGGCTCGGCTGGCGAGTGGACACATGTGTGTCCACCTGCCACACCCCACAGCTTCCTGGAGCCTTATCATATGAAGCCCCGTGTGGCCGGGCACAGTGCAGCTCCCACCTTGTGTCTGGCCGGCCTCCCGCTGCCGGCCGCCCACTGCCCGCCGCCCGGCCTGTTGACTCACCTCTGAGGAGCTGGCAGTGTGGGGTTCCAGTTATTCCCCCAGCCCACCGCCAGACTGTCTCTCCTCCCCGCATTCCTGGTGGCGGCCCAGCTCCCTGTGACCCCAGGTTCTAATATTCTTGGGTTTGTTCAGACTCCCCAGCTGGCTCCGCTCTGGGCTTCCTGGCCTTGTTAAAGCCAAAACGCCGACTTTTACAACCCTGCTCTTTCCACCGAGTTCATCAAGCAGCCCTCTTTTTTACAGCGAGATGGCCCCTTTGGTGCGCGCTCTTTGGAGGGGGAGGGGCAGGGTCTGGTCTGTGCCCCGTTATTATGTTTTTAACGACAGTCTTAAAAACGTGAGGTTCAAAGGTGAGTGACCCTCCAGGAGGAAGAATTAAATGGGTTGATTTGGAAGCTGTTCAACCCTGGAGGCATGGCGAAGGAACATAATCTATTTTGAATTTTTCTTCACGAGTCCACGTTGGTTATGGTGTGGGAAATAGCTTTTTCCTTTTTTTTTTCATACTACGGAAATATTCATGCCACGGAATATACAGGTTGTACACACACCTGTTCAAACTATCACATCAAGATATTATACATAATCACCCATGTCTCCTTCCAAGTGGGTGTATTCATAGAGACACACAGAGATATCCTTCACACCCTATATGTAGAAAACAGCCAAGTTAGAAATTGGCAGAGCAGCCCTGCCTAAGTGAGTAGAAAAGCTTTGGCTCAGGACTTAGCAAACAATCCCATAAAACCTACGCTTGCTTTTATTGAACTGTGATGCATGACAGACCCAGGGTGGCCAACCCGGACGAGGGCAGGAGCCAAGGTCCATAAAGGGTGGCAGGAAAGTTTCTTTTTGCTGAAATTTAATCTGTTCCCAGAAAAAAAAAATATAGCTTCATGCACTGATTGTCTGCACTTCATTCACTCTTGTGCTTTCTTGCTCTGCAATGTCATTTGGCTTCTTTAACATCCAAGGTGTTACTTTCACCTTTGGTCTGCTCATCTCCAGCCTCATCCCTTCCTGGTGAGTCTCCACACTGCTGGCTGCCAGGATCATCTGTTAGAACTGCAAGCCAAAGCTTTCATTCTCCTATTTGAAAACCCTTCAGTGGTTCCCCTGTGTCTGCTAAAGTTGAAATTCCTTAGGTTCACAGACAAACTCCTCAGCTGTCTGTCTTGTACTCTTTTTAAGTTATTTCATGCAAGTATCCCCGATGGGTGCACCCCACCTTCCAGCCATTTCCAACTGTCTTTCAGGCCACAGTCACCCAAGCCTCATGCCTTTATTTGCACATATAATTCCCTCCGCCTGGAGTGCCCTGGCCACATACACGGGACAGTAGCAGCATTGGCTATGCAGTGCAAGGAGGACCAAACACTGATGTGGTGAGGTGGGGGTGGCACTTTCAACTAGGGTGTCCAGAAATAGTGGCTTTGGGTAAAGGCTGAAGGATGTGAGGGGGTGAGCTATGCAGATATCCAAGGGAGGAGCATTCCAGGTAGAAAAATCAGCAAGTGCAAAGGCCCTGAGGTGGGAATGTGTCCAGTACCTTCAAGGAATAACTGGAGCAGAGTAAATGAGGAAGGGATGGCAGCTAGGACCCTGGCTGAGGACTGTGGGGCCCTTGAATTGAAACAATTCCCACCTTTTCTGCTAATGAGAATCTGTGACCCCAAGGAACCAGTGGCTGGGCTGTGAAATTCTTGAAGGGTTAAAATCACTTGACTGATGAAAGCAGAATAGGTCTAAAAGTGGGCCTAAAAGTATCAGCCTCTGGACTTCACTTCCTTCCAAACTATGCTCATACTTCACACAGTATTGACAAAGCTATTTTAGAAAAATTTACCCTGGTAGTTGAAAAAGGAAACATTTTTGAGGATATGGTAATGTTTAGGTCCAGGGACTGGGTAAATGATCCTTATCCTTAGGGCCTCTTTGGGGTGTTCAACCCATACCTGACCTATAGTGTTCTCAGCAGCAATTCATTTTATTAATTCTTTCCTCTTCCTATTTTACAAAAGTCCCAGAAATGTCATATCTAGACCTTTCAAGAGCTTAGGTAAAATTGTGAATTAAGTTGTCTTACCCCTCCCCCACCCATTTGATTATTGTCGCAAATTATATGCAATGCAACATCTATTATTCTAACTGTTTTTAAGCATAGAGTTCTGTAGCATTAAGTACCTTCGTACTGTTTGGTAATCATCACCCTCAGCCATCTCCAGAAACCCCCAACCCCCACAACTGGAACTCTATACTCATGAAGTACTCTCCATTCTCTTCCCTCAGTCTCTATCACCACCATTCTCCTTTCTGTCTCTATGAATTTGACTACCCCAGGGACCTCACACAAGAGGAAGCAGACAGTATTTTGTGTTTTAGCTTTTGTGATGGGCTTATTTTACTTAGCATGATGTCTTCAAGTTTCATCTATGTAGCATGTGTCAAACTTTCCTTTCTTTTTAAGGCCAAGTGGTATTCCATTATATATACATAATTTTGTCTATCCATTCATTCATCCATGGACACTTGGGCTGCTTCCACCCCAAGCGTCCATGATGCTATTATGAATACGGGCATACAAATACTTTCACTCTTTTTCTCCTCTTCTTCTTCTTCTTTTTTTTTAAATATGGAACGCTTCACGAATTTGTGTGTCATCCTTGCGCAGGGGCCATGCTAATCTTCTCTGTATCGTTCCAATTTTAGTATATGTGCTGCTGAAGCAAGCACTCTCCTCTTCTTTAAAGGTACTCTGGGCAGGAGCACCTTCTGACTGAATCAATTCCTATGGCTGCCCTTCTCCTTCTCCAGCAACTTTGATCTATTAATATGATTGATGATGATTCCTCATTAGCTCAGCCCTTAGCTGCTAGGAAACTAGAGGCTGGATAATTCACATTGAAATAAAGGGACGATGACCTTTCCGTGTCATTCCTTGGGAAGTCATTAATGCTGCAAGAAACAGAGACCAAGGGTTTCCATGGGGCTGGGCCTTCTGATCCTTAGAGAGTGGCCCCTCAGAGCCTGGGGACTATAGTGGATTGAAAGTATTCTTCATCGGGGAGAGAAAGGGCACATCCTGGCCAGAGCTACAGGGCATCTCTTCTGAGGGCCTGATCTGCTGGCTGTAGCAGAACCTGGATGAAGCCAAGGCCATGGTTTCAGTGGCCCCTGGGCCAGCCCCTCCCACTCAGTGGCTATAGACTGCACTGTTACTCTCAGGCAGCTGGCCTAAACAGCACTTGAACTTCAACAACAACAACAACAACAACAAAGGTGCAAACTGTAAAAGAGGTTTACTTTCAAAAAATTCAAACACTTTCAGAACAGAGGAGGCCCAGATAGGAGAGGATGAGTATAGGTGTGAGAGTCAGCCAGCAGCATCAGGACATGGGTCTGGTCAACAGTGGGCTTAGTCCAAACTATCCCAATTCTGAGAGCCTCAGTTTCTCCATTTACCACTAGCTGGGTATCAGTATATTACAAGCACCTGGGGACTTGTAAAACACAGGATCCCGGGGCACCATCACTGGATATACTGATTTAATTGTTTGGGGGCATCAATAATGTTTACAAGTCTCCCCAGGTGGTTTTAATATGAGTCAAGGTGGCAGATAACAGGCCTAGAGTGTAGCAGACCCTCTCTACAAAGGGTAGCCCTCCTTCCATGCCTGCAAACGTCCCATAAAGAACCTCCCCTCCTTCATATTGAATATCCTCTGGCATCAGCTGCCTTGGTTCATAGCCCACCTCTGTGAGGGTGAGCAGGGCTCTTAACATAGTAGGGCTTCAGCTTTCCCAGCAGTAAAGTGGGACTGGGAACAGAATCTACTTCATTGTTTTCCATGCAAATTAGAAGAGATAATTTACACATAGCTTGGAGACAGTAAACGTCCAGTAATTGTTGGCTCTTACTGTGAGAATGTCAGAGGCAAGTCAGGAATCCCCTTGTCTCCACTCCAGCCAGCCGCCACCCCGCCCCCCCACCAAACCTGCACTCTTCTCCCCCGCAGGGGCTGTCCAGCTCCAGCTCTCCTGCTGAGCCACGTTCCTGGGAGATGCCTGGTGAGAACTTGGGATCCGATTGAGTCAGACGTATTTGTAGACTTGACTCACCAGGTCTTAAAACCAGAAGATTGCCCTGTGGTTCTCATGACGTTCCTGGAAAATAAAAGTGAATATTATTGGGCTGAGTTCATCAGACATTCAACCCTCCCTTTTGTGTGCCGGGTGTTCGAAAGGAGCAGGCAGTAACCCAGCCAAGTCTGAACCATCAAAGGCAGGGGCCGGCGGCAGTGCTGAGAGATGTTGCTTCTCTTGCAGACAGGTCTGGTCCCCTTCCCACAGGCTTTGGCCTCTCAGCTTCCCCAAGGCTATGTAGTTTCTCCTCCCTCCAGGCTCCTGGGAAAATGTTCCCAAGAGCTGCCTCTGGTGAGGTGTCAGAGCTGAGCTATGCCGGAGGGCTGGGTGTGGACTGGGAAGGGGCCACCCAGATCCCAGAGAACAAGAAAGGGAAAGTTCCCTTTTTAGAAGCAGAATTTCTGGGATCTTGCACTGAAACAGCAGCCAGGTAGGGTACCCTTTTCTCTGATGTTTCCTTTTCTCCACTCCCCATACCCCTGCCCATAGTAAGTCTTAACAGTTTCCACCAGCTGACTAGAATCTACTGCTCTGCATCCCCAGAGCTACAACTGTGGCCAAAACCCACTGCCATTTTATAATTTCCTCACCTGCACCTGGAACTTTCTAACTGGTCTCCCTGCTCTTATTCTGTCTACCTCCTGCTCAATGCAGCCAGGTGAACTTTTCAAAATATTTAACTGGTCATGTCACACACACCCTTATGCTTAAAACTTTTCCAAAGCTTTCCATTGCTCTTAGGATAATGACAAAACTCCTCAACCAGTTCAACAAGGCCATGTATATCACGATGTGGTTTGGCTATAGTGGAAAACTTAATTTAACGGGTGTTTGGATAGATTTTATTTTCTCATATGAGGAGCTTGCAGTTGAGTGACTAGGGCTAGCAGAACAGTTCCTCCAAGTTACTCAGGTCTCTGCTCTATCATCCTTAGCATAAGGTTTTGACCTCATGGTCCAATAGGGCTGCTTTAGCACTAGCCGCTGCAACTAAATCCCAGGCACAGGAAGGAGGAATTGCACACAGCACTTCTACTTGCATCCTTCTGCCCCAAATTTAGTGACATAGCTACAGGTAGTTTGAAGAGAGGTTGGGAAATGTAATTTTTGTTCTAAGTGGTCATGCACTAGCTGAAAAGGAAGCAGAAGAGGAGAATGGATATTGGTTGACAACTGACAGTGTATATAGCATACACTACTTCTCCGGATCCCTGCTTTACTTTTGAGCTTCACATCACCTCGTGCTTCCTTCCCTTCCCTCTCTCCAGTCCTGTCACACTGGCTTTCTCCAGGAGGCCTGCATGTTTGCAACACTTCCTCCTGCCACAGGCCCTTGCTTACCCTTCAGGAAATCTTCCTTCATTAGGTCAATCCCCTTAAAATGTGGATTGTGTCACTGTTGCAATTACATATTCGTTTGTGCAATTATGTGATGATTTTCTGCCCCCACAATGAGGTCAGGGTTTAAGCCTGATTTTGGACACTATGGAGCACTCTGCTGGACCTACTGTAGATGCTCATAAATATTTGTTGCATGAATTAATGAATAAATTTAGTTATTATTTAATACACATTAAAAAAAAACCAAAACTGAGGCTATGATTCAGCAAATAATTATCCCTGGACAAGTGGTAGAAGGTGGAAGGAGGGAGGTAGTGGGTGGTGGGCAGGAGGGCTCAGGGGATGCAGCTTAGTAGGGAAGAGTTAGTTCTAAGTGATTCGTTCAGAACAAGTAGGCTCTTGGGTGGCAGAAACCTTGAATAGGAACTCAGGAGACCTGTTTCTTGGTCTCAGCTCAGCCACAGGTAGCAGGCTGCTGCCTGGAGACAGTGAGGTGTAGTCAGATGCTACATATATTTGAAGGCAGAGCCTACAACCACTGCTGACAGATTGGGGGTGGGGCGATGAGGAAAAGAGAAGGGTCGCCCTGGCTAGTGGCACAGTGGATGAGGCGCCAGCCTACAAACCCAAGGGTCACTGGTTCATTTCCCAGCCAGGGCACATGACCAGGTTGCAAGCCAGGTCTCCAGCCAGGTCCTTAGCTGGAAGCAGGTGAAAGGCAACCATACATTGATGTCTCCCTCTCTCTGCCTTTCTCCCTTCCCCTCTCTCTAGGGATGATAGGTAAAATCTCTAAAAAAAAAAAAAAAAAAAAAAAAAAAAAAAAAAAAAAAAAAAAAAAAAAGAGAAAGGTCGAGGATTAGTCCCAGGGGTTTGGCTGAATAAATGGAAGGTACTGGAAGCAGAGACTATGAAATAAGCAGATTTTAGGGAAGTGCTCCTTCCAAAATGCTCATTTGCAAATGCATGGCAGGTTCCCACAGTCCACTGGCCTTAACACTTCAACTCTTTCACTGGGTCCCCCAGAGAAAACCAAAGCCTGGAGATAGGGAGGGGCAAGTGGTTGTAAAAGAGATTAAAAAATAAATTGTCGGCCTATCAAAGTGCATAGCTGCCAGCCATGAAATGATTCAGCCTGACTCAGCAATAAGATTGAACAAAAAGTGGTCGGAAGACCAGGCCCTGAAGGCTTGGTAAAATGCAGTCACTTTCTGCTAACCACCAGTGACAGGGAAGACATATCCATATGCATGGAAGGCACATGCATAGTCTCTGCAGAAATCTTTGAAAGTTCAGAAAAGTAAAATCCCATCACATGTCTAACATCTTCATGTGTTTCCTCAGTCTTTATTTTACAGTTTTCTATAGGCCATTGAACTCATCCACGTAACGTGATTTGGCAATTTCCTTTTCTCCCTCATCGATAGCCATGTTTCTAAATTGCTTTCTGGAGAGGATGTACTGACCTATTCTACTATAAACAATATATTGGAATACCTCTCCCCTGGCAGTCTGGTCAGCAGTGACTATTAGCATGAGAATATTTTGACAATTATACAAGTGAAAAATAGCAATTCGTTATTCATAATTATTTCTATTCATAAGTATTATTTTAACTTGCAGTTCTTTTATTATTTCTAGAATAAATGTTTCTCAAATGCTTATTAGTTATAGTCTCAATACATTTCAATGTATATTTCTTTACATTTTCTCTATATTTTCAATTATTTCAATTCATAATTCATTATTTTAACTTGCAATTAAATATATTTAATATGTGATACACACACACACATTATGCACTTTCAAAACTGACTTTTGCAAAGATATTTGCAGGATGGTACCAAGAACCAAAATCAGTGAAATTTAGTTGAGCATCTTCCGCATCTCAAGAAGCAGCATGACCCGAAACTGGTTGGTTGTATGTGTGAGGGAGATGGGGAGAGCACTGGGGAGAGAACGGAGTGCCAGGGCTGGGAAGTTTGGACTCTGTGTTGGAGGACCCTGGTTTACCCGCCAGCCTCTTTGAATGAAGGCAAGGCTCCGAGCTTCACTGGCAAACCAGCGAGGATTAAATAGCTGGCGCACATCTGCTGTGCAGCTCTTTTGCATTTCTGCCCCAGTCTGACCCGGTGTCCACTGAGAGGCAACCTAAGCACTCCTTCAGGGTAGCGAGGCTGTCTGGTTCAGCTGTGTTTCTGAGCCTGGTACAGCATCCACAACACAGGAGGTCCTCAGTACCTATTTGTTCAGTGACCGAATAATAGATGACCGGGAGAGAGGAGATTCTGTTCTCTGTTCTGTTCTCAGATGTGTCATGAAAGAGCAAGTCCTTTTCTCTCCCTGGCCTCTGTCTCCACATTTAAGTATTTAACCCAGTCATAGCAAAGATTCCTTCTAACTGAAATTCTGTGAAAACACCAAACCCATCTTTGTTTTAGTTTCCTCCTCTATGAAACAGGATGAAAATACTGACTTCCCATAAAGTTGCCAGATAAAATATAGGGACACCCAGTAAAATTAGGATGTCAGATAAACAAGGAATAAGTTTTTTACTGTAAGCACTTCCCCAATATAGCATAGACTCCATCATAAATAATCGAAGCAAAGAGTGATTAAACAACATGCAGCTGGATCAGTTTATTGCATTTGGAGTTGTGTTTCTGGACTGATGAAGATTACATGGCATTCATTCAACAAGTATTTATTGAGCATTTACTCTATGCCAGACACAGTTCAGGCCCTGGTGACACAGCAGAGAATGAAATAAGCAGCGTCTCTCATTTCATAGGACTTACATTCTAGTTAACAAAAAAACTACATAAAATGTCAGGTGCACATAATTCTCAGGGGGCTAATAAAGAAGAATAAGGGTCAGAGACCATGTGAGGGGGTGAAGGAAGGAATTAAGAAGTCTGATTAATTGACCCTCTGCACCTGACAGCCCCCAACCTCCACAAAGAGCTGTGTCTGTAACAGCAAGGCCTTGATATTATTTTGTAGCTGCATAAAAATTATGTCATTAATTCCAAAGCCTATGTCCCAAATAAGGGGGGGGGGGAATGATCAGAAGTAGATGGAAGAGACCTATACATCATTTAGCCTGTGTTTTAGTCTAGCTGGGGCTGCCGCCAAGTTTCCTGAGAGCCAGGTGAAAGCTCTGTGGGGGCGACGTACTTGTTTGAAAAGTGCTTCTGTTTTTCAATTCTATTTGCCAGTCGGGTTGGGGTGAGTCCTGACAACTTGATGATTTTTGAAGTTTTAGCTGAAACAATAGTGAAGGGCTTTCTTCTTTAAGAAATTTTCACAACCCCCTTTCCCCCAACCTACTGTTCGTGGTTCAAGGCTTTGTGGGGGGATCTTAAGCTACTGGCAAGAGAGGCCACTTCTCTTATTTCTGTGGCGGCCGAAAGGGGACATCAGCCTCAACCCTATTACTGTTTTCATGATCATATTAGATGTATAGGTTGCTCCTCTAAACCTGGTTACTCTAATTTCTACCACCATAACTCCTATGCTGTATTTGCCAAGCTCGTCTATTTGGTTTACACCTTTGCTTCCCCTAGTGTGGTCCCCAGAGACCAGTAGCATCCTCATCACCTGGGACCTGGCTAAAAATGCAGGGTCTCAGGCCCTACCGCTGACCTGCTGATTCATAACCTGCCCTTTTACAATGTCCCAGGGAATGGCATGCACAGTAAAGTTTGAGGAACGCTGCCCTAGAACATTCTGTGTGCTTGCCTCTATTTCTTTTTACCCACGAGACTTCTGTTTGGTTTAATATCAAGGGCTCTTGTCTGCTATAAGAGTTGGATGTATGATGCTCATTAACATCTTTCTGAAGTAAATCTAGATCAAACGGTTTGGAGAGTTTCTCCTTATCATTTTCAACTCACAGGAGTTATGTGCTTAGAAGTGTCTGCGATTCTTGGTTTACAAAATAAGATCATCACAGAAACCTGAGGAAGTTATGACTGGTGGAGGATAGGCAGTTCTGTGAAAGCAAGCCAACAGCAGAAATTACCCATGACATTTCTACCAGAGCAGAGGAGGTAGTTCCTCCTCAACAGTTGTCCCTTCAGACATAATTCCCAACCACACCAACTGGACATTGTAGCATCTGTGGCCTGTGAGAACGTTATTGGGCACTGAAGTCAGGATGGATGAGGGAACAAGCTGTCACCAGATGATTAGGGCTCTCTGGGTCTCATCCAGATGCTGATGAAGGAAAAGCTCACCCATGATGAATGGTAAGAGCTCATGTGTTTACATGCAATGGATGTGTTTACTCATTAACTTTCAGCACATCACTCTCCCTAGTATAATGCAATTGAACAAGTTCTGCCTTTGCAAGATGTGAATTCCCTAGAGGACAGGGCATACAGGTGGACACCCAAATAGGCAATGCAGAAAGTCAAGAGCAGATACTCTAGCTGGAACTGGGAGAGAGGTCTCTAAGACTTGCCACTGGTAAAACTCAGAGTGCTTCCGGGGTAAGCACGGGCCAACTTATCTACTCAAAGCTGAGTTAAGGTCATTGGCATTGATGTAGATCCTTTGATCTGAGGTTGGTAAACTTTGCTACCATACCCAATCACAAAGAGCTGCCACCCACTTTTTTTTTTTTTTTGGAACTGTTTATTTATTTAAAGATTTTATTTCATTATTTTTAGAAAGAGGGGAAGGGAGAGAGGCAGAGGGAGCGAGAATGTCAATGTATGGTTGCTTTTTACCTGCCTCCAGACACAGACCTGACTGGAGACCTGGCTTGCAACCTGGTTATGTGCCCTGGCTGGGGAATTGAACCTGCAACCTTTGGGTTCGCAGGCTAGCACCTTATCCACTGTGCGACCAGCCAGGGCTTGACACCCACTTTCTACCTGGAGGCTCAAGGGATTAGGAGAGAAGGAACAAAAAAAAAAAAAAAGTAAGTTTGTCAAGTGCTTCCAGGTCTTGAGTGCTGCCCACTGTGAACTTAGACCAAGGTTTCAAGTTAAAGACCTTTGAAGGCAGATGGATCAGTCCTGGAAGGGTCCTCAGAGTCACTGGGTCCAATCTTCTTCTTCTTCTATTTTTTTTTTTTTTTAAGATTTTATTCATTATTTTTAGGGAGAAGGGCAGGCAGGGAGGAAGAAAGGGATAGAAACATCAGTGTATGGTTGCCTTTCACCTGCCCCCAGCTATGAACCTGTCTGGAGACCTGGCTTGCAACCTGTGCCCTGACTAGGAATCGAACCAGCCACTTTTGGGTTCACAGGCTGGCACCATTCCACTGAGCCACCGGCCAGGGCTCCAAGAGGGCATGGGACTGGCCCAAGGTGCTGGGGCATTTTCTTGCAGAGCAAGAATCCGCACTGTCTCTTTAAAATTCCCCCATGAGAGCTTGGCTTTGCTGGGATAGTGGTGGGGGCTGCTTGTTAAACACCCTTCTGCTTCCCAGAGGAGTGGGGACAGCCCCCGCCTTTCACAGTCTGCACCTACTGTCCTTGGCAAGGCTGCCTCCAGCCTGCTTGCAGCTCGGCCCCTGCCTACAACGCCCTCCCTGTCTTCACAGAGCGCCACCTCTTAGATCAGAGTGGAATGTCTCACTCGCAGGGATGCCGCGATGGTCTCGGATTCTCCTGCCTTGGAATTCCAGAGCCGGGCGCCACACCTCTCTCACTTCGTCCTTGATTTATTCACTGCTCAGATAACCCTCGTCTTCCTTAGTACACTTCAAGTCTGGGCGTAGGAACTAAACTCTCATCTTCTTACTCAGTTCCTTTCTCAGTTCCTCAGTACCTAGTGCGGAGCTGGGCAGAGAGTTGACGATAATGCATGAGTGACCCTTTCTCGTTTCTTCCCTGGCAGATTCAGAGCCCAGTACCTTGGACTCCCAGTCTTCGACCACCTTATTCCTCTCCTCGGAGGAGCCCGGCCCCTCCACCGCAGCCCTGCCTTCCCCCTCCTCTTCCTCATCCTGCGAGCCCCGGGCGTTTTCCCCCGGCCCCTCCGTGCTGCCCCCGCTGCTGCCTCCACCGTTTCCGGTAGCCCCTGCGCCTCCTGGCTCCTGCGTCCCCCGGCACGCCGGCCTCTACTCAGTGGTCGCCTCCTCTCCAGAGGCTGCCCCGCGCCTTCTGGACTGGCTGCCGGGCTGCCCCTCGGCCACCCCTCCAGGCGTCCGGGGGGATGAACGCGAGCGGCCGGCGCCCACCCAGCGCCCGGAGAGGGGCAGCGCACCGCGCCAGGGCGCAGCGGGCAGGGAAGAGGGCGCAGAGGACCAGTGCGCCGCATCGCCGCCCTGCGCCCCGCCTGCCGCCCCTGCGAGCTTGGAAGCCAATGTCGGGGACATCCTGGTGGAGTTGCGGACGATGAACGGCCACCTGGACGTCATAGCGAGGGCCCTCACCAAACTGGCCTCGTCCCTGGGGCCTCAGCCCCAGCCCTTGCCAGATGCAGCGGATGCCAACTAATGCAGGTGGCACGCGACTGTGCATCCGAGCAACGGCTCAGTAACGGGGATGCCTGAGGGCACCGGGCACCCCTGCCTGTCCATCACCCATGAGCCACACAGATGCAGCAGAAGAGGGGATTACTCTGATCAACCAATTTATCCGAATGGACCTCCGATCGCATTCTGATCTGAAATGATGGCGTTTCACACACCCGCTCCCATGCGAGGCTTTCTCAGTGCTCTCATAGCTGCCTGCCTCACTCCACTGGGCCCTCCAGGCCCCTCAATGTCCTTCTCTTGTTCTGGAAAAGGCCTTGAGCTCTTGGCAGGAAAAGGGCTCAGGTCGGTGGTGGGATTGTGGGAAAGATGCTCAGAGAACCAGCCTTCCACCTCTCACACCTGTGACTTCTGGGGAATGTGGAGGGAAGGCAGATGCAAAGCATGTTACAAAGGCAGTAATTTAAGGGCAACTCCAGCTTTCCTCTTTTGAGTTGGTGATGGTAACTTTTATATGTTTCTTTTAAAAAATAGTTTGGGGAAAATTTATTTTTTTCTCATTATAACCACATTTCAAGACGTTTGGAAAATAGAGAAGTGAAAAAAAAACCGATCTATTTGGAGAAGGGTGGAGTATTTAAGTCTCTTATGAATTAGAAAGTATTTTGTATAATAAACAAAATTTTTACATGTCCTGTCTGGTCTTGGCCTCTCTCTGCCAAATTTCTTCCTTTTCAGGGGCTGCACTCTTTCTGTTCTTAGTTTCTTGTCCTACCCCTCCCTTATCCTTGAGTCTTGTTTCAACTTTTCTCATGCTTGTGAAGAATAAGCTTCTAAATGTTCTCATGATTCTTTTCTAAAATCCCCAGATCTCCCTAAATTTGGTAAACCCACCACTTTTCTCTGGCTTGGAGCATAAACGCAATCACAGAGTGACTGGCAGTGTGGAGGAAGCCAGTGTCCCTGGCCTCTCTCCACTCACTAAATACTAGGAACACCATCCTCCCCAACTATGACAACCAAACATGTCTCCAGACTTTGCCAGTGTCCCCTGTCTGAGACCTAAATGGAATTTCAGAAATCCAGAATAACTTGTGGCCTCCAGGATATGATTTCCCACATGTGGCAGGTTCTTCTCACCTTCCTATTTGAATTAGAATTTTAACAAAACATGACCATTTTCCAGAAGCAAATACACTGCTCTTCTTCCAGGAACAAGTCAGGGGTCGGAAACCAGATTGCACAGAGCAAAACCCCATCCCTGAACATTTGTAGGAACATTTGCAGGGCTCCCAGCTGGTGAGCTGCTGGTGGTTTGGTCTCTGCACACAGGAACCATCTGGAGAGCTTGCTAAGATGTGGATTCTGCTTCAGCAGCTCTGGGGTGGGACCTGAGGCTCAGTATTTCCAATCAGCTCTGCGAGGATGCTGATGTTACTGGCCCAAGACACAATGAGTAGCAAACGAGTTGAGGAGGGGTTGTCTGCCGTGGGATTCCTGCTGGTTCAAGATGCCACTGTTCCCCAGGAATGTCAATTGTTTTTGCACCTCACAGTGGCCATTACTATTTGAAACATCTGTGTCTCTGTACTAACGTATCCATGTGTGTGCAGTACTGGTGAACTGTGATCACACTGTGCCTGCCGTTCTGTAGCCTGTTTTGTTCTTTAGCTTGATAATAGGTGGTAAAAACAGATGTTCTATATGAAGCAAAATTTACATAAACATTATCTATGTTTCCAATTTTTCATGATTATCGGTAGGGCTGTAATGATTGTATCTGGGGCAGGCATGCATGTTGCTCTTCCTTAATTTTTCTTCCAGTAAATTCCTAGAGATGTGGTTGCTGGGTCAAAGGGCATACTTCTCATTTTAGGTTGCTGCTATGGCTTCTTAGGTTTGAAAAGGGGAAGTGAATGAACATTAGGAGGAACACAGGGGCCTTGGGTGGTTCCATTGAAGAACCTGGAAAAAGCAGAAATAAAAACAAGGCTTCTGAAGGTTAAACTTTAAAATCAGCACCTAATGGGTCAGGTCAGAGATGTGCAGGCCACCTCGAAGAGGTGGATCTTGGATGGTCACTCAAATGGTACATTGGTCTGGGTTTGGCCACAAAACAGAGCCATCCAGATTTTTCACACAGAGGGGATATCATTGACGAATTGGAGAGACGTCACTGTTGGAAGACATGGGGAAAGGTATGGAACCCAACAATGAGTGACTGCAGGCAAGCACTATCCACCCTGGGCTGGAGGGCTGAAGAGGGGCACAGAAAGGACCAGAGAGATTGCAAAGCCCTGGCTTAGACATGAGTTGCTTCGGCAGGAACCCCAGAGAGACACTGCCAGGTATGGCCCCTGCCATTGCAACTACAGCTTTGTCACCCTCATTGAAACTGGGAAAGTTGGTGTTCATGCTGCCTGTCACCTACCAGACCCAATAAGCAGAGACAGTGATTGAATCTTTATGGGCACTTTGTTCTGATGGTCAGCAATCTGAGAAGACAGTGTGTTTGCACACTAGTAGACTGTCTTCCATTTCATTATAAATGGGCCCTTTTTATAAGGAAAAGAAAGGTGTAGGTAAGGGGTTTGGAATTCAGGGAAAATGTTAATGAGATCAAAGTTGCAGCATTCTTCCATCTGTGTCCTGGGCAGTGGTCTTTTCACCCTGGAGTCAAGGTGGATGGATCACCTTCAGTTCCTGAAACAATAGCTTTTCATGTACATTGATTACTAAGCTTCTTAGCTGTTACCTGGAAACAAAATTTTCCAATATTTGAGTCTCATCATTTCCCCACTGTTAGTTTAAACTATCTTATTTCTATGAGATCAGTTTCATTTGGAAATGTTTATTTTGTTGTTGAGCGTATTTCTTAGCATTAGGAATGCATTTAATTACAGATCCACATAAGAGGGCACATTGTATGCAACAACACACTATGATAAAGCACAAAACAGTTTTCAACACATTTGACAAAAAGTGCCCACTCTCCAGCTGGGGCTCCATTAGTGACTTTTAAGGAAAACATTACCCTATCTTTTGAGTTACCACAGATTCCCAATTATAAATATCAGAGAAGGTTGTTTTCTTATTGATATGCTTAAATAAGTATAATTTCAAAGGCTTTTCAGGGGAGTACAGACACCTACAAGACATGTAGTGAAAGTTTGTTCAATATATATTCTTCCTGCAAGACAAAATTCAGAGATGTTTAGGACATTTTTGCTAAATATATACCCAAATAGTTTGAACTCATTTGAAATGAACAAGTTCTCCGCAATATGAGGTTAAACAAAAAGTAATGAAAGGAATACAAGTCCTTGTTTTTGAAAGATGATTTTTCAGGATTTCTTTAGGTTTGGCGGTCCATTGTTGCTCCAGTGCTTTCTTTACTCTGGTGTGATGAATCCAAGGTCTGATTTCTGCCAACTCCACCATGGTGGGCATGGTGAGGAGTATGTCCCCCAGTCCTGTCCACTCTTCTTCTATCAAACCTGTAGGGAAGAGGCCTCTAATATAAGCAAGGTATTAATTACAGCTCAGGTCTGACTTAAATACTGTACATTTTCATTACCTTCACTTCTTGATCTATATACATGTCTTCTACCCCAATCATAGCCTGGAATGGTCGCCTGTACACTATTTCATAAGGACTCAATTGAGTCCCACTTCAAGGAGCCGCCCTTATCCTGCGCAGGACAATAGGTAAAGCTTGATCCCAATGGAGATGAGTTTCTTGGCACAGCTCGGCTTTATTTTCCTTCACTGTGTGAGTCATCTTCTCTCCCTTCCCAGAAGCCTGAGGTCTCCAGGCCGTGTGGAGTCTCCACTTGGTTCCTAAAAAAGTAACTAACCTTCTGTGTAATTTCTGAAACAAAGGCAGGTCCCTTATCACTCTGGATGCTGCCATGGAGGCCAAAGTGAGAGATGATTTCCTTGAGTAAGGCTTTCACCACCTCCAAGGATTTTTCAGTTCTAGTAGGATAGGCTTCTTGCTATCCTGAAAAGGTGTCAACAAAGACTAGCAGATATTTTCATCTTCGGACCCTTGGCATCTGGGTAAAGTCTACTTGCCAGTCTTCAAATGGACATTGCCCTTGACATTGTTTCCCATCTTTGTTCTGGTAGGGGTCTATCTTGGGGTTGTTCTTCTGGCACACAGCACATCTAGCAATTACTTTTCATATAGCTTTAGAAATTCCAGGACTTGTGAGCTACAGTTTAATATATGTGGTTAATGAGTCCCTTACATAGTGAGTGGCTTCACGCAAATGCTTCATGACTGACTCTACTAAATGTTCAGGAAGCAGTATAACTCCTTTCTTATTCCTTCCTCATCCACTATCAGCTCCTTCTTCAAAACCCCAGCTCTCAGCTTTCTCTAAGTCTGCAGTCAAACATTCAGGGTCAAATTGTGGCAAGTCTAGAACAGGTACCAGAGGCATTATAAACGTTCCTTTAGCAGCCTCTTTTGCTGCCTGATCAGCCAGATTGTTTCCCCTGGCCACTTTAGTGTCCTCTTTCTGATGCCCGGGGCAGGGCATAACTGCCACCTGTAAAGGTACCTGAAGAGCTTCTAGTAATTTTACCATTTCTGCTGCATGCATAATCTCCTTTTTATTGGAGGTTAATGGTTCATTTTCCTTCCAAATGGAACCATGTGATTGCAAAATTAGGCTTACTTTGAGTCAGTATTTATACCAGCTTTTTCATACAACTCCAGTGCCCTCATCAATGCAATCAGTTCAGCTTTCTGAGCAGAGGTTCCCGGCAGCAAAGCCTTGGCCTCCACTTCTCCTTCAAGAGTCACAACTGTATACCCAGCCTTTTGCTTCCTTCATCCATATAACTGCTTCCCTCTGCATAGAGAGTCCAGTCTGCCTCTTCTAGAGGATGGTCCTATAAATCAATTCTGCTAGAATAAACTACATCAATTATCTCAGCACAGTTATGTATTAGCTTAGCCAACCCAGTCTCTGGAAGAAGGGAGGCAGGATTTAACTTATAGTTTTCAGGGAGATGTTGTGATTGTCTAGAATTGCTTGACATCTGTCCATCCTTTCATCAGTGAGCTACAAATTTCCCTCCAGCAGGCTCAACACTTGGTGGGGTGCATAAATGGTCATAGGCTGTCTCAAGGCAGATGTTCAGTTCCCTGTAAGAGCTTGCAGGTGGCTGGAACAGCTCTCAAGCAGGCTGGCCACCCCTAGACAGTGCGATCTAGTTTTCTTGACAAATAAGTGGTGGGTTGTGAGATGTCACTAGGCATTTTGGTGAGGATCCTAAAGTAACACTCTGCCTTTCATGAAGGTACAACTGAGAGGGCTTTAGTAGGTTTGGAAACCCCTAGGCTACTGTAGAAGCCAGGTATGCCTTCAGGAACTCAAACACCTAGATCCACTCCCTTTTCCATTCTAAAGGGATATACTCTGGTCCTTTCTGAGCTTAACAGATCTGATTTACAAATCAGAGTATGTGCCCAATAATAACCAGTGGGCCGCCCTCCGGGCCTACTCCCACTGGAAGTTTTCACAAAAGGGTATTACCCTGCCCAATAGGGGCTTTTCGTCCAAGGAATTTGGTTCCCTGATGAATCTGAGACAGTAAAACCAATTCAAGTTCATTTTCCCTAGTTCTCTTAGCTAAGTAAGGAGATAGGACCCCCAGGGCTGGAGGGGCAGTGGACCCCTGACCTTGCTTGCTGCAGCCATAATATCTAGATCTTCCTGATCCCTCTGCTCTTAGCTTCTGTTATCTGTCACAGGCAAATTCCCTTTTCTCTGGATCATTAATCTCTCCTTTTAATCCTGAATCCTAATTATGTAAACTCATGAAAGTTTCTAGGTAAGACATTTTGCCCAGCTTCCCTGGTATTTAACAAAACAACTCTAGTTACAGTATAATACAGTAATTTAAAGACCCATTCAATGGCCAGTACTCTCCTGAGTCTAGATTATACAGCACATAAGCCAAACAGTATTACAATAAAAAGCATTTTCTTTTTAGTCATAAGTTTATAAGTACAGGTCAACAAATTAGCCCAAAACCGCCCCAAAGGGCTGCTTCCTGAAACAGAGGCTCCCTCCCCGCTGCCCCCCATTCTACCAGACAGGGCTCTGTAAACCAGATGGCACTATATGGCACCTAAAACCAGAAGATGCTCTTTTTACCTAATGATCCTAGCTGTGACCCAGGATTGTAACCTGCACCAGAAAGCGCAGTGATTCAATCAAAATCAATCAAAGATGAAAATGACTGGAGGTGCCGAGAGTTGGAGAAGGCATTTGGGTGAGAACTCCTAAGGCAACACCCAAGAAGGAGAGTCCCCAGGTGAAATCATTTGGCAGCTGCTAGGGAATCTTCAAATCCACACCTCAGGGCCCTCCAGTCCAGGCAGCCAATAAGACTCTAGGCCAAATATGCAGACTTACTGTAGAGTCCCAAAATCTGTCCCAGTGGAGTCGCCAAAATTTGAAACCGGAAAAGCCAGTGTTCATGCAGCCTGTCACCTACCAGACCTAAAAAGCAGATTAATCTTTATGGGCACTTTGTTCAGGTGGTCAGCAATCTGAGAAAACAGTGGGTTTGCACCCTAACAGACTGTCTTCCATTCCATTATAAATGGGCCCTTTTATATGGAAAAGAAAGGGTAGGTAAAGGGGTTTGGAATTCAAGGAAAATGTTCATGAGAATCCTACAGCATTCTTTCATCTGTGTCCTGGACAGAGGTCTTTTCACCCTGGAGTCAAAGCGGGTCACCTTCAGTTCCTGAAACAATAGCTTTTCACAGACATTGATTACTAAGCTTCTTAACTGTTACCTGAAAATAAAATTTTCCAGTACCTGAGTCCTCCATCACTCAGATGTCACCAGTACTGTCAGTGCTGCTTGGCACCCCCACCAGAGGTCAGAAGGGGCCCTGACAGTGTCTCTTCTTCACAGAGCCTAGCTGGAACACTGTTGGAGGGAGTGGGAAATGCAGTTGGTGGGGTCCCAGCCTCTACAACACAGAACAGAGCACAGAAGGATGGGGACACAGCTGACAGCAAATAGGCAAAAGATAAGCACCAGCAATGACTTGAGTGAAAGCAGTGGTCTAGCTAAAGCTAGCAGCTGTCAGTCAGAGAGTGGGCTTGTCAGCTGTGAGCGCACCGAACACCAGGTACCGAGGTACTACTGTGCAGTCGTCACAGCTGCACAACAGGGCTTGACCCGCTGGACCCAGCCACAGGTGGACATGGGCACCTGGCCCTCTCATCTGATACAGCTCAACAGTTGAGAGTAAGTGTGGCAATGGGAGACTATCTGAGGATGGCTCTCCTGTAGAGCGCCCATGATTGGGTTTCCTAGGCTTCTTGGTGGGCTGTCAGGCCCTGGATAATAACAGGTTAATGGGTTTGTTGTCAGCCTGGGAGACAGGAAGCCAGCTCTGGGACTTGCCCTCATCTGTGTTCAGTTATCTGAAGGACATCTGCACTAACATTTTTTGGCTCGATCAGGCATCTGGCCCTGCGCTGTGTGTTCCATATACACGATCTCATTTATGTCTCAGTAAACCCTGTAGGCAAAGCTAGGTGCAAGACTTATAAGCCCAACTCACTGACCAAGGAATTGAGGCATAAAGATGTTATGGGACTTGCCCATGGTCACACAGCTGGTAACTGAGGACCTGGATCTGTCTGTCCTCAAGGCCCTGGCTATGCCACCACCTGGGCTGCCTCTCTGGGAGATCTTCGCCCTCTCAGAAGTAGGTCTGAGACCCAGGACTACCAAACTGCCCTTTAGTGGTGCTTCTTTGGGGTGGCCACAGAGTTATTTTCCAGAGGTAACAGGTCTCTCAAAATTATGAAAATGCCAAAAGAGTGGAACAGTAAATCAGAAAACTGGGGACATTCCCAAATCCCTCCTGCCCCTCCACCATTGGGCCACAGCACATATGAAGTTGTACATACTGGGGCAGGGGTCAGAGAGGAGAGAGAGAAGGAGACCATAGAGGTAAAAACAACGTACAGAAAAGAGTGGGTATGGACGAAGGCCAGAAGGGTTGTGCCAACTTGGTGGCTCCAAAGTGTAATACTAAATACCTTTGTGTCCTTTAAGGTCAATGTCATTAACCACATTACATGTACAAGGTGACTTGGCCATAATTTGTACTTTTATTTTTTTCTCTTACTCCTTATTCCCTCAGGCTAATGCCTTAAACAACCAACACTGCTTAGTGAACCAGAAAATGCAAGAATCTCACAGTTTCTGTGGCGCCTGCACTAGAATCCCGAGTCCCAGAGGTATTTGCTGAGCTTCCGACAAAGCAGGGGCCCCAGCAAGCAGAAAGCAGGCTGACTTCAACCTTGGCTTTCCTGGATGAGGCTGGCTGGGCACTCTGGGCTCAGACCATTTCCACAAAGCAATTTGCAAAGCCTCTGATGAGAGGCCACCAGGAGGAGCATCTTCCAAGTTTCTCAACTCCAGCTTTTTCCTCCTAAATGCACCAAGTGCTATTTCTCTTGCCCACGTGCTCTCATCTGAGGGAGCAGGCGCTGAATCCTGTTTACCCCATCCCCACGATGCCAACACCATTCAGACCCAGAGCTGGTGCTGGGTAAATGTTGAAGGGGTCCAGCCTGGCAGTGATGGGCTCTATTTCTTGCTTCTCGAGGGTTGCCTGGGCTGCCTGGATGTAAATGAAGACCTGTCCGGTGCTGGCCCGGGAGGCAAGGTTATGATGACCTGCCTCTGCTGCAACTTCCAGGCCTCGCCTTTGCTTGTTTTCTGGGAGCCTCGCTGTCTGCCCACAATGGCATGGCTCGCTGAGCTGCCCGGATTCTTGGTGTGGCACAGGCTGCATCCCCTGTTTCTACGGTGAGAGTGGCAGCAGTGGCTGGACAGAGCAGAGCTCCCATGTCTCCCCAAGAGGGCTTGCACAGGGCGACTCGGGGGTTTTTTGATATGAGGGTAGTCAACTCAAAAGTGGCTATGCTTTGAGCTAGAATGAACCTATCTAACAAGTTTTATTCGTGCCTCCCTTTTATATTCCACTTTGCTACAAAAAGCGTTTGAGATGGCTACATTTAGGAGGTGCTCGAGTGGTCTCTGGCCTGACCCTCCTCACTCTGCCTTCAGACGGGGAGTGGCAGGACTTCAGGTGGCAGGACTCGCTCAGGGGCACCGAGCAGGCGTGGGGTTGAGCTGGTTTGGAAGCTGGTGTCTCCTGAGTTCTGTGTTCTTTCATCCACTGCACGTCTGGCTCCCTTTGAGTGAATCTTTCCAACGGCCAATGGGACTGCCTGGGGCTTTTAGTCCACCTCCTGTCACACAGCCGGTGCCCCTAACAGTGGAGCCGTATGCTCAACGCACACTTAGGTGGACCAAAACTTCTTAGTGGAAAATTTATTTTTAGTTTTCTGAAACAACAGTCTTCTAGGCTATATCCCTTAACTTGTTCATATTCAGCTTGAGAACTAAGAATGACTTTTTACATTTTTTTTAAAGATTTTATTTATTATTTTTAGAGAGCGGGGTAGGGAGAAAGGCAGAGAGGGAGAGACATCAATGTGTGGTTGCCTTTCACCTGCCTCCAGCTACAGATCTGGCTGGAGACCTGGCTTGCAACCTGGTTATGTGCCCTGGCTGGAGAATTGAACCAGCAACTTTTGGGTTTTCAGGCCAGTGCCTTATCCACTATGCCACCAGCCAGGGCACTTTTTACATTTTTAAGTCGATGTGAAAAAAAGAATACATGACAGAGACCATAGGTGACCTGCCTGCAAAGCCAAAAATATTTACTATCTGACCCTTTGCAGAAGACATTTGCCTATTCCTGATCTCGATGATCCTTTGTCCACCCAATGACAGTAGGTAATCTTCCCAGGGTACTGAAAATGCCTTTCTAGGTAGATCCAGACGTCTTTATTGGGTTCTGATGCAGAAATTCAGAACTTGTATCTTTCTTTCTTCATACATCAGATGCTCATGACTTTTCTGAGCGGTGTCTTGCTGTTGCTAGATTTTTCTCTTCTCTGGAGAAATCAAGTAATGAGACTTCCAAAAATGAATAGGGAGTCAAGGCTGCTAGTGGACACTCACCGCTGGGACCCACATGGGGCAAGGAGGCAGGACACCTCTGCCCAGAAGCACCCTGCCAATGACTTGGCCTGAGCTGACTAGGGGTGGGGCCTGAAAAACACTAAGATGCTTGTAATCTGAGTACCTTTATTTCCTCCCTATCATGTAGGCTTCTTAGTTAGTTCCTGTCTGTCTAGGCTGCTTATTTCTTTAGAGCTACTGAACCAGAATAACCACAAATTGAGCCGAAAGCACACGATAACCTGCTGACCTCTGCACAGCCTTGCCTGGCTTCTTCGATGCACATCCGAACACTGCCCTGGCCTCTGCAGCTGCGAAGTGGCCGGCGAGCACCCAACAGTGTCTGAAGCTTCAGCCTCAGGCTGGGTACTTCTACAACTCCCCCAGCCTCCCCTCAAAAGGGAGGGAGTGACAGGGAGATGGGACCAGGAACATTCAAAACTGTTGGAGCCATTCACAGTTGTAAAGATTTATGGGCAGGCTTTTTGGAGTTTCAATACAAGATGACACCAGAAGCCTTTAACGTACAGCAGATCTTAAAGCGGGATCTGGGAGCAGAAAATGGTCTGTGAACTTGCCTCGCTGAGAGCTTAGACGCTCTGTTCTATTGTCTCCAGGCAGGGCTGCAGCCACGGCGCACTTCATAGGCTCATAAATATAACATTATTGGACCGAAAAAAACAATCCTTCTCCAACTGATTAGGCCCAGATTGGTCAACCCGTAAATCAATGCTGAATAAAAACTATAAAGTTGTGAATCAATGTGTCTGTCTCAGATCACCAAATTGGAATGAAAAACTGGAATTAAGTAGCTGGAGTTCTTCCAAGATCCTTCTTTTTATCCCCTCCTCCCACCAGCTCTATATCCTAGTACGCTAATTTTAAAAGGTTTTTTGTTTTGTTTTGTTTTGTTTCTGTGCCTGCCTGTGGATAGCATTTCAGAGCTGGACATTTGTTCTAAATGTGAAGCTGTAGAAACAAGAGGCCTCCCTGTTGCATTTCCAGTCAGGACTGATCTGTGGCTCTGTCATGTCTCCCTGGCTGGGTTCTCCACCTGTGACTGAGAGGTGATGGCATCTGTCATCCATGTTATGAAGGCATGCCTTGAGTATGACTGGCATATAGTGGATGATCAGGTCATATTTAGTCAATGAATGGATGTTTAGACCCAATTTATTCAAGGGTTCTTTCTGAAGCCCTACATTAAATTACTGCATATAATAATCCCTTCTCCCCTTAGAACTACACCCCAGGTTCAGAAACGCCATCTGGCTGTCCCTGTTGGATGTAGTCCCCCTTTCTGGATCTGGAAACTGAAGTTGTCTTCTGTGAATGCTTCTCACAAGTGCTCAGAGGGCATTCTATGCCCCAGTCTTCTGGAATTTTAAAGCAAAGTTTGTGTTTTGGATCCCCCTTCCCCAAAACACATTGTCATGGAGCTCTTTGTCCCTTTCTCTGACAGCCCCATTTCAGGGACATGCCATGCTCACTTCTCTGCTCTTCCTAAGGTCAGGGGCCTGCTGTCTTGGGCTGGGAGCTCTGACTATTCTTCAGTCATACATCCCACTGGCCAGTTGGCCTGTCATCTTTCCCCTGTGGGATAACAATACATGTGTGGCCCATACAAATTCCTTGAACTGGTGACCCCCTGGTTTTCCCCAAACACAGACTCTAAGGCCTGGAAGAGACTTTAGCCTCACCCAGTTCTACCTACTTGTTTGAGGCCCAGGGAAGGGTACTCGTTTATCTGAAGTAGAACTCAGGACTCTTGCAACCCGTTTTTCTTCCTCTTAGTGAGAGCCTTATACTGACTGCCTGTTTGCTCATCTTCACCATAGAAAAGAAAGGTCCTCATCAAGTTCTGCTAAAGCTGGTTTTCAAGCACTATTTCTTTATAGTTAGTTGTTTCCTTTAACACATATTTTCTCTGGTGTTTTCCTCTCTTCTTGCTGTGACTTATAAGACCATGAACCCCAGAGGAAGCCCAAGGCCCCAGAGGAAAAGTTCTCCCCTCTGGTGTGTGCCTCCAGGAGGAAGGGGGCTGAATGACAGCGCTCTGTGACAAATGAGCTCCATTTCGGTGTTTTACCACCAGTGGTCACAGAAACCCTGCAGGATGGGCCCAGGGAAATGGATTTTGTAGGGTTAGCTAAATCTGTACCACCCACCACACAATAGCAGCACTGTGTGGAAAAGGGGGCTTTGAAATGGGTTTAATTTTATGTTCATTCCAAGTTTAGGTGAAGAGCTAAGTCCGGGTGAAAGACTATTTCTGCAGCTGAAAGACTCATGTTCCTCTCCTCACCCTGAGGCAGCCTTTGCTATCCTGGTTCTCCTACCTCTTAAAAATTCTGACATTATCTCTCTACCTTTGGGGGGAAAACATTTAACTCCCTAAATAAGAAATAATATGAGCATGCCACTTAGACATAACTCTTTTTGTCAGCAGACCCATGAATGAGTGTGACAGATTCTACAGCCTAGAGAATTTTTCAGCCTGTGGATCTGAGAGCCCAAGAAGAGGAGTTGGTAAAATTGTAAAAATGGCCCTCGTCCTTCATCCCTTCTGTATCCACACCGTCTGCCATGTAACTTTGTACTGTCACCTCCTTGGCTACTTCTGGGCTTAGTCATGAGTTTATTCTGGCCAAAAGGATAAAGTGGAAATGATGTGTATCTGTTCTAAAGCTAGACCTCAAGAGGCCTTGCATGTTTCCTCTTGCTCTCTTGTGCACCTATCATTGCCATGACAACATGCTCGAGCTTGTCTGTAGGAGGCTTAGACACAGGAGCAGAGCTGAGTCACCGGTTTTCTAGCCATAGCTGGTCTAGATCAACCAAAAGCCAGCCAGCCCCAAACATGCGGGTAAGTGCAGCCACGCTTGGTAGAGCCACGTAGCTGACCCCCAGCTGACCTTAGGTGTTAATTGTTGCAAGCCACTGAGGTTTCATAATGGTAAGGCGGCATTATTATGGGAGTAGAGGATTGATATGGGAAGTTATCCTGGATACATTTTATCGCTCCTTCTCTCCTTGTCTCAATTAATGGGTCACATACATGGTCTAACACTCTTAATTGCCTCCCCAATATCCATTCTTCCCTACTGGCTACTAACAGAACCATGTGCTCAGGTGAAAACCTTTATTTCCCAACTTCTCTTGCAGGAAGGAGTTGTCATGTGACACATCTTTGACCAATGAGAAGCAAATGCACTAATGAGTGGAGTTTCCTGAAGGAGGATGGAGGCTCCCTTTTGCCTCCTTTTTCCTGCCTGGAATGAGAATGCCATGCTTGAGGGTGTCACTGTGAGGGGACAGCAGAAGCTAAGAGTAGCTGAGGGAAAAGACAGAAGGAGCTTGGGCCTCTGATAGCATGGCATGGCCACATTAGTAGCACTGTGCCAATCCTAGAAAGCCTTCTTTATGGACTTCTAGTTACAGGAGAAAAAATAAGACTTCTTAATTATTTATGCTACTGTTTATCAGGTTCACTTAAGAATTAACAGTGTAATTCTTGAGAGCAAACTCCAGCACCCACTTTATCCTCATTTGAAGAGAGTATTTTGAACAAATAAGGTACATTCTAAAGTTATTGCACAAACAATATGACTGCTAATTACTATACAGCTTCAATTATACACATAAAATAACAATCTCTTTGCATTTCTATTTGTTAATAATTTTCCAAGTGCATAATATTTTCACCTAATCCCCCTTAATACACTTGCGATTAGTGCACCTTGTCCATTCTATGCTAGGGGAAACTGAGGCATGGGGAAGTTAGGAGAGTGCTCGAAGTAAAACACTTGTTAGTAAAAGACCTGGAGAGAGGCTTGAAAACAGGGTTCCGGGATTTCTGGGGGAAGGATCTGATGCACATCTCAATTAGACCAAACTAGAATGATTTAATTTACGTATCTTGGACTTTGACTGGTCTCCATTCAGAGAGATCAAAGTCACTGAATCCTTTTAACTCCGTGCGTGGACCATTCTAGGCTTAAAGTCTCTACAGTCCAAGACAGGCTTATTTACAGGAAGAGAGTAGGAAGAAAGGGCAACAAGTTGTTCTTTGTGTCCATAAAATTTTTTGCGCTCTCTCTCTTCTTTGTTCCATAGTGGAGTAGTGTTTATTGGTTGTGGATCTATCTTTGCAGGGCTTCCTGGTGAACTCCTCAAGACTAGGACTATGTATTCTTATGTATCTCTGGCAGGACTGCTGGGTAGAGTTGTGTAGGCTGGCACTGCACAGGGGTGCCTGGCTGAGGAGTGAATAGAATCCACTCATCAGGGTCCCATAGGATTACCATACACTGAGAGGAAGTACTTTTCTCTAATTTGCACATGAATGTCCTTCTAGTTGATTGTTTCTTTCTGAAGGTTATTCTAATCAGTATTACTAGCAATAAAGTGTTTCAAAGGTGGAAGTTAGAGAGTATAATAGACGCTCTAGATATTTTTCTTCTCAAGTTATCATGAATATTCACAGAAGGAGAACAGCAATTTCAAGGCTCAGTGACTAGAGTGAAAATGAAAGAAACAGCTGCCATTTATTAAACATTTCTTATACACCAGATGCAAAGTACTTTACATTCATTACCTCATATATCTTTACAACGAAACTATGAGGTAGGTTCTATTAACACTGCATTTTAAAGATGAGGAAACTGGGGTTCTGAAAAGTTAAGCAAACTACTTATACAGTGAGTAAGCAACAAAACTTGGATTTGAGTCCAGGATTATCTGCTTTCAAGATCTTTGTACTCTGTCCTGCACTTTTCTAAATATGTGAATTCTTTGTCATTAGTGCAAATGTAACAAAGACAGTGGTGTTCACCAGTTAGGCCATGAGCTCCCCGAAATTCCCACCCTTGCTTACAATAGGTGGGGCCACATGATTGGGTTCTTTGAATTGAAGGTGGGCAGAAGTGATTACAACCAACTGCAGGCATGATCTTTGATTATACCCTGGGTGGAGCACCATCTTTCTCCTCCTCTGCCACAGTGACCCTGGAAACCACATGTGGAGATATTAGCATCTCCAGATGGAAGGAGCCTGGGTCCCAGAATCACTGCATGGAGGAGAATTCCTTTAAGAGCCGCCCAACTCACATGTGACCTTGCGTAAACAAAGAAATGACTTTTCTCCGTGTTCTTGGAGCATGGTGACACTGAAGCTAACTAATACAGCAGTAATATGAATGATTTTATATATTTATTTTATATAATTATTTATACTGCACCAAATATTTTCTTGATCCTTATAATAACTTTGAGAGATCAGCAGGGATCATAAGTCCCATTTTATAGGCCAGGAAACTGAGGCTTAGAGAAGCGAAATGATTTGCTCAAGACCACAAAGTTGGTAGGTGGTCAAACCAAGGTGAGGCCCTTGGTATTTTCCCTGTACTCTGCAATTTTATAACTTCCTAGCTTGATGTTATAAAAGCAAGCAATAACCTCAGAGGGAATGAGGGTCCCACTGTATAGGGTTCTGCAGATTAAATTAAACACCTTGAAGGACTAAAAGTCTAGGTAGCCAGCACAGACAGGTGTAGTACATTCCAATGGCTCATATTCTTAAGTCAACAAGCTGCAGGCGTCCTGTGGCTGCTCAGGCTCTTGGGTGGTCCTGGAGGGGAGTCCTAAGCCTTGCTCTTAAGCAGGCCAGTGTTCATATCTCCAATCTGAATTGCAGGCTTGAATTAGAGACAAAAAGTTACATGCTATAGGTGAAACTCCTCAGTATCTCCAGGAAAACATGGCCATGTGTGTGAGTGTGTGTGTGTGTGTGTGTGTGTGTGTGTGTGTGTGTTAGAGAGACAGAGAGAGAGAGAGATGTAAAACTCAGAAAGGCTTATCTAACCTAACAGCAGGGTTCTACCCTCCTGAGGATAAAATCTGACATTGATTGAACACGTACTACGTGTATTATCTCAGCTCTCCAAAGTTGTTATTACTGTGCCTGTGCTGCAGTGAGGAGTCTGAAGAATGAGAGTTTACAAACTTGGTCTAGGTCACTCAGCTGGGAAGGTTCCCAGGGAAGCCCATGGAGCAGTTCTCAGTGAGGGCAGAAAAGGAAAGGGTTGAAGAGTGAAAGTACTCAATTACCCCATCCTGTACAAGAGCTATGACACAAGTACCCAAGTAACTCCTAGTTTATTAGCCATAGTCAATTTAACACTCTTTACAATCTATTGTGGCCTTTGATCTTGCCTCCTTTCAATGGAAGAAGATCCACGATCTACGTGGTCCCTTTCACAGGAAGTAGAGTTTCCATTTAGTTGACCTCTAGTAACCAATTTATACTAAGAAAAGGGCTGGAACCTCATGTTTAGGTGTCCTCTTAATGACTTTGTAAACATTCATCTTGTCCATGTTCAGCTTCTTGCTGACTAAAGTCTCTAAACCTTTTCTTCTTTCTTGAGATTTTTCTCCCAGAGACTTGATGAGCTGTCAATAGCTTAAATGTGACAAGGATCCAAGTCACCTCTGCTGTGGTTAGGAGGCATCCTCCATTCCTTGCTGTGTTTGGGTCCTTGTTCGGCACTTCTCTGTGAAGCTCAGGCTACTGAGACAGAGGTCCATCCCCAAACTGAGGTGCCCCTGTGGGGCCTCCTGCTGCCCATCTCCAGGGCACTGTTCACTTTCTGCTCTGTGTAAATGCCCTCTTAGAGTTGGGCATTGAGGCGAGACGAGACCCTTCATTCATTCATTCATAAATACTATTAACCATTAGCTAACTTAGAAAATCTACTGGTTTCTGAGGATGGAGAGGTGAATATCTGTCTAAGCGGATGCGGACACACCATCCACACACAAGCCAACTTTGGGAACCCAAGAGTCACTGTTGATTCTTCCTCCCCTTAGTTCCCACATTGCAATCAAGCATCAAGCCTTACCAATTTTGCCTTTGAAATAACATTATACTCATCTCTACTTCTGCACCCCAGCCATCACTCTCTTAGTTTAAGATATCTTTCATATGTCTTGTTGATTATTGCAATTCCCTCATAACTAGTCTGTCTGACCCAGTCTTACCCTCCTTAACCACTCTCCCACAATGTAGCACCAATGATCTGCCTCAAATGTGCCTCTGACGAAGTAACTCACTCTATCAAACTTTCAAGTGGCTCCCTTCTGCCCACTTAACATGGTGTACAAAGTCCTTGGTGCTCTGATTTGTCCCCACCTTTCCAGCTTTGCCCCTTCATAGGTGGTCCTGTCCCAACATGGGTTGGCCTCTAGTTCTCCTGATGGGCAGGTATGTTGGCTCGCTCTCCCCCCCCCCCCATATCTCTCCCCCAATCCCTACTGCCTCTCTGACTTTGCTCCCTGCTCCCTACCTTTGTAACTCCTACACTTGGATGACTATTTATCCTTTAAGGCTGATGATGGGGCCCACCACCTCCACCTTGAAAAAAGTCTTTGTTACTCCCCAGCCCACTCCATGACAAGCACCTTTCCTTAGCAGGCCCAAGCTGTCCCTTGCACCTCTCCATCATTGCTCCTGACACAGGGGTGGAAGATTGTCTTCAGTGTCTTTTTGCTTCACCAGATGCTGAATTCTATAAGGGGAAGGCCCAGAGTACTTAATATATAATAAGCCCCTGAGAAACTTGTTAAATAAGTAAATAAAGACTTTTAATGCACTGGAAAACAAGGGGTCTCGAGGGAGTGACTGAACTCCCACTGGGGAATTTGAAAGTGGCTTTAAATGTAGGACATGGAGCTGTATGTTGAAGGAAGCATAGGAGCTTATGGGAAGAGAGTGGGGAGAAGGATACATCCTTAGGGACACACTAGCCAAATTTTTGCTTCCCATTACTATGACTCTATGTTCTATTAACCCAGAAATCTTAGCTCCAGAGGGAGGGATACAATAATGATTCTATTGAACTGAAAGTTAAGACTGCCATGTGGCCCCTTTGGGTTTCTCATGCCTCTGAATCACCAGGTAAAGAAGGGAGTTACTGTGCTGGCTAGGGTGAGTGGCTCTGACTCCAGGGAGGAATTGGACTTGTACTCCACAGTGGGGGGAAGGAAGAGAATGTCTGGAATACAGGAGATCCCTCAGGCATCTCTTAGTATCACAAGAATAACAGTCCAATCCAGACAGGACTCCTGATGGCCCTTCAGCAATGAATGTCTAAGTCACTTCACCAGGTGAAAAATCACAACTAGTGGAGGTGCTTGCTGAAGGCACAGGGAATTCAGAATGGATAGTGGGAGAAGGTCATCATAAATACCAACTACAACCCTGTGACCAGGTGCAGAAATGAAGATTGTAATTGCCATGAGAACTCCTTATTTTTTTTTATGAACATGTTTTGTGTGTGACATGTAAAATGAACTGTGACTGCTCTTTTGATGTTCATCTTTCTCAGAAGGACATACACTTCCCTGAATATAGCAGGCCTGGCCTGGGACCCCAGCCAGTCTTCCATGAGGTCATCTGATTTCTGCCTCCCTGATGCTGGGCAGGAGTTATGTGATTTCAAAGAAAATGTCATTAACAGCCTTCAAGAAAAGCATATGGAGAATTTACCAGAGTGAGAGACTATGTAGAATGGTGAGTCAGCTATAGACTTGACCTCAAGTGGTTTTACAGTCTAGTAGCAAAGCAAATGTAGGTGTTTTTTTTTTTTTTTTTCCTGTTGTTTTGTTTGTTTTTTGCTACTTGACAATTATATGCATTAGTCACTACAATGCTCACGCATGGGTACAGTAGTGCAGCCATACTTCACATGCACATGTGTTCTGAGCACCCCGCTCCTCAATGCTCATTACTGGCTGTGACCAAAAGCTGTTTTGGGGAAGGCACCTTCACCAGCTGTGCACCATTCCAGGAGACAGACCCCTTCCGGGGCTTGGAGCGTTGTGGGGAGTGAAGCACCAGGGCTCCGGTGACCCCACTGCTGCCCTCACTGGCCCCTCTTTTCCTGTGTTCCTTCTTGTTTATTTTCGGTTTTCCCTGGTAATCCAGGTCAGATTAGAGGTTGTGAGCTCAGGAGGCAGAATGGTGTACACAGAACAAGTGGAATTTCAACTTTAGCTTCTCAGGGTTGGTTAACTCCAATCACTGTGCTTTGATGGCAAAGAACCTTGAGAACCTCTCCCAGACAATTTGATAGTGTGCTTCAATAGTGTTTCAAATGTGTGCACACGGCTATCCATACAGTAGAATACCACTGAGCAACAAAAGGGAATGGATCAATACACGCAATTGTGTGAATGAATCTCAAAATAATTGTGCTGAGTAAAAGAAGCTGGAGGAAAAGAGTGCACATTGTATGAGTCCATTCATACAAAACCCTGGAAAGTGCTAATGAACCTATGGTGACACAGCAGACGGTGGTTGGTCGGGAGGAGGGGAGCAGAAAGGGGAGATTGCAAAGGGGTGCAGAAACTTATGAGGGAGACGGACGTCCATTATCTTGATTGTTGCAGTGGTTGCATGAGTGTGCACGTATGTTGGAAATTATGAAATTGAACAGGCACTTTAAATACGTGCAATTTGCTGTATCCCAATTATACCTTAATAAGGCTGTTTAAAAATTTTGAAAACCTGTGTACATTTTTACCCAATAATTCCATTCTGGTCACCCTTCTAAGGAAATAATTGAAGTGCTCAATTTATGTTCAATATCTTTAGCACGTTGTTTAGAATAGTGAAAAAGTTCAACAAGAGGGCATAGTTAAAAAAATTAATGCTTAAATACATTCCAGATGATGATGGAATAAAATGTGTATGCTTTTAAAATAACGCAATCTTACTTACTGTGATGAAGAAAATGTTTACCATGTAGTGTTTGGTGGAAAACCCATCTACGAAACAGTATGAAAATTATGAGATGAATATCTTACAAAGTAAAGATATATGTAGAAAACAGACTAGAAAATTTGGTACAAAATATCCAAAATAGTCGTATAGTCATTTCTAAGTAATGCGGGGGTTGCAGGGTGTGTGTGTGTGTGTGTGTGACAGGTAATTTTAGTTTTCTTCTTAGTGCTTTTAATGAGTTATTCAGATTTTTACTTTTGATGTGTATCACTTTTTTAAGGTAGAGAACAGCCTAAAGCAACAAAAGATTGTGTGTGCGCATGTGGGTGAAGGTGCCACAGCCACTTTGTTCTCTGCAGAGGCTGCAGGGGAAGGGCCTGTCCCTCTGCTGTCTATTCTGCCATTGTCAAACAGGTGCTGTCCCTTGACCACCACGAGCTCCAGAGAGCTTGGGAACACCCATGGCTTGGGAACCTCCTATCGTGCTGGGGGCCCTGACACCCATCCCCCGCATGTTTAGCTTGTGCAAGAGTCTCTTGCTTCCTGTGCTCTAAGTGGCAATGACTGAGCAAAGAATGGTTATGGCCAGGCCATGAGGGAGCTTAAGTTATTGGGGAAGGAGGCAAAACTTGACCTCCCTCACTCCTTCCCAGCTTCGTTTCCTCTGAGTAAGTGCAGCTTTCAGAAGCACTCAGGAAGCAAAACAGTAATTGCTGTAGACTTTCCCAAGACAGAGGTCCATTACCTTCCAGCAAAAACTGTAGCCACAGGGTGGAGAGGCTGAGTGACCTCCTTCTTCAGTTTCTTCTGCCAGCAGCAGAAGCTGAGGAAGACTGAAAGAAGGGCTCATAGCTTTATACTTGATAGCAGGCTGGCTTCCTTCTGTCTAGTGTGCTGCTCTCTGAGTTGCGAGCTGGCCCTGATTTGAAGCAACAGCTGAAATCAAGAAGTTTAATGCAAAAGGTGTGACGAACCTAAAAAATACAGCTGCTTGCTCTCTAAAGGTGGCAGGGTTGAAAGGGCTGAGGTGCTGTGTCTCAGACAGCTGCCAACTGAGAGGTCATTGCTGAATGAACAGTGGGATGATCCAAGACCAGGAGGGCCTGCAACCTCAAAACCAGGTTTGTCTAACTGGGTGGAGAGCCTCAACGGGGCAAACCTAGGGTCTGCCATAGGTGACCTTGAATATGTGGAGGGGGAGTAATATGATGGATGGACAACCTAATTCCTGTGAGGCTCAATTTGCTCATCTATATAATGGGATGTGAATAACCATCTTGTAGAGCTCATTTATTTATCCATTTATTCTCTAAACACCTACCTACTATGTGCCAGACACTGTGCTGGGCTGGATATACAAATTGATTAGACATGGCTTTTGGTTCCTTATGATTCTTTCTCGTTAGTTGTTGGGAGGTCTGGGTATTATATATACCTATGATCATGCTGACTGACCTATAGTAAATGCTCAAAAAAAGCTACTGTTGTCAGTAAGGCAAGGTCTTCTTCTGCAAGGGAACAATGCCTGGGCCCCGTGACTAGACCTGTGACCACAAGGCAGAAGCCTGGATATTAGGTCTGGTGCACTGGCCAGTACTAAAGAACGTTTAGGAGTGAATAAAGGGCTTAGCAATAAAGAAATGTGGGGGATCTAGGCTGTCACTGGAGAAAGGTTTTAGTTGGCTGCTGGAAGTGCTTTTTCGGAATGTGTGTGTATACATGTTTTCATGTGAAGGGTGTTCATTTTGTTTGTCATTCACTTACTTTAAAAAGCATACATTTACTTAAACAGCATTCATTCAGTTCTAGGCACTGTGCTTAGAGCTGAGGAAGAGGATAAGGGATCATGACACGTGGCACTCCAGGATCTTGCAGTCTGGTGGGAAGAAAAGGAAATGCACATAAACAAGGCCAGTGGTAGTCTGAAGGAAAGACGAGTGACACGGGTTAATGCCATGGGAGTTCAGAATGTGTGAGGATGGTTTGTTCTGGGGAGGCAGGAGGCTGGAAACTATCTTAGGGCAGATGAAGGGATACGGGGCCGTAGCTAGACTTTGTCTCAGGGATGCTCCTGGGAGAGTGAGCTGTTAGCCCTTGGTGAGTGGAGAGTGTATCTGGGGACATCCATTCCTTCACTAATTCACTTAGCAAATCTTTATTGAGTGCCTTTTGCTAAGCATCCTTCTCAGCACAGGAACTCAGCAGTGAACAGGACAGAGGACAACCCCTGCCTTGTTGTAGTTTGCATTCTAAAAGAGGAAGACAAAAAATAACCAATAAGTTATGTTTGGCAGCAGTTCTCAAACTTTTCGGTTTCAGAACCCAGATATAGTCTTAAAAATTATTGAGGATCTCAGAAAGCTTTTGCTTATGTAAGTAAAAGCTATTGGTATTTATAATAGCAGAATTTAAGCTAAGAAATTAAAACTATATATAACAATTTAAAAATAACAATATACTCATTTTAGTATAAATTAACAAATGTGGGTATTAGTAAAAATTTGCTATTTTTCTAAAACAATTTAGAGAGAAGTGGCATTTAAAAAATATTTTTGCAGATCTTTCATTTCTCATTTCTGACTGGAGTGGAAGACAGCTGGATTTTCATAATTGCTTCTGCCTTCAATTCGTACTGAAATATTGTTATGGCTGAACCATGTGAAGAAAATCTGGCCTCTTATAGATATGTAATTGCAGAAGAGAATATTTGAATAACTTTTCATTTAATTGTGGATGTTCCACTTTGATGCTACACCAGAACTCGAGTAGCAGTTTCTTACAAGTTAGTTATTGTAATGTTGAATCTGACACTATATCAATACTCTATTTCATTAAAATATGGAGTGATTGAGCAAAAAGAAAAAAAGAAAGAAAGAAAAAAAACTTCATGGACATAAATAACAATGTGGTGATTGAGAAAGGAGGGGAGGAGGAGGAGGGAGAAGAGTGTATAAGGAAGGTAAATGATGATGGACCGAGACTTGACTTGTGGTAGTAAACACACAATACAGAGTACAGATGATGTGTTGTAGGATCATGCACTTGAAATCAGTGTAATTTTCTTAACCAGTGTCACCCCAATAACAAAAAGAAAAATATATCTTGGATTATCTTGCATGGATCACATGAGTTCACCCAGTTCTGTAGATCTTCTAAATGTTCATACATTTCATTATCCAACAGCAAAAATCACTGTGACTATTATCAACACCGATCTCATTAGAAAAGTCTTTTAATATTGGGAAGTGGTAGATATAAGTTAAAAAATAATAATTTTTACTTGAAAGCTTGTAATTTCCCTTTGGCAGCAAATACCATCAGTTATTTTCCAGGAAATATTAGTTAAATACCTAAGTCTGAATGGCCATCATTTGTCAGTTGGTCATTCTTTCAAGTAAAAATGGATTTCTGAAAAAACAAACAGAAAACCCCCCAGTTAGCTCAGCTTGTAACTCAAGCAATTGCATGAATAATTTTCCTTAAGACAACTATCATGTTTTGGAGCAGCCAAGAGGGCTTTATGAATATGCCTCAGAATATTAAAGAGACATCCATGCAAGGGTCAAGATGTAATTAATAATTTGCCATACATTGGTGTCTCTCTCCCTTTCTGCCTCTCTCCCTTCCCCTCTTTCTGAAAATAATGAAATAAAGTCTTTAAAAAATTAATAATTTAATAGGGACATTCTTCAGTGAAACTGGCAGCTTCTGTGACATGAGTGTGTGTCAGGGTGGGGTGCCATGGCCACTGACTGATTCACACAGAGGTGCTGTCAGTTCCACCCACCATTGCCTTTGTATCATCAGTACCAACACCAACTCAGCGAAAAGGGCAAACACCATCTCACTCAGTCTGACTATGAGTTAGTGTGAATGTGTCTTGGGGACCTTTAGTGGTTTGCACAGGACACTCTGAGAGCTGCTGATATAAACTATTTATCATAATTTATACCGGCAGTGAGGGCAACAGAGAATTGTAGCAGGGGAGAGGTTTAGGGGGAGCAATGGGGGAGGGTTGTGATTCAAACTAGTGGTCCAGGCAGGCTTCAAGGAGGAAGTGACACTTAAGCAAAGGCTTAAAGGAGAGGAGAGCATGAGTGAGCCTTGTGGTATCTGGGGAACAGTGGTCAGGGGAGAAAGAACAGCAAGTGCAAGGGCTCTATGCAGCAACACACTTGGCATTTTCAAGGAACAGTGAGAAGGCTGGGTGGCTGGAGGGGTGGACGATAGGGGTTGACAGGAAAATGAGGTCACAGAGGAGGCAGGAGCCAGAGTTTGTGGGGCTTTAATTTTGAGTTAGGGGGAGGACCACAGAGGGTTCTGAGTACAAGAATTGTCTCTGAAGCTGAAGGGAGAAAACCGAAAGGTAACATGTGGTCAGGTTCTATGTTTGTAAGGTTTGCACTCTTATCCACACTCAGTAGGTGTTTGAAAGGAGTATGCTGTCATACATTCCTGTGCCTATCAAGGACCAGGGCTATGCTCACCAGTTTTTGCCACAGCAACTAATACCCTCGATAACTCAATGTTTTAAAACAACATGAAACATTTATTTCTTGCTTATATTACTTACATTTCTTGCTTATGTTATATATAATTGGTGGCAGCTTGGTGGAGTGGGGAGGAGTAACGAGTATTTGGGAACAACAATATGATTTATAAAGGCCCTCTGAAGGCATAATGTGGCCATAGTCGTTGGGCTGAATTAATGATGCATTTGGCTACCTCTTTTGCATAAGGGACCCAGCAAAGACCACCTTATAAGAACATTGCTGCCAGAATTGAGTCATTGGCTTCTGTACTCAAAGAACAAATGCGCAGTCGTCCTTCTGTGATTCATTCCAAAAGAAGGGCCAAGAAACCCATGGCCTTTTACCCAAGGAGCTCAGAGCTTATCTTAGGGTTGCTCAACCCACATAGCAAGTGCTCTGTTTGGGGCCATGAATAGGGCCAGGCTTGGTGCTCTGGGAGAGGGCTCAGTCACAATAGGCCCTTCAACCACCAATATTGGAATCACTTGGTGGGAAAGGGGTTTGTTAACATCACAGGTTCCTGGACCATCTTAGGAATCTTTGGTGATTGGGCTTTGGGCTTTCTCTGGGCTTTTCTTTTGTACTTTACACAGTTAGGTCTTCATGACATAAAATTGGGAAATGAGCTCGATCCCAAGAACTTGCTCCTGGCTAGTCTTCATGCCTTTGTTCTCTTCATTGGGGGTACCTGTAGAGTAGACCTTGGGTTGAGTTCATTGTACCAGATCATGCACCAAGCCCTAGGGCACTTTCTTAAGTTGAAGTTATAGCTACTATCTGATCAGGTCGCCGGTTATGCCATACCTTCCTCTCAACTTTATAGCTTTCTCATATGGTTTCAGCCGACCGCTTGTACAACATCAAAAGGTAGCCTCTCACAGATAACTGAAGAGTGCCCTCCCCTGACTCAGGCCCTTTAACCTTGAACTGTAGCCTCTGGGTCTCACTCAACACATCCTACTTTTGGGAAATGCTTCCTTAAAAATCTCTCTGCAACCAGGACACCAGATGTGCCAGATTCACTTTTGTTGAGTGAATTTTGGGATCAGACCTGTGGCCTCTTAACCATTTCAGGTCATTAAAAGTGGCCTGTTGCCTGGCTCCCCCTCCTCCTGACATCAGTAGAAGCTTCTTATTTGCAGGACTCACCAAATTCAAGCAAGTTAGGGACACTTCCACTGAGGCCCTGTTTGTGAGTGGTTGCACATCCTCATTTTGAGCCAGATTCCCTGTCCTCCTTGGAGGACACCATCCATGCCACCCAGACCCCATTCCTTTGGTGGAAGTGTAACATTGTGTTACTGAGATTCCAATGAAGTCCTGGAGGTCTATGATGGGGCCCCTCCCTGTTCCTCAGTAAAGAGAACATAAGACTGGGGTCCTGGAAGAAGAAATTGTAGACATGCTCAGCAAGAGAAGTACCGAGAAAAAGAATAAAACTCTCCATGGGGGAGAGCTAACTTTCAAAGATCATGTAAGGTAAAGACAGGGCTTTTCATCAGTGGGACTTCAATTCCCATATCTTTAGGTGGGATGATTAGAAAAAGAACATTTTTAAGTGAATGTTTCAAGAAGGACCTAGGTAAAGAATTGAATGCTATTAATGATTCCCCCCTTTGCCAAGTGGCAGGGTTAGGAAGAAGCCTGCTTTCTGCACTTTTGATAGCAACAGATAAACAGAAGGTTTACAAGGCCTCTTCCAAAATGCGTCTCCTCCTTCTGTTCAGAAGCAATGATTGGATCAAGCAGTCAAAGAGTAACTGTTAGAAGTCCACACGTCCAAGCTCAACCTAGGGTATTCTGATCCAATAAGCTTGGGGTGGATCTTAGGAATCTTGGTTTTAAATAAATGCCCAGGGAATCCTGTTGTCGTGGATCTTGTGTTTGGAAGCTGGAACACAAAGAAAGTCAAAATGATCTGTTTATGAAGTGAACTTGACACTACTAGTCCACCCTGAACCTTGCCTCTCCATATTATGACACTGGACTCAGAAATTCCCCTTTTATCCTAAAGAGAGTATCCCCAACGTGGCATGTGGGGAGCAAGACTTTGAACATAGTTACTTGCTATTATAATTTAGAAAAAGGGCAATACTAGAAAACAAATATCTTTCAAGAGGGACGATGATTAAGTGAAAGTGGCAACTCCTCTCAACAGAATACTCTGCAAATATTACAAATGGCATTTGTTAAACTGTTTTATTATAAGAGAAATGCTCAACAGTATAACAAAAAGCAAGATACCTATGACAAAATGCTTACAGCTAGGTTAAGGGGGAAAATCTCTGTGCTTAGAAAAATGGCAGATAAGACATACAACAGATGTTAACTGAGGTTGTCTTTGGATGGGGATCTTTGAAAGTTTTTGTTTACATATTTTCTTTTAAATTTTCTTTAATAATTATTCATTGCTGTTATATTACATATATACATAAGTCTAGATCTATGTGTAAGTATAGGTATAGCTTTATTTTAAAGACAAAATAATTGTGTGGATTTGGTTGTGAACTAGGACCTGGTAGCACAGTGTGGGTGGTTGAGGCTAACTTGCCTCTTTTACTAGGAATAAGTAGGAGCCAATGGTGTATATCTGCAGGTTATAGTTAAGCAACGTTATTCTTTTTTTTTTTTGTTTTTTGTTTTTTTAGATTTATTTATTTATTATTTCTAGAGAGAGAGGTAGGGAAAGAGGCAGAGAGGGAGAGAGACATCAACATATGGTTACCTGTCACCTGCCTCCAGCCATAGACCTGGCTGGAGACCTGGCTTGCAACCTGGTTATGTGCCCTGGCTGTGGAATCGAACCAGTGACTTCTGGGTTCACAGGCAGGCACCTTTTCCACTGTGCCACCAGCCAGGGTTGCAATGTTATTCTTGACCAGGAAAGAGGTTTGTACGCATCAATGTCCAGTGATGAGGCTCTCTCCTGGCATATAGACAGGTGGGTACCGTTTCTGAACATAGATCACCTTGAATTTGGTGTGGGATTCTTGAGGTCTAAATTGTTGAGATTGTTCTAGCTCAAAGGATTAGTTTGGGCAAAGACGCAATGAGTGGACTACTTTTAACAAGCAGAGCCACCCTTGTCCTGATACTCAGAAAGCCACCAAGTCACCTTGCAGGACACAGACACCATGTCTAGTCAGATAATAGACCCTGAAACTTCCCAGCTAAATTAGAATGATCCTTGCCCCTTAGGATAAAAACAGAGAAGAGCTTTTATGTCAATTCTGATTGAAGTCCTGTGTTGGAAAAAATTGTGAGCAAGTCTGGAGATTAAAAAAAAAGAAAGAGAAAACAACCAACAATCAAAAAAGCCCACATCAGTGCACTGTCATCGCCCGCCCTGGTGCTGGGTGTGTGCCCTGTGACTGCGGGGCTTTCCACCGAGCTGGTCTGGGTGTCTTGGGGGGTTCTGCCTGCCCTGCTCTCTGCCCTGAGAGGACTTACTTAACAACTTGTTCAAAACCTGTGCTGTCCAGTACATTGGCCACAAGCCACACATAGCTATTTAAGTTCATTAGAATTAAATGAAATTTAAAACTTAGTTCCTTAGCAGAATTAGGCATACATACTTCAAGTACTTAATAGTGGTAGGTGGACATTGCACAGAGGAATTTACCTCATTGAAGAAATTTCTAAAAGTTTTGTTATCCTATTACAATTTATTTTAGCTATCTATATCTATCTACCTATAGATATAAATATGTGTATTTTTAGTTTTCTAACCCACAGCAGATTAGAAATTGCAAATGAAGGGCAAAGGGAATGATGACAAGGAAAGACCTGATGTGAAAGAAGGAGATAGAATGATTAGAAAGTAAGACAATCATTCATTTATTTAATCGTTAAATAAATGTTTACATGACAGGCACTGGTCTAGGTTCTACTGAACCAGAGTCAAAAATCTCTGTGCTGAACTAGTAATACACACACCACTTTAAGGATATTTAGTGTAGAGACCAACAGCCTTGTTTTCTTCAATATTCTTCAAATTGTTCCATCAAGTAATGTAATTCATTAACTGATGTTTATCTTGAATCATCAAGAATAGCACACTTAAAGAAAGCAACAACTATATGCTTATTAGAAAGGTTACTGTTAAAGTAGCTCAAGAAGCTAGTTTCAACTATTTGAAAAAAACATACTCTTTCTTTTTTTTAGTTTGGATAACTGTCATTTTATGTGTAAAGGGTCAAAAAACCCACACCTGTTATTTTATTAGCTCTTTTTTATTTTTTTGCAGGTGAGTTTACAGTGACCTTTCTTTCTATCCCTTTAATGCTGATATAATTTGCTTTCCAGTTCTGTCCCTTGATATTATGTGACTCTGAATTAGTCATTTCAACTTTTCTATGCCTCAGTCAGAAGGAGAAAAAGAAACAAAACTAACACAGACATAACCATGGGTGGCGTAAATTTTATCAACAAAGTGCCTGAGAATTAGTACAAAGGTTTTGAGAGAGCTTTCTGAAGCTAGCAAAGACCATGTGGGATTTAATAAATCCATATGATCTCTCATTTTCCCTCACTTTCTTTCCTGTATTCCACTCAATGCCCATAATGAATTCTCTCCTTACCTTTCACAACTGGTGAAAAAACAGAAGCCAAGCCATAATAAGCTTAAATATTTTCTTAGGAAAAAATTCAATTCTGATGATAAAAAAATGTGCCAAAACAGGTGAGGAAGAAATTAAGGTCTTTGCAGAGCCCTCCAGGGCTTGGAATGCATAATTCTTCCAGGTGATAGAAGGTGTTCTGTGAAGGAAAGGGAAACATATATCTCAACTGCTTTTTAAAAGTATAGGTCAGAATCAGGGCAGAAACCCCTCATTTAAAAATGATGTCAAAGGCAGAGTCCAAGGTCCCTGATGGATGAGAGACAACCTGATGTAGTGGAGCTGAGAAATCTCCAGCAATTGGAGCCAGACAAACCTTAGTCAAATTCCAGCTCCAACACTTATTAGCTGTGACACCCAATCCTAAGTAACTTAACCCCTCTGTGTCTTAGTTTACTCATTTGGAAAATGAGTAAACGATAGTATCTACCATGCAGAGCTATTGCAAGTGTTCAGTGAAGTGAGTTGTATGAATCACCTGGCATACAGTAGGTACTTATATTGGTTAAGGTAACACTAGCTGTTATAACAGTTAAATGACAATTTCCTGTGATTTAACACAATTAAAGTTCATTTCTTGTTCATGTGATAGATTGAATGGGGAAAGCAAAAGGCTTTCATCCATGGCCTCATTCAGGGATTCAGGCTTTCATCCATTGACTTCCCTACCTGCTGGGACCTCAAAGACTTCTGCTTCCAGGTGGCAAAGGGAAATGAGAGAGTGGAGAAGCTCTCTCTGTTTCTTAGAAGTTCTGGCCTTAGAATTGAGACTAATCAACTTTTATTCATATTACTGTGATGAGAACTAGTCACATGGCCTCATCTCGGTTCAAGGACAGCTGGGAAGTGTAGTCCCAGTTTAGCTGCCATCTCTTAGTAATAACTCCACACTCTGTAAGGAATGCCAACAGCTAGCCATTTTCCCGCAATGTTCAATGGACAGTAGCCTTTCGTACATTATTTGGTATAAAACACACAAATGACAAGTGACTTTGTTGTGTAAGAGAGCAAAGAATTCTGTAAAATGCTGAAGGATAAGGGAGAAAATTCGAAACCCAGGTGATAAAACCAGATAAGTAAACTAAAGGTTCAGTAGTATTTTGGGCCATGTTTTATTTGGTTATATTTAAAATTCAACAGTGTAATGTTTTTAATTAATCCACCAACCAAAAGTTTATTATACTGATTATATGCAAGACGCTAGGCTAGGCATTCGGTATGGGCTAGCAAGGGGGGACAAAGGTGAGTAAGGCTTGGACTTGCCTTCAAAGAGTTTACCTTCTGGTAGGGGAGGGAAGATTTGTACATCTTCAAAGAACCACAAAGACAGGCAGTGTGGACAGTGCCCTGAGAAGTACCAAGTGCTATGGGATTTGAGGAAGGGTGGGATGGTTTCCATCCTGCATGACTCAGCAGCTTGAGAACATTCCAGACACTCAGAGTATGTTTGTACTTGTCCACTTGCCCCTTGATACTATCTCTACTTGCTCCATACAACCTCCCAATTCTACTCTCATGTTATCCTACCTGTTCCGTTCCTGCTCCCCACAGCTCAGGGTCCTATTTTCTCTGGGTCCTTGATTTGTCCCTCCTCCCTGGCAGGGACTGGGTTTCGAGACCCCAGCACCTGCACTGGGTCTCTTCTCATGGTAGCTCTCCAGAGCTTTGCTCCAGGGGACTACGTCTCCTATCTATGGCATGGTGTCCAAGACACAGGTCAACCTCTTCAGCTCTTCCCTATCTTGCAGTTAGAGGGATAAAATTGCATTTGAATTAGGCCTTGAAGGATGCACAGAATTTTGTTAAGTAGAGACAAGGGGGCTTTTATCTCTGTAATGCTTGACTCAACAATAACCAGAAACTCATTGTGACTATTTTCTCAATTTAACTGCAATCTTTTTAGTTCCTGCTATGCTTTTTAAAAGGTATATGTCAGACATTGTGTTGATTACAAAGGACACCAAGGTAAATAAAATACAGAAACTCCTGTGATGTAGGTAGGGCAGTTGGTATCATACCCATTTTATGGATAAGGCAGGTTGAGGCTTGGCGAGATCATGTTACTTTCCTATGATTAATTATGCGGTAAGTGGAATAGATGGAATTCCTTTCTACTCTTCCATTGCCTTAGTTCAGTGCTCTTTTACCACATCAGAAAATACTTGGGGGTTTAAATAAAGGAACTTAATTTTAGCAAATCAAAGTCCATGCAATAAGATATAATACCTTGTAAAACTATGTGCAATGTAATAGGTCACTCTTGAAGATTAGGTTGCCAAAACCTTCAGCAGTCAAAGGAATAAGCCTATCCAATACTATTTGCTAGATAAACAAAGGGCTGCATTAATGAATTAATAGGTGCTTGGAGCCCGACAGTTCCTCTAATCAGAGTGTGCAGACAAGTCCACACCCTGTCTGTCTGTTCAGAAGCAGACAGGGACCCTGACGATCTAGGCTATTAAGTGTAGGGGCAAAAGGTCCATACTCTCTGCTTTTGTGGCCCTCAACTGCCTCTGGAGGCAAGATCTGAGACACCTGGTGAAAGTGTGCCTTGCTCAGATTAGCTGAAACTGACGTTAGATTTCAGTTCTAATATTACTCTTTCCTCTTCAGATTCTTAGGGTGGGGTGGGAGGAGGGAGGGGGCCTCCTTGTAAGACTGAAGTGAGAGATTTCACTGGTGAGTGAAGAGGAATTTAGGAGGGAGGCGGACTTGAAAGCAGAGTGGTTGAATAGAGCAGAAGACATTGGCTGTCCTAAGTCCAAGGGGCAACTTTGAGAATAACAGAGCTGTGAAGTAAGGATGGGAAAGTAGATCCAGGGCAGAAAGTGGGGACTGAGAAGGAAGCATGTTTTGGGTGTTTATTATGAGATAACTACAAGGTCTTAAACATAAGCAAAATGTTTGGAGGAACTAATAGTAACGCACAGTAGTCATGGGTTAGGGAAAGGATTCAGACAGATGGCATATGAAATGCAAAAATGATCCAGTTCACTGTTATCCCAAGGCCCAGGACCTGTCCTATGTTCAGAAACACAGCCCCCGCCTGGCTTAAAAAAAATCCTGTGTTTTTCTGTTTGAGACCAGTTGGCATCTCTTTTGCCCCTGGAGGGTGTGACTAGTAGGTATGAAAGATCCTCTGTCAGTTCTAGCCATGAGCACTGCTTATCATAAATGCCCTATATTTTGAAAGATAACATGATCTATATTTGAGATCAGAAAAGTAAATGAGCAGGGAAACAGTTCAACAGAAAGAAGCTAAAGTGGCTGTTTGGGGTGGCTTTCTGACTCTGAACTCCCCGAGTAGGGACCTTCCCCACTCACCTCAAGGCTTCATCTGACCTGGGCTGGCCAAGGGAGCCTTCTTCTTGGCCAACTCAGGCAGTGGGAAATTGCAACAGGGCACCTGTTTCACATCAGGTATGTGGGCCGTAGTGTCAACCCAGAAATTCCAGAGGCCTGAGTTTCATTGGTCTCTTCTCTCCCACCCAACCAGGGGTAGGATAGAAACAGGTGGCGAGAAAGGTATTTGGGTGTTGTGTGCATCCCTCGGGATGAACATAAAAAGGAAACAAGAACAATGACTCATGGAGAGACCATTTGTTGAGTTCTCTGTAAGTGCCAGGCAGTGGGGCCCAGCATGAACAAATAAGCAAAAACCCCTGAGCTCATGGTGCTTCCTATTTCAATAGATTGAGGCAGACAATAAGTAGATAAATAAAAATGGTAGATAGTATGTTAGCTGGTGGTCCGTTATGGAGAAAAATGAATCAAGAAGGGGGCTGAGAGAGTGCAGGATAGTGGTCAGGGAAGGTGACCTTTATTTATGATCATTCTATTCTATTCTATTCTTTTTTTTTAGGGAAGGTGACATTTAAAGCAGATGCTAAAGTGAAGCGCTATGGCTACCTGGGGACAGAGGGATAACAGTTGTTGAAGAGGCCTGGGGAGGCAGTGTATTCTAGAAGCTGTAAGGAGACCTGTGTGGGTGGAGCTGCGTGAGAGGTGCAGAGTGGTAGGAGATGAAGCCAGTGAGGAGCCAATCCTCTGGGCCTTTCAGGCCACGCCTAGAATTGGGGCTTTTATTAGAATTGAGATGGAGCCTCTGGAGGCAAACAGAGCAGGGATGAGATCTGAATTAAGTAAAATGAAATTATGCTATGTAGACCTAGGTTGCATGAAAACCTCATAATGCACTAGAGAGAACACTTAGCTGTGCCTACTAGTAAGCTTGCGGAGACATGGTGGGAAGAGGGAACCACAGAGCGGCAAATGTCTTCCTGTGACATGCATCCTGCACATTTGCTCCACCAGCTCCTCACGCATCAGTTCTGGCAGAACGCGGAAGTCAGCTAGTACATGTGATTGGGGGCTCCTAGGCCTTGGGTCTGGAACTGGGTCAGCAAGTGTATGACTCTGTGAGGAATTTCTCCTCAATGGAACAAGCGTGTATCGAGCTCTCCTACATGGCAGGTGCTGAAGCAGACTCTTGGGGATAGAGTCATGGGCAAGACTGATGGGTTCCTGACTCACAGGTGTCGTTGAATCCAAATCCTCTCCTCTGGCCAGAGTGTGAGATGGCATTAGCACAATTGTACCAATAACTATTCCATTTTAACAGTGATAAGTGAAACAAAAGATGAGTGTGAGGTGCTTTTGAATGCACTTCAGAGGGAAAACTTGATCATCACAAGAGGCTTCTCTGGGGGGGGGGGCGCATTTAAGATGAGACAGAAAAATGGGAGAAGAAGGTGGCTTGGTGGAGAGCAAGGTGAACTAAAGACCTCCAGGAAAGGGATGACACGTGCAAAGGCCCTGTGGTGGGAATGGGGAAGTGCATGCTCTGTGCAGACAGCATGGATGGGAGGGTGAGAGGAGCCTAAAGAAGGTGGCAGGGCTGACCAGGCGAGACCTTCTGGCACGTGGGGACTGGGGCCTTTTCTTCCAAGTGCAATGGGCAGTGCTGAAGGGCCTTTAACAAGGGAATGACCTCCTCAGGCTTGCATTCAATCACTCTGGCTGAGTGTGGAGGGTGTCCTGCAAGGACACCAGAGTGGACTCATAACCTGTTGGGAGGCCCCTGTAGCATCCAGCTGGTCAAATTGCTGCACAGGGACAAATAAGGCCCAACAGAAGGGCCCCCCAAATATCACCCCATCCCTCATGTGGCTTTTAGCCTGTTAAGTTATTCATTTCCATTCATTCCCATCTGCATTAACACTGTTGGACTCAGGCTGGCTTGGGATCCCAGTCCTGCCCCTTCCTGTCTGTGCTGGGACAAGTCTCTCTGACCCTAATTCCTTACTTGTAAAACGGGCAAAATTCTACTTGGAAGGATTAAATGAAATGACAGCAATAAAGGCTCTGTCCCAAAGCCTGTATAGGTAAGCAACTCAACAAATGCTAGTTTCAGGCTAATCAAATGAATCATCTTTTAATGAGAACTAGTCTCTTGAAACCTTTCTATTCCAACAAAGTATTTGAGAGAGAGTGAAAAACATGATAGTGTGAGATATGAGAGACCATGACCTTCAATTTGGGCCTTGACAGCTCACTTGTGCTCTGAGAATTGAAAATATGAACATGATCAAGGGATCTGAATGAAAGGTGACCATTGCAAGGTTAAAGTGGTTTCTCTTCCTGTATAAATTAATTGCCAAGGGTAATAAACACATATTTGGAAAGAAACAAATACCATCAAAATCTTAAATAAATGATCTTCCAGTATGGTGAGACTGGGCACACTTGAGTGTTTACGCATACGTACTTCCCATTCAACCAACAAGTGATAATTAGCATCTCTTATGGTGCTGACACGATCCTAGGTGCCGCCACCACCCCTCAGTGACAAGAGTTGGCCTTGCGTCTGTTTCTTCCACACAAGCCTGCGGACATTCTGACTTGATTCCTCATTTAGAAACCGAAGGGAAAAACTCTGGTTTTCAGTTTCACTAGGTGTTTTAATTGTTCCTCTAATGTGTCAAGAGTTTTGACACATTATTGATACACGTTATTATTGATAACATTTGGCACATTCTTGTGTCTTACCACCTTGTAATTTACATTATCTGGAAAGCTTCTACTGAAACTCCTACCATTTAAACAATACAACTTTAAGACATTTTTTAAAAATTATGAATCTCAAGTAATCAATCTCCTAAAGTTACAGAGGAGGAAAAGGTGGCTCAGTGATGATTAAAAAACAGACAGAAAATATGCACACATGGGTATATCAAAACTTGTACTGTATCCCCTCATCCACTGAGACCTGAAACCATCTAAATCACTGGCTTCTGATACTGAACATAAGACATGAGGCAGGGGTCACTGTGTGTCCCACCGTCCCTCTTACAACAGGCCCCTTGTGCCAAATAGTCCATCCAGATGCCCCATCACCCCTAAAAAAGATGCGATTGTCAGAATCCTGATGATACAGTAAATTCGCCAGGCAAATTGTGAAATATGACTCATGGTTCAATTTCTTCTGCAATTTTGAAAACAGCAAAATTTTTTATCAAGATAGAAACTGAAAACTCCGAGTGTCACCTCCTGGGGAGCCCTGCCATTCTCACGTCAGACTTGTTCTCACCCACCCTCACACCCCTAGTCACGCTATGCCTCAGCCAGGGAGTTACCCCGCTGGGTAGTGCTCAGCACCCAGAGAGCTGCTAGCCTGGAGCCCCTTCCAAATGGCCTCCTAAGCACCTTGCTGTGGCCTGGTCTCCAGCTCGCATTGCAGGCAGGGAGCTTATTGTCCTGGAGGTGTTGCCTCTTCCACAGCCCTTCCCTCCTGCTATTCGGACCTAGAGTCCTGCACTCCCTTTACCTAAGTAAAACCTCCCTGTCCAGCAGCTGGGATCTTACCTGTTCTAAGTCCCATTCTCGTAAGAACCTGGTTTTTGAAAATGGACACGTTCTACTGCACTCATTGGTTACTCCTTTCCAGAATGGTCAGTCATCTTTTAGTGAACCTTAGTAGACAGTGTCTTAACCCAGTGGCTTTCGAACTGTGTTTCATGGAATCTGAAGCTTCCATGAATGTGCCTGAGGGTCATCCAATGGAGCTGGAAAGCCTTCCTATCTCGCCAGGCTCCAGCCTCACATGCCGCGTTTATGTGCCTTCTATGCTATGTGCCTTCTGATGGGGTCATTGAGAGGACAGGCTCTGGAGTCAGACCACCCATGTTTGATCTCCCAGCTGTGTGATATTGCACAGGCCATTTAACCTCTCTGTTCTTCAGTTTGATCACCTGTAAAATTGTAAAAATAACAGTACACGGTATCTTACATGGATGTTGCTGGACTCCAGTTAAGACATCCAGCACGGAGTAAACACTATTTAAGAATCTGCTATTATGATTTATACGGGGTAATCTACAAGATGCCACTTGGAAGAAGTTTTCCACTGCTTAAAAAATAAAATGCAATAAAACAAACAAACAAAACCCCAAACTCCCACTACCTTCACCCAAAATATGAGTAACTTACTGGAATTCTGCCACCAAGGGCAGGTTTTTTGGCGCCTCTCAAATCCTGCCTAAGTGTGGGGCTGAACTGGTTTCAGGCCTGCCCGTAGATTAGATCAACCTGCTCCCAGGCAGCATTTACATTCGTAGTTGCTGACTTAGAGAGAGGGGTTAAGTGCGATGTCTGGGCCAGTTTACTCATCCCATTATTCTATGAGGTTTAAAAAAAAAAGTTGTTGTTATTATTAAGCCAACAATACTGTTAGGCTCTTTATGACATATGCCAAGGAAGAGGCCATAAATACCCAGTGTGACAGGGTCCATGGGAGGAAATGTTGTCTGATTTTCTAGACAGGATATTGGATACTATTATCAGAGATTGCCATGGTGTGACTTCATGAGAGAACTTTGGAATCTGACATGTGGCTTTCAGTGTTTGAGAGTCAAGGAGATAAATGCCACAGGGCACTTGCAGGTCTCTTCCACTTCCAGAGTAAGCATCTAAAGTTTGTCCTTTCAAATTCAGCACCGATTATGCTATAGCTGTGTGCCTTGTGAATCTGGATGCAGCTGTCACTCAGAGCAATTGTGGGTGCTGGGGATGAATGTTGGCTGTGGAATTCGGCTCCCCATCCACTGGCTACCACACCCCCTCAGAGGCTTCCGCCTTAATGTCTTTGCACCCGATCCCTCCGACATTTGCTGGCCTGTGATGCTCTGACCTGAGGCTGCCTCCTCTTCCTCATCCCCAAGAACCCTCCTGTGCTGCAGGTTAGGCTGAGTCCCACCTCAGGACCTTGACCGAATTGCTCATCACTTATCATCTGGGGCTTGTCTCCCTCCTGCGGGGTCCACAGTGCCCTGGGCTCACCCTGTACCACGATGGTCACCCACTGTTATAGGTCTCCCCTGTAGCCTTCGAGGTCTTTAAAGGCTTGACTTGTGTCTGGGTCATTCTTGATTCTCCACTGTCTGGCATGGGGCCTGAAATGTCATAGGTGCTTCTTAAAAGTTTGAGAAATGAATGAATAAACCAACCCACTGTTCAGTTAGGGGTGGTAAGTGTTATTGATCACTTGAGACACATGTCATAAGTCATTCCTAACCAATCTTGAGATTTTTCAAACTTGAAAACAAGTTTGCTTGCCTGGAGCCCTTATTCCTTTTTAAAATTTTAATTTGTGTGGATTCAAGCTTCTTATCACATGATAATGTAACTAGCACTTGCACGATTGCCTGGGCTGGGATTAGAACCCTCCAGAACTGTGCTGCTATTGAGTTGCGCAGGGAGCACCCTCATCCGTGTGGCTAAGAAACAGGGATGAGGACTGAAGCACACGCCAATTAACGACACCAGGGTCAAGGTCCACCCATTGCAGGGCTGTTGGCACAGTGTCCTATAATACAATACCCCAAACTCCCCTATGATGCTCCATCCAAGCAGGGCCCAAACTATTCCATAGCATGAAACGGAGGGTCTTTGTATTATAGTGATGTCTAGGATGAGGTTAGACCCAATTTTTTGCATCTGATCTCAACTAATAAAGCAGAGGTGGGGTGGTTTCACAGGGTTTTGTTGCCCAGGATCTGAGAAATATTAGTTTTTTGGTTAATACTCTGCCATTTATACTGCCCATGCAGCTTCCTTTGCAGCATTCCAAACAAGTGAGGGCTGTGGGGTAGAACAAGAAGCATGTTTTAGGAAGCACGCTTCAAAATCCCCTATGACGTTTCTTTGTGGCTCAGTCTGAAGTCACACAGGACTCAGAATGTCAATCCTAAAGAAATTCTCATAAATTGCGGAAAAAGGGTTTTCTTATAGATGTCTGTCTCTAAACTCAGAACATTGCTATTCTTTTATTTGAAAATTATAGATAGCAGCTAACATCTAGTGAACGTTTACTAAGTTCCAGGCAGAGTGCTGAGTGTTTTTACACAGGTTATTTTGCTGATTCCTTGCAGTCATAAACCTATAAAAGATGAGAAAATGAAAGTTCAGTGGTTCTAGGTCACTTGTTTAAGGTTATCCAAGTAGAAGGTCCATTGGGCTGGGATTTGAAACAATATCTGGCCCCAAAGCCTGGACACTCCTTCGTGTCACACACAAGTTCTAGTGAACACGGGCACTTACTTCTATATATACTGTAGCTGCATTCTCCAAATAGTTCAGAGCTTTAGAAAATATTGTGTGCTTTTTCACTCAGGTGGACCAGCAAACACACCTTATTTGGCTTTCGAACTTCCTCATTTCTTGCTCCTTTATCTATTCGGCTTGGAGACTAACCTTAGGGAGTGAAATCTCCCTCTGCCCACGGCACACGTTCCCTTACCTGCATCGCTCAAAGACAGGAGCTGGGCTGCCCTGCACAGCTTCAGGTGCCTCTGGTTCAAGCAGAAGGTGTCACTGCAGAGGTCAACGGGAACCTTCTTAAGCCTTAACCCTTAAATGGGGCATTTGCAAAAAAAGAGTCTCTCTGAAAATCAACCTGGAAAGTTGTCAAGGCTGAGAGCCCTGCTGGCTCCACTCTCCCACCACGGATGCTCACTGTCAAGGGCTTTCTTGATATTCTTTACTCTCATCTTTACCTCTGAAGAACTCAAGGGAGAAATTATAGGAACTGGAAATTTCGACAAACCTTTTGCTTTCAGTTGTGCGGAGGCTGGGTGAGTCTTGTTCTGAGAAGATGGTGAGAGATTGAGAATGGTCTGCCAATCAACCTTCATCTGAGGAGGAGCATTTGAACCCTGTTGTCAGGGGAGGAAGGAAAATGAGGCAGTTAGGAAAAAGTGAATGGTAAATGCAATTTTATGTCCTTACAAGTGTTCTTTATGAAAAGAGGCACGCTGCCGGGGCTCAGGCAGCCTTGGTAGACCAGACCGTTTGCTCTGAGGAAGAAGCAGAGAGCAGAGAAGGGGAAAACCCACCTGGGACATTAGTAAATTTTGAGCTTTAGAACATTGTTGATCTTGCCAGGTTCCACATTTTGACAGCTGCTAAATAAGGCACCTGAGAAAAATTAGCTTCAATTTTATAATTTAAAAATGGGAAGGAAAAGTTAATCACAGAATGAACACAGGGGCTTTCCTGGGCCTGCACGGACGCTTCTAGCTGTGACTCATGAAGTCCTGGTGTGTGGAGAGATCTGGGGTCCTGCGAGGACGAAAGAGACACATTTCCTGCCCTCAGAACCTGGGCGCTCACATTGAAAAGCTTAAGGCATTAAGGCGAACCTGTTAGGAACGGCCTCTATACAATGTCCCCCTCTACTGGATTCTTGTGTGGAAAACAGCACCCCGGAGGTCCCCTGATGCCTCAGAATCTTTTCAAGGGTTTTTCTCAGCATGAGAACATATTTTAGTGTTGGCCAAGGCGATTGCCCTACCCTGTCCACCATTCCCTTGATTAAGGTGAAAAATTCTCTAAATGCACACACACCGGAGACAGATAAGACGCATACCCCAGAGAGGTGCATAACATGGTGAGAGGCAGCATGGGATTTTCAGACTTCAGGAGACAGACTTGCTTCCCTGGGGAGGGGTTGAGGAACAGAGAACCAAACTACTAGTGGTTGGTAATGGGGAACCGTGGGGCTGAAAACCCATTGTCCTGACCCCCACTTCAGTGCTCCTTCCCCTGTGACAGAGTGACTTGGAAATCATCAGGGTGGCTAAATTTTGAGAGAAGCTTCTGGTCATGGAAATCATGGGGCCAGTCTCAGAAGGAAGTGGTCCCTAGGCTATTTTTCTCTCAGGATCTCCAGGTCCTTGGTGACCTTCAGACTATAAGTCCAGCAGAGCCTGAGTGACATGCAAGGCCTCTCCCTCCATCCCTTACTCAACTGCAGGGTGGGGACACATCCCCAACAGTCACTGCTTCCAGGATAGTGCTGCCCAGATAGTGCAGTGACGGAGGTGGTCTGTATCTGCATTGCCCAATATGGTAGCCACCAGCCCTGTGTGACTGTTTAGCACTTGAAATGTGGCAAGTATGGCTGAGAAACTGAATTGTAAATTTTATTCAGTTTTAAATAACTTTATTTTATTATTTTTAGAGAGAGGGGAAGGAGGGAGGCAGAGAGGGAGAGAGACATCAATGTATGGTTGCCTTTCGCCTGCCTCCAGCTGCGGACCTGGCTGGAGACCTGGCTTGTAACCTGGTTATCTGGGAATGGAACCAGCGACCTTTGGGTTCGTAGGCTAGCACCTTTTCCACTGTGCCACCAGCCAGGGTTAAATAATTTTAAATTAGATATCCACACATATCTTACCTAATGGGCAGCGCAATTCTAGAAGGGCCTGTTGATAGATGTACATCACTGAGCTAACAACAAATACAGTTTTCTTGTTAGGTGTCACCTGGTAATGAGCAGGGCTTGTGGGGAGGACGGGACCCAGGATGTGACAGAGCAGCTTGTTCTGATAGCACGGAAGGCAAAACACTGGGTTGTGATTTGTAATCTTGCTTCTACCTGATTTTGGGTTTGGGAGAGGCCTAGCTCCTGGACCCTATTTCTTCATCTGTAAAATGGGGGCAGTTGATAGGTTTTGGCTGTGTGGCCACTAAGGAGCCCTTATATATTTTTACTTCCATGGAGTCCTTATTAAGGAAAAAAGTTTGTGCTACAAACAGCACTCATTAAGTAATAATTGCAGCCATGTTAAATGGCAAGTTACTAGTCAGAACTTATATCAGCATCAGCTAACCAGACTGATCACACTTAATTGATATGATTCCATCCAACAGAAACCCGAGACATGATTAACCTGTCCAGCCTCACACGAGGAAGGTGTGTTTTATGAATGGCTTTTTAACATATTGAGAATCTTTCAAACATCCCCATTATTGCTTGCCAGGACACTTAGGGAGCTTAAAAACCCAGTGAGAATCCAGATGAAATGATATCCATGTCCCATCTGAGCCTCACAGTTCAGAGTCTAAAGAGGCTTTGACTGGGGGATCTCCTCAGAGGGAGGGGGGACCAGTTGGTGCAGCATATCTGAGCCTTGTTGTGGGGTAGAGTGCAGAAATGCAGGGGGAAACCATGCAGATGGGTCTGCCTGCTTCCCCTTTTGCTTGGGCACTGTTTGGGGAATGCTGGGAGATGTGAGAGCCATCTGTTCAGATCTGCCACCAGCTACCACATCAGGCCACCTGCCCTCCCCTTGGACGCTGCCTCCACCAGCAAGGAACAGAGCACGGAGGGGAAGGGGCTGTTTGCTTCCCGGCGTGGGAGCCTCCCAGGCTCTGGAAGTGCCACAGGGCAGGTGGTGGGAGGAAACCCAGGGCAATGAGGCAGAACTTAAGACACATTTACACAGGAAGCTGTGAAGCTCCTTCTCCCCTCTAGGGTTCTGAGAGTGGACTGGTTTCTTTGAAGGACATACTTTCAGGTTGAGCTAACATCTGTGCATCACTTTGGTAAGCTCTGGCCTCTCCCACTTCTGGGGTCCTCACAGCAGTCCTCTTGAGGGGGGAGATAGGCGTCCACCCTATATTCAGGAGGCAATGGGCCCAGGAAGCCAAGGGACTGGCTCCAGGTTGTTTAGCTGGTAGAAGGCTGCTCCGGGATTCACTCCTAGGACATCCGAGGCTCTGTGCCCAAGGACTATAACAGAGCCCTCCAATGAGCAAACACCCCTGTTACAGTCTGATCATTCTTACTCCTGCTACCTAGTGCCAGGTTGGCGAGGAACTCCCTCTGTAGCTCAGCACTGAGAACCATCTCTCTTGGCTCACATGTCATTTATCCTTCACCTCCTGTGGTCAGGTTATAAGTTTCTATTCTCATAACATTCATTTCAGGCTTTCTAATTTTGTTCTCCCAAGAATCCTGGCAGGGAGATGGAACCAACCACTTTGTCCCCATTTTCCATCTGCAAAAACGAAGACCCAGGGGATGACATGGTTTGCCATTGATGTCAGGGAACTGTATTGGCTAGTGTTTGCCTTTCTGACCTTCTCTGGGGCCCAAGTATCCATCCGACAAGGTCAGTATCCTTCTGATACTTTTTGTTGGTGGTGGTGATAAGTAAGAGGTTTTAACCCCTCCAGTTTTGATAAAGCATCCGTGCTTCCAATCCCAGCAATTTTTGTAGTGCTGACAGAGATTGCAAAATCTTTAAATGGCTCACAAGCCCTGTGGGAACAGGATTTTTCTCAGTGCTTGTGCGTGTCTGTGTGAATCCATTGTTTGAGGAACCTTCCATGCCAGGCGGAAGCTTGCATATGTTGTGTTAGTCAAACCAGCTAATAAGCATGAAGGTGCTTTTGAAAACCCCAGCATCCTGGGTCTATGTTGGGACTCCAGTAACAAGGACCTATCTTGTCTGTTCAGGCTGGGCTTGGCCAGGCATGCTCCATAGACTGCTTGCATGTGTGTACTTTTTTTTTTTTTTTTAAATAAACATTAACTGAGCATCTACTATTTGCCAAACATTGTCTTAGGCACTTGCACAGTCATCATCCCTTTTAATAAGGCTCATGTTTAATTTGGGTTTTGTTTGGGCAGAGTACTTGAGCATCTGGAATAGGATTAAAATAATCATAGCCCTCTCTGTTGCCTCCTTAACTTTTCAGATTTTATTTCCCAGGAGATGGTGTTCAGTTGTTTGATTTTACGATTTATGGTCATGGAGGATTTTTTTTTACATGAAATGCTTGCTGAGGAGGTGTGTTCTAGGAGGGTATACATCAGGCTGGAATGAGAGTCTGCGGTGAGGGCAGCTTAACCAAGGGGAGGGGACTGCAACATTAATAAACTGAGATCATAGAATAATGGGGGTTGGGAGCCCAGGGCCTTTGTTGGAAAGATATTAATAGGGATCATGCTTACATTTTTAGCTGAAGAAACCATTTGATCTCCTGAGCATAGCTCTGATGTCTCTTATGATATGTATTAAATGTAAAACCCTTTCCACTCTGAAAGTCATTTGTCAAATCAAGTGGTTGGAAGTTTCTACAAAGTCCCAGAGCCTCAGAAAGCAAGACAGGCATGGCTTGTCCATCAGTATGGAGCTGAAAGCACAATGCTGTTCATGGGCTGGGCATGCTCCAGAGGACAAGGCCCTTCACAGCCAGTGCACAGTGCTGGCCTGTGGTCCGCTGGGGGTCTCAGCTTCATGGTTTTGATGGGAAAACATGAGGGATGGGTAAAACAACCTGACATCATCAGTAAAGTACCTATTGTGTGACAGACACAGAGTGAGACACACCTAAATCTTTTTTTCTCGTTTAATGTGGACAACAGCCTCCTCATCTACCATGGGTCATGACACTTTTCTGCCCATGAGGTCTCTCTAGCCCATGGGCTAAAAGAGAAAATGGACTGTTATTCGCTGTCATTTATGGGGGAGAGGCTTGTAAAAGGTATTCTGGTCAAAACTATCTCCTCAGTTGGACTGAAATTCCAAACAATTGAGCTACTAGTGAATTCAGTTTGAATTACAAGCTATGGACTCCAGGACCCTCCCATTAAAGTGTCCCTAAAATTCCCTGTGCTAAAAAGAAAGTCCTCCTGGCATTAGCATGTGGTTATTTCTTATATTAATGAAAACTTGGGTGTTGGTTTAATTGCAAGGGATGGAGACCTGAAGTTTTTACACTTCTCTCCCTTAGCATCCAGGTATCTGCATAGACCAAGTCTCTCACATGGAGCTCGTAAGGTTTTTGTGTTGTTCTCTGCAGGTGAAGTCCAGGCAGTGGCTGACACTGTACGTGAGGAGTGAAGGAAACGGGAGGCTGGTATTTTATAGAATGCAGGCTTGGCCCGGGCTGTTGCCTGTGTCTGGGATGGCTTGGCAGCCAGAGGAGAGAGGGGAATGGAGGAGAAGGAAGCAGAAAACCATTGCTCATTTACCTGACTCCCACAACCAACTGGGCAGCCAAATTCCTCAAGGGGAACTTTAAGAAAACCAAACAAGAATCAGAAGAGAGCAACAACATCAGCTGGAGCCTGAAGGTTGGTGGTTCTTCCAAGGAAAAGCTAAAGGTAAGCAGTAATCTAACAAATGCGATCACGCACATAGGTCGAGGTTAACAGTCTTGGCCAGGATTTCCCAGGAGTTTCTTAGGTATTGTGTGAAGTGTTTTATATAAAATACCCACTTTCCTCCTCAAAACTGCCCTAAGAAGATACAATTAGCACCCACATTTTACAGTTTAGCAAACTAGGCCCAGGGGACTTTCTAGCCCAGAAAATGAAGCAAGAAATATGACTAGTTATATGTTCACTTTGACTAAATGATCTGAACAACACAGTAGCTGAGGAGAAACATAAATATGCCTGGTATGGCAATCAGAAAAAAATGTCTCCTATGAAACATATGGATGATCCACATAAAGTAGCACAATGTTTAAATCATATTGTACCCGAATTTATGTGTCCAAATGAATGCTGGGCTGTTAAGAACCTCCCACCCCACCCCAGTTCCAACAAGAAGGTGGCTCTCACTTCCACGAAAGGGAGTGCTGGTGTGTAAAAGGAAATCTGTCCTCCCTGGACACTGTAGTTGACTTTTCCAGTGATACAGGCACAGCTGGAGATTTGAATATCTTCAGTGGTGGCAGGTTGTAATCCTAGGAGAAAATGGTTGCACTTTTTTGGGAGACAAGTCAGGGCCAGTGAATCAAGTACATATTTGTGTTGACCTCCAGAAGGAGTAATGACAAGGCTGGTTTTCTGATATGGTCCATAAATCAATCCAACTCCTAGAAAGGAATTCCAAGAATATTTTGGCAGCAGCCTTGGGATGAATGTATATGGCTCCCCGAGATGACAGCTTTGGGGGTAGTGTTCCTTTGTAGGATTAAGTTCTGATATATCGATAAATAATCAGTTGTGTTATTTGTATGTCTTTTGACTTTCTAACTGAAATATAAGATACCAAAAGCTGGGGGCCAGAGTATATACATAGCTGACCTGTGTTGGTGGAAGAATTACTTGATTTCATCTCTCCCTACCCTTTGTTTCTCTCAATCTTCTCCTTCAACAAACAACTCCGTTCTCCAATGTTTTGAACAAAATCCTTGGAATCACCCTCTCTTCTCTTCCTTTAAACTTCTGCGTCCAGTCTGCCAGGAAATTGTATTAGCTCCACCTTTGAATATGCCTGCAATAAGACCGTTTCTTACAACCTCCACTCTTCCTGTCCACTGCTCTCTCCCTTTGCACCTGGGTAGTTACAGTAACTCCCTTCTTGGTCTCCCTACCTCCACCATCCCCTCCTGCAGTCTGGTCTCTACCCAGCAGCCACTTAGAAGCAGGCCGGCCACTCCTCTGCTCAGAGCGCTCCACTGATATTGGTGGTTGGCAGGCTAATGACCTCTAAGATGTCCACGGCCTAATGTCTAAAGCCCATAAATATATTATCTCATGTGGCTAAAGGGACTTTGTAGATGTGATTAAGTATATGGGCCTTGATACGGGAAAAGTACCCTGAATTTTCCAGTTGGGCCCAACCTAATCACATGAGTCCCCAAGAGTAGAGAACTTTGCCACACTGAGGTCAGAGCCACAGAGTTGTGGTGATGGAAGCTGGTCAGAGGGGCAACACAGGCTAAGGGCCTGATCTCCTGTTGCTAGCTTTAAAGCTGGACTGAAGTCAGACTCTGGAAGCTAAAAAAAGAAAAAAGAAAAGAGGAAAGGGATTCTCCCCTGGGGACTCCAGAAGGTAACCCAGCCCTGCTAATACCTTGATATCAGGCCAGTGAGGTCCACGCCAGCCTTGTGACCTCCAGAGCTGCAAGATAATAAATTTATGTCACATTTAAACCACTAAGTTTGTTTGTTTACAGTAATTTGTTATAGCAGCAACAGGACTTAATAAAGTTTTCCAGCCCAGTTAGGTTACACCCTAAAGTTTTACCAAACTTTGCAGGGCCTGCAAGGACCCTGTGTGATCTCTTAGAATTCATCTGCTTCTCTTCCCCTCATCTGCTTACCCTGCTCATCACACACGCCTCCTTGCTTTTTCTCTGAACACCAAGAGGGCTCTTACGTCAGACGGTTACACTTGCTATGTCCTCAGCTAGAAGTGCCCTTCCCCATAACCACACACCCTCTTGTCTCATTCAGGCTTTGCTGGAAGCTCAAATACTTCCTTGCCCAGAACACCCTTCATCAAAACAGCACCCCCTGTTGGTTGTTACTTTCTGTCATCTGTTACCCTGCTTTGCTTCTGTCACGAGACACACACAAACACACACACACACACACACACATACTGATATTTCTATGTGTTTGTTGTTTTTGTTTGTTTATTGTTTGTCATAACCCACTAGAAGGTAAGCTCCATGAAGGTAGGGATTCTTGCCTGTTTTTCCCCCTCTGGTATATCCCAGGTACCTAGAATATGGCACCTAGGACTGCTCAATAAATATTTATTGAATGAATAAAGGGTAAGAAGATATTAATTGTCACATACTAGGAATAAGCCCCTTGCTATAGTATACTGATAGTTGTTAGTTTTGGCTAGACATAAAATAAGTGCTTTCAACAATAAATTGCCCAAACAAGTAATTAATTTTGGACACTATAAATTTTTTTTAATTAAAAAAAAAAAAGCTTTTTTAGGCTATGATGAGACTAGCTCTTTGCTTCTGAACCTCAGGGGCGAAATACTATCACCACCACCCCCTGCCCAGCCCCCCTCCCCCAACACACACATGTTGCCTGGATGGTGACTTCCGCCAGCAACACAGGACTCAGGATCCCAGCACAGCTGCTCCCACTGGCTTGGTGACCTCGGGCAAAGCACCTTTTCCACTGGCCCTTCATTCCCTCCTGTGTTAAAAGGGGGCTGGATGACAGACCTCTTCCACCACTAAGGGCTTCAGTGCCCACTGATTCTGCATCTGTTGGGCTAGTTCAGAGTGGCGTGCCTTAAGGAGGTTGGGCACCATTTCTCTGGGTGTCTTTGAGACACAAATGCTCCTTTGTGCTCTCCCCTGGAAGTGCCCCAGATTCTGGGAACACAGGTGGGTGTGGGTGTGTATCAGCCAGTGTCATCCCTGGGAAGGTGGGGTGGCCAAGGGTGGGGGCAGGAAAAAGAAACAGGTTAGGACACATAAAGGATTCTTAAAGGAGAGAAATAATTTAGAATCCGACTAAAAGAGGTTAACGGCATGCATACTGAAGGAGGCAGGTGGCCAAGTTAGGAAGCCGGTTAGGGAACATGGTTTCTAAATTGACTTTTTTTAAACAACAGTTTGGCAATGTACTCATCCCTTGGTATCAGCAGAGGCTTGATTCCAAAACCCCTCAGGATATCAAAATCTGAGGATGCTCAAGTCCCTTACATAAAATAGCATGGTATTTTCATATAACCTACACTTATTTTCCTGGCTACTTTAAGCCATCTCTAGATTCCTTATAATACATAACACAATGTAAATGCTAAGTAGATAGTTGTTGTATTGTCATGTTTAGGGATCAACATTCTGGAATGTTTTTGTTCGAATAGATTTTGATCTGTAGCAGGTTGAATTTGCAAATACAGAACCTGCAGAAACAGAGCACCGACTGTTTCTAGTAAAGTTAAAGGTACGCGTAAGCTATGAGCCAGCAATTCCACTCCTCTATGAACAGAATTATGCCCCCTCTCTAGTTCCTATGTTGAACCCTAACCCCCAGTGTGACAGTGGTTAGAGATGAGGCCTTTGAGAGATAAGATGAGGCCATGCAGTGAAGGCCCTCATAATGGGTTTCATGTTCTTATAAGAGAGCTTGCTGTTTCTCTCTCTCTGCCATGTAAAGATACAGAGAGAAGGTGGCTGTCTATAAGCCAAGAAGAGAGCTCTCACCAGGGACCAACATGCTACCACTTTGATTTTGGACTTTTAGCCTCCTGAGCTGTGAGAAATAAATTGTTGTTGTTTCAGCCACCCAGTCTGTGGTATTTTCTATGATAGCTCAAGCTAAGACACCTACTAGTATTTATGCTCCAAAGAAACTTGGCATATGTACACCAAGAATACGTATAATTATAGCACCATTGTTATAGCAAAAAGTAGGAACAAACTATATGTCCATTAATAGTAGAAGAGATTAAAAAATGATCATATTGTGGAATACAACACAGCCACGAAAAAGGAACACAATATTCCTAGCCATACATCTATACAGATGAATCTCCCAAGTTGCAGAAGAATACATGTATGGACATATTTAAATAACTCAATAATATACCATTACACATGCTTGTGTATACCATCATACATTCATAGTAAAACTATTGAGAAAAGAGCAAGGTGGAAAAAATACTGACAAAATTCAGGTGAATAATTACCCTGGAGAAGAGGGTGAAGGAAGTGAGAACAGAGTGGGCACATAGGTGGATTGAAAAGCATTCAAAATGTACTATGCTTGAGCCTATGTGGTGGGGACATGGATTTTGTTTTGTTTTTCTTTACACCTTCTATACCATGTTATATGTATTATTATATATGTATACGAAACATTTCATCATTAGGAAAACAATTTAAGCAATAAAACAAAACATAATAAAACTTAGGTTTTGGAGTCAGGCCAACCTGGGCTTCATTCCAGGCTCTGCCATTTCATTAACTTGGGATCTGAGCAACTCTTCCTTTGGTGACTAATGGCACCTCCTAATGGGCACATGAGGGGAGAACCAGTAAAAATGAGAAGAGCTTGCATCCAGTAAGTGTTGATAAGAAGGCATACAAAAGCTCTTAAAAATTCTTCCCAAGATGATGTTAGGCGTTGTGAAAATGTTCAACAGTTGTAATGTACCTGCACATGAAGCTTTGTAGTTTGTAAGCCCTCTTTTCCTTGGAGCTGATAACACTTGGAAGCAAGTGGGAGCAGGTAAGTTTGTGGAGGATCGGTGGACTAGAAGGAGAGGTGGTGAATCCCACCATTGCGGTGGGAAATGTTAAACACAGTGCCAAGTCAGACCACGAGTTAGTATAGCTGTAGAGGATTTGAAAAGCCCACTGAACAAGATCAATTTGGTAGACAAATGTGTGCACCACACATTTGGGACTACCTGTTTTATCCTGTGTAAATGTTTACGGAAATTGACCGCATATTAGACAACAAGGAAAAGTTACTAAATTTCGAGAAAATCAGACACATATAGATCATGTTTTCTGACTAAAATGCAATTAAGTTGAAAATTAATAACAAAAGATAACACACATTTGGAAACTTGAACATACTTTTAAATAACTAGGGGATCAAAATAAAATTATGTAAACTCTGTCAGAGGTTTTTATTTGTAAATTTATTTAGTTTTTATTTTTTAGTGTATTTTTTTAATTTTAATTTTTTTTGAAGGTTGGAGCATTTTTTTTACTTGAAGAACAGACATTTCAGAACTCAAATTCTATTAAAATTAACAGGAAGAACTGGGTCAGAGGACACATGAAGTGAGCAAAAAGGAAGAGTCTCCCATCTGCTCTGTCCCCCCTGTAATTCACTGGTGCATCCCAGACAGGCTTGAAAAATAGGACTCGGCATCATTGCTTCCAAGTGAAAGTAAAAATTGTGTTTTTTTAAAAATTTTATTGTTGTCGTATTACATCCATCCCCTTTTTTGCTTCCCTCTGTCCCCCTCCCCACCCACCCATTCCCCCCAAGGTCAATCCCACCTGTTGTCCATGTCCATGGTTTCTTTATACTAGGTTCTTGTCTAAACTGCTCCCCTTCCTTGCCTCTGCCTCCCCCCTCCCCCCATAATTTAAATTTTTACTTACAGTTTACATTCAGTAATATTCTGTATTAGGTTTAGTTGTACAGCAAGGTTGTTAGGAAGGTTTTAAGAGCTGTGATTGACTAGCACTCTTTGCTAGGCTTGGGCTTGTCCAGAGAACATGACCAGGAAGGTGATGTCCATCTTGGGTTCCTGCCTTGTATAGTTCTTCTCCTTCATCCAGCCTTCGAGGGACTGCCTTTTATTTTTGGACCAATGTTTAGTGTATTTACTGCTTTTACCCCATCCCTCCCCATCACTCTTTTTCCCAAATAAAAATCGCCCAGCTGATGGTCCAGGGTGAAAGAGAATACATATTTTTGAAGGCTGGCTGTGTACTAGGTGCTGGGATTTGGGGCACAAAGATGAATTAAACTCAGTCACTGCCCATAGTGCTTACAGTGGAAAGGAGAAAAGAAATATTATGATATCACTGTATTCATTGATATATACACACATATATATATATATACACACATATATATGTATATATATAATATTCGTTTATGTTCACACATAATCATGGGATCGTATGATTTCTTTGTAGAGATCTCCATAAAGAATCGAACCTTTGGGATGAAGAGAAAGGCAGGACAGAGTGTGAATAAAGGGAGTGGGGTGCATGTGGAAACCCAGCACAACCAAAAGGAAATTTCAGGTGGATCTCAAAGGGTGCGGTGGAGTTCTGCAGGAGGCGGGGCCCATGGGACAGCGACAGAAAAGATAGGTGTGAAAGGACTGGTTTCTTTTTCTTTGGGAAATGCTCAGGATATAGGTTAGGGAGGAGATGAACTGCCATGTCCATGCAGGGGCTAAGACACTGAATTCTAAGGGATTTAAGTTGTACTCTGTAGAAAACACAGAATTAACAAAGGGGTTTTGAGGCAGGAAAGCAACAAGGATTGGTTTTGTTTGGTTGGGTTTTATTTGTAAAGAAGCAATCTGTGGTGGAAGGGGAGAAGATGGATGGGAGGGAGGGAGGAGAGAATGGTGCGGGGCAGCCAGGGAGGGGGCTGCTGTGATGGTCGGGCTGAGGGTGATGAAAACATGATGAATGAATCCTAAGATTCTGGAGACTGATCCTCAATGCGTTATCCTTCCCAGGAATTTTTGTATTTGGACAGGGGACGCTACCTTAACCCAAAGGAATGAAACTTTAAAGATGCTAATTCCTTGGATTGTGATGAGCCAGCATGAGAGAGGTTTTTGGGTGAGAGGCTTAACCAGGCCCTTTGAGGCCCTTTGAGGAGGTACCATGTGAGGGGTGGGTGTGGTCGCTGCATGGCCTTCTATAAGGTTCTTGTTTGTTGTCGATGTGAATCTTCATCCATGTTACATTGTAAGTGTTATGAAAATAGTGACAGCTGAAGCTCTATGAAAACACCTAATTCAACCTGATTTGAAAAGAAAAGCTGTTTCCACCTAGACCATCCAAGCTCAGGTGGAACCTGAGCCAATGGGTCCTGAGAGCGTTCACGTCCCCACACCAGTTAGTGCAATGACATGGTGAGTGGAAATTTGGACCAGGACCAGCCTGAGGCAGCAGGTTCTTCTGCAAATCAGTCCTCAGTCCTGTCAACTGAAATTGTTACAAGCTGCCATCTCAGGAGCCACAGGACCGGAGGGGAGAGGCTGGAGTGGGAGCTCTGGATGGGGAGGGGGTGCCTCATCCTCAGGGAAAAACCCTATTTGTCTTTAGGTTTGGGGCCAATGCTCTGGCTGAAGTGATTCCTTCAACACCAAACAATCATTTACTCATTTACTATCTTGGTCACCGCTTAAATGGACGGAGAGGGTGTTTAACACACACAATGATGGAGCTGTTAAGAATGGTCCTTTCCACATTCAAAAATGAAGCTAATCTCTCTCCACCCCCAAGGTTGGGTTGGGTTCTTTCTGTTGTAGCAGAATGAGTTTCCCTGAGCTATCTGCACCCCAACCTGTCTTCCTTGTTGTCTACACACGGGCATTATTAGAACAGCTGGCTCAGGTCGTGGTTGCAGGGAGGGGGAGGGTATGTCTATGGCTCAAGGCTATGACCTATCTAAGTCACCCAACATTCCCACACTTGGCCTTGTGAATATGGTGTCTTATACATAGTTGGCATAGTTTTTCCCAGCTTCCTTCCCAGACTGACCTGGGGCAACTTTTCCCCATTCTCACATGCTTTTCTGAAGGCACTCACGAGAATAGGATAGGTATACTCAGAGTCAACACAGCTCCAAGAAGGAGGAAGCTCAGGTTTCCCTATTTCCCTGGGGCCTAATGTCATTGGAGGCCAGCTGGGCTCTGGTGTCAGCATCACGGATGCCCAACCAAAGTCTAGTCATTGGACCAGAATGAACTGCTAGCCCAGGTGGTGATCGCAAGTAATTTAGCTTCTCCATTCAGCTGTCTTGGTTTTGGCCTTAACCTGCCTTTGCAAAAATGGACCTGTAGTCAATCAGAGAAGCAGATGTGACAGGAGATGGATGCTCTCTGCCCAGGAGGATGGGAGGCCAGAGGCCTGGCTGCTTCTCAGTCTCTGCAGTTTGCATTCACTGTAACCAAGACCAGGAGGTCCATTGGTAGTCCAGCCAGTGGAAGTGGTGGTATCTGGCAGCTGGTTCTCCTGGTGTCTAGAATTTGGTGTGAGGGATGTGGAAGCCACCCAGGATCCTCTGCACACTAGGCTCGAGTGTGAGGGAGGGTAGACACTAGGAGGAAGATGGGTCCTGAAGTTTGTAGCATGTACTCTGGGAGCAAAAGATAGCAACATTTAGCTTGGCTGATGGCTTGAGAACTTCCGTGAAGATTCTGGAGTGTTCTGCAATAGTGATCATTATTTGGACTCCAGAATTTAGCTTCTATTATAAAGGGACAGACAGAAAGCATTCAACTTCTAAATCTGCCACTGCCCATCTCTCAGCTCCAAAGTCCCCACTCCCTTCAAATGTCTCCTCCTGTCCCATGGTGGCCTGGGACCAGGGGCAGGCTTAGGAAAATGTGTGAGGAAAACAAACCCTGTGGTAATATTGGTTCCTCAATTCCATTCAGGCTGGGAGGGGCAAGAGCCTCCCTGCTACTCCTCTTGGCCTTGCCCAAGTGAAAATTAGAATCTTTTGGCTAGAGAGGTCCTGAGGAAACCCCTAATCCCAAAGTTTTCAACATTAATAACCTTGACCTTTACAATTTTATGCTGATCACATCCTGACCCCTGTTATGGACAAGGCTAGGCCTTCTATTTGCCTCCCTACTGGCCAGGGTTTAGTTGAGCTTTATATCTTGTGGTGTGTATTATGAACATAAGTTTTAAATAATCAATTTATGAATTAAAAATAGCATTATAATAATAGACATATTTGTATTGAAGTTCATAGACATGAAGTGAGAGGTTTGCTCTAGACCCTGAAGGCAGTGGAGAGTTGTTTGTGCAGCTCAGAAGAAAGGCCAGGTTCAGGACTCATTGATTTATACATGTTAATCCTCTCATCCACGTTGTTGAGATAGATACTGACTCTCCATTTTATAAATAAGAGAATTGAGGCTTGTTGAGGTTAAGTGACTTGCTCCAGGTACCATTGCTTGGAAGGACAGAGGTGGGATTAGAATTCATGCCTATTTGGCTTCAAAACCCATGTGTTTTCCAAGATTTCAGGTGGCCTGGGGAGCTGGCACACCTCATTGTGGCACCTTTGGGTCTCTGTCTCATCATTACCAGACTAATGCACTATCCCTCAGTCCCTTTTCAAATGTAATAGTTGGCTCAGGTTTTCTCAGCAGAGCATCTCCTTTTAAAAAAGAACCTGAGATATTATGACATATCACATTATATTACTTTCAGGTGTACAACATGATTCCGTATTTTTACGTATTGTCAAGTGATCACCACAATAAGTGTACAGTTAACTTTCATCACCACACACACTTACAATTTTTTTTTTTCTTGTGATGAGAACTTTTAAGGTCTACTTTCTTAACAACTTTCAAATATACCCTAGAGTATTGTTAGCTATGGCCACCATGCTGTACATTACACTCCCAGGACTGACTTAGTTTAGAACTGGCAGTTTATACCTTTTGACCCCCTTCACCTATTTCACCCACTCCTATCCCTGGCCTCTGGCAAACACCAATCTGTTTCTCTCTACCTATGAGCTTGTTTTATAATTCCATATATAATGAAATCATATGCGTTTGTCTTTCACTGTTATTTCACTTGGCATAATGCCCTAAAAGTCCATCTATGGAGTTTGTTCTTATTTTAAGGCTAAATAATATTCCATATAATAAGTCCATATCTATATACATCCATATATTCCATATCCACACCTCCTATTGATGGACACTTCGGTGGCTTCTGTACTTGGGCTCTTATAAATAATGTTGCTATAAACATGGAGGTGCACATAGTTTTTCAAGTTAGCGTTTTTATTTCCTTCAGATAAATACCCACAAGTAGAATTGCCAGATCATATGGTGATTCTATTTTTAATTTTGGAGGAATGCTGTTTTTCATAGTGGCTGCTCCAGTTTCTCTTGCCACCAACAGTGCAGGACAGTTCTCAGTAGGACATCTCCTTCTATACCAGATTGGGCCTGTCAAAATCCTACCCATCTATTTGACTGAGTTCATGTTGCTGCTCCACCATGGGACCCTCTCCAAACCACTTGTGTCTTTTCTGCAAATGTTGGCTCCATCCCTCATTATCTTATATTGTTGTGCATTGTATTGTTAGCTAACTATGTGCAAGGCCTCCTGTGACTGAATGGACTTGGTTTGCAGCAGGCAACTTTTAACTTGGAAGCCCAGCCTCTAGGTTTCCCCTTTCCTTGGAAAATGGAAAAGGGTGGGACTGGGGAGTGAGCTGAGAAAATGGGAGGCATGTGGGGAGGAATGCAATGTCCCAGAGTGGAACCAGATTTCACCATGAAGTGGTTTCAACCACTTGAGGTGGGGTGGGGTGTGGGGGGTGTGGGGCAAAAGAGTCTTTATCCTTGAGATTAAAGGAAAAGAAAGAAATCCAATGTGCAAAAATGATTCACTAGATGGGACATGAGATGATGGTGAAAGGTGAGTAGGAGGTAAAAGACTAGATTAGTCATCATTCCTGTTGGGGAGCAAGGAAGGAGGCCTTATGCACAAGAGAGAAGCTCTTTGGACAATTGCATGGTGGCCACACTTTCTTCCTCATGGAATGGTAGGTAGGCCTGGACCTCAGCCCCCCAAAAGCTGTCATCTGGTCTGTTCTTTTAAAATCCTGAGGAGTTTTCATGTCTTGGAGCAGGTCAGAAGGACACAGAGATAGCTTGGTAAGTAGGGTTTTTAATAACTTGCCTCTCCTTCAGCTGTTGTATGTGCTCGCTTGGTGCCACCTCACTTCCCGCTCACAGCCATCTTGAGAGGGACATGTTTCCAGATGTGGGCAGAGCACCAACTACGTGCTGGGGAATGGGGCAGGGGACATAGTAGCAAATGAGACCCAAGTGCTCCCCTTCCTCAGGAAGGTCCCTAGCTCCCTGTGTGATGTCAGTGTCTTAGGGTTTCTGAGCCATAGTTTATTTATTTGCCTGTAAAATCGGGAAATGTATATCTATCTCAAGATATCTGGAAGGGGTCTATCTCTTGGTAAGCATTGACATTAGGTTAGATTACCATGCTCTTTTGCTCAAGGAACATTGACATAGCTCTCTCTTGGGGCCCTGTCTTCCTTCTGACTCTACCTAAAAAGAATTGGCTATTGTGGGTCTTCTGCCTTTTGCCAATTTTTAAGTGTTTGCTTTCTTAAGTATTGGATGTGATTTTTAAAATAACCCTCAATAGTATTATCCCCACTATAGAGATGAGGGGACAAAGACACAGACAAGTCAAATAACTTTCCCAAGGTCACGGAGCTCATGAGTGAAGAGATGGGATTTGAATTTAGGATTCTTAGGTGTATGCACTCAAGAACTAAGTCAAACTGGTTCATTTAGGAGCAGGACTGAGTGAGGAAGCAGCCTGACCACACACAGACCCTTCAGTGGTATCTGAAGGCCAATGTTTTATTTCAAGAAACTACACCAAAAGGTCAAAATCAGGACCTAGGTTGAGAACATACGAGGGTTGTCCAGGAAGTATCCAGCCACACACTATGAAAAATAGAGACATTTATTGGAGATGATACAGGAAACATTGTACACAGGACAATGATGCCTCACTCATCTTCAAAGTAGGCACCTGGGGACCTCACCCAGTTCTTCCAATCGCCATCAGCTGCCCCATTGTATTTTCCTGAATCTCATCAGTGGTCTGAAATCTCTTCCATTTCAAAAATGATTTTAGTTGCGGGGAAATGCCAGAAGTCACAGGGCACCTAATCTGGGCTGTAGGGGAAGCTGAGACCTGGGTGATTTGGTATTTTGCAAATAAAAACTCTGCATGGTACATGATGCAATAGCGGGTGCATTATTGTGATGAAGCTGCCTGCCAGTCACCAGTTGCCCATAGTTGTGGCCTCTGAATCATCTGAATAGTTTCTGCAGAGGAATGTTCAAGCTTAATGCAAAGTTAGATGCAGATATTCATTGCTCTGCTCCCTTAGTTATTTTGAATTTGGTGGCCACATAGTACACATGCTCATTCAATGGAGTCTACTGCCCACACTGACGAGTACAGTGAAATCATCATTGCTCACAGTTACATCGATGTCACACAAACTGTTCTCATTATATTAATAATGATCGAACTTCTTCTGGACAGACCTCATACTAACAGAAACTGCACACAGATACCACTTGCTTTAAATTGCTTTCACCGATTTATTTCCATCAACAAGCTAAGCAGCAACTATGGGCAAGTGAGAGGGATTGCCGGGCCCATGGTATCTTATCTGGGACCAGCCGTTTCTTCTCATTGCCTCCACCATCACTCATTCTTAGCCAGCTCACCTGCTGTCTGTGGAGCTCCTCTCTCAGAATTCTCTGCCCTGATCTGCACAAGGGACTGGGGTCACTAAATGGTCAGCATGTGATTGTTGGCTACTGGTTCATTGTGCTCCAAAGAGATGCAGGGAGCCGATGCTGATGTTCCATGTGACCTTAGTAGCCAAACTGGGCACAACTAAATGAGATGCTGATGCAAAACTTATTTGGTGGTTACATATCAGGCAAAGAAAAACAGAGTGTTGTTACTGAGGGACTGGGAATCATCTTTGTTGAAAAGGAATGACCTGAAGAGCACAGGGCTAATTTTTATTCAATGTCACAGATGAGGTAAGTCTCCTGACTCCTTGTCTCTCCCAGCTGGATTCCTTTTTTTCCCCTTCAGGCACCTGATATTTATTAAATAAATGGGATTTACAAAATAGTTAAAAGTCTAGAAAGCCTGCTTAAGGTTATTTCAACTATGCCTAAACTTAAGCAGTATGATTTCATTAATTGTTTTTCCTTTTTAAGTATATTTTATTGATTATGTTGTTACAGTTGCTTCAATTTCTTTTCCCTTTGCTTCCCTCTACCCAGCACCCCTCTGACAATCCCACCAATCATGTCCCTGGATTGTGTATGTAAGTTCTTTGGCTTCACCCTTTCCTATATTATTAACATTCTTCTGTCCATTTTAAGCTTACCAATTATGCTTCTGAGTCCCTGCACTATTTCCCCCTTTTTCTCCCACCCTGCTTCCAGTTGATAACCCTGTAAATGATCTCCATATCTATGATTCTGTTCCTATTCTGGTTGTTCGCTTAGTTTATTTTTGTTCTTATTTTTTAGATTCTTTTGTTGATAGCTGTGAGTTTGTTGTCATTTTAATGTTCATAGTTTTGATCTTCATTTTCTTAAGTTAGTCCCTTTAACACTTCATATAATAATGGCTTGATAATGATGAACTCCTTTAGCTGTACCTTGTCTGAGAAGTACTTTATCTGCCCTTCCATTCTAAGTAATAGCTTTGCTGGATAGAGTAGTCTTGGTTGTAGGTCCTTGCTTTGAATACTTCTTGCCCATCCCTTCTTGCCTGCAAAGTTTCTTTTGTGAAATCAGCTGATAGTCTTATAGGAACCTTTTTATAGGTAATTCTCTTCTTTTCTCTTGCAGCTTTTAAGATTCTCTCTTTATCTTTAACCTTTGGTATTTTAATTATGATGTATCTTGGTGTGGTCCTCTTTGGGTCTAGTTTGTTTGGGACTACCTGTGCTTCCTGGACTTTAATGTCTATTTCCTTTGCCAAATTTGGGAAGTTTTCCTTCATTATTTTTTCACACAAGTTTTCAATTTCTTGCTTTTCCTCTTCTTCTTCTTCTGGCACTCTTATGATTTGGGCGTTAGCATGTTTAAAGTCTTCCTGAAGGTTCCTAAGCCTCTTCTTATTTTTTTCAATTCCTGTTTCCTCATTCTGTATGGTTTGACTGTTTATTTCTTCTTTATGTTCCAAATCACTGATTTGAACTCTGATTTCCTTCCCTTCAGTCTTAAGTTCATGTGACTTTTCCTTCATTTCACTTAGCATAGCCTTTACTTCTTATCTTCTGTATTTACTGTACTCAAGCATATCTGTCAAGTCTGTGAGCACCTTTATCACCAGTGTTTTGAACTTTGCATCTGTTAGGTTGGCTATGTCCTCCTCATTGCTTAGTTTTCCCACTGGAACCTTGATCTGTTCTCTCTTTTGGGCCATATATCTCTGTCTCCTCAACTTGACAGGCTCCTGTGTTTGCCTCTGTGTCTAAGGTAGAACTGTCACACTTGTTATGTTGTAAGGGGTGGAGCCTTAAGTATGGCAGTTTGGTGTTTCACCACGTTGTGGTGCTGCATGTGGGAGAGGGATCTGAGAAGGAACAATGCTGCTTGCTCAGCACTCACCCTTTTTCCAGGCACTTCTTTTGCTTCCTGTATGGGACCTGTATCTCTCTAGCTGTTGCATTGGTTATGGTTTCAAGAGTGTGGGGGTCTGCGGATGTTCTAGGACCATGGGGGCCTCTAAACATACAGGCTCTGCTGAGAGAGTAGAAGTTTCTTCCTCTGCCCCAAGCTCCACTGGTTTTCACAGTCAGAAGCAATGAGGCTTTATTTATCCCCAGGTGCTGGTACCGTGAACCATGCAGTCTGGTCTGGTGTCAGGAGTGCTCCCCAGGTGACCCTTCTTTTTTTAATGGGTGGCTGTGTGCTTTCTCCTGGCCAACCACAGCTTCTCTCCCGAGCGGCCACTGTACCACCAAACCTCATCCTCTCAATCCCGGTTCTCCCCCTCCTACCTGTCTGGATGAGTATTTCTTATTTATATCTTTGTTTGTTGGACTTCCATGCAGCTCGGTTTTCTGGAATTTCTGGCTGTTTCTAAGTTTTGAGGTAAATGCATTCCTTCTTGGTTATGGAGGGAGACATAGTGTGACGACTCACCTCCATCTTGACAGGAAGCTAGGCCTGAATTCTGAGATTCCTGACTTAGGCTGGGTTGAAAACATTGAATGCTTCAAAATGTATGGCTTTCCCTGTAAAATACACAGTAAAATAGGGAAGATATAATTATTTGTCTTGTGTGTATTAGAGCTGTATTCAGGTCTGTGAAGGTGGTGGCTTTGTTCTTGCACATGGCTTTGTTCTCTCAGTACCTGTAGGTCCTCTGGAATAAGGCATGTAACTTTGTCATTTCCAATCAGTGTGTTGCCCACTTAACCCAGGATTTCCAAGCTGGTATTGAAATGGCCTGGGGCCTTAGGAAAAACTCTTGTTAAGTTTCATGAAAGACTTTCTTTTTTAAAAAAAGATTTTACTTATTATTTTTAGAGAGAGGGAAGGAGAGAGGCAGAGAGAGAGAGAGAGACATCAATGTATGGGTTACCTTTCACAGGCCTCCAGCTATGGACCTGGCTGGAGACCTGGCTTGCAATCTGGTTATGTGCCCTCGCTGGGAATCGAACCAGCGACCTTTGGGTTTGCAGGTTGATGTCTTATCCACTGTGCCACCAGCCAGGGCTTGGAATTTCTTAATGAGGGTATTGTGAACAGAAAACTTGGGAACATAAGCTAGCAGGTAGTATAAAAGTAGAGATAGGCATGAACCAAAATGCCAAGAGGAAGAAAACAGTTAAGAACTACATTTTCAAAAGATCTGTTTGTATGTTTATTTAGTTAACATATTTAAGATGCCTAAATGCCCACCAGATATAGTGATGTGTGCAGTGTGATATGCATAAAAAAAGTGTGGTTTTTAAGTAGATTCACACTTAACTACGGAAGTGACATTAGTTCAATTACTTTATTAGCCTGAGCCTCAGTTTTCCCAACAATAGTATAAGGGTTATTAAAGACCAGACACTATTTATAGAAAGAGCCCATCAGGTGGCTTCTTGGCACACAATAGACCTCAATTGACTAGAATCTATTATGGTTATTTTACCAAAAAGGATGAGAGGGAAGCATCCTTACCATCATCATTACCACCACTTGTCATCACTGCCATCATTACCACTAACTTCATCAACAGCACTCTCATCGTCATCATCACCATCATCATTATTGTCATAGCCACTAACACTATTTACTAAGTGCTCATATAGTTTAGGTGTTATTCTAAATTCTGTAATGCATTAACTCATTAAATCTTCATGACCACACAAGTAGGACTATGAGGAAAGAGATGCATAGAGAGGTTAAGTAATTTGTCCAAGGTCACACACCTAGCCCACAGCATCAGCATGTAAAGTGATGGCTCTTGCTAGCACCGGGCTGTGCATACAACCTGAGCACAGGGTCATCCTACACATACCCCAGGATTTAATGAGATGACAAGGCCAGTAGATTTTCTGCTACCCAGTGGCTGACAGAATGTACGTGAAAGAATTCTAACCTGCAAAGCAATAATCAAACAGGTGGTATTATAAAGATGGCTTGGATAAAATATACCATTGTCAAGTAGCCTGGACTTTAGACAATTTTCCAACATCCTCTGCATAAAACTAACCCCTTCCTCTCCTTCATTGCTAAACAATGGGCAATAGATGAACCCTGCTGATTTCCAATTCACTCCTTCAATGTCCTCAGGCAGGCCAGTCCTTTTGCCCCAACAAGCACAGATGAGATGCAGCAAACTTACCCCCCTTTTGGCACTTGTACTATTAGAAATAAACACACAGGAAATCTCTCGTTAAAATGCATGCAATGGTCCTTTAAAATACACAGGTGCTTTCTAAAACAACCATTTCACCTGGCAGTTGGGTGTTCAAGGCTCCAAATTAAACAAGAGTGTTTGTGAATTGAGGCAATTCATCTGCTTCGTCCCAATGTAAATGGATACACCAGTGGGGCCATGGATGTCTGTGTGCAACCAGAGTGTTTAAATGGTGAGAATCAAACTTGGATAGTTAGGATTTGATTCCTCCTTCCCACTTTGCCTCTGGTGCTCAGCAGATTCCATCCTTCCCTGTTCAGAGGTGGAAATTCTCTGTAGGAGATGAGTTCACAGCCTGGGCTTTTGGCCCCCAGCCTAGGAAACAATGTACGTTTTGTGATGTCCTTTTCCTTTGATATGTTGGGCCATAGAAGCAAGGGTGGATGTCAGACCCCTGTGAACTAGAGGAAGCACAGGCTTAAAGGTTCCTTTGAACCAAGCACTGGACTATGTTTTAGAAAGATGCCGTCTTTCCGTGGAGCGATTTAAAAATGAAACTTTCAGTACAATGAGCAAAATGCTGTACCGAAAAAGTTATTACACTTTCACTACCCTTCTTATCTTATTCTATCCCCATTTTACAGATGAGGAAGCTGAGGCACAGAGAGTTTGAATCACTTCCCTAAAGTTTCTCAAGTTGCAGTGGTTGATCTGAAATTCATACTTAGGGACCCTGACTTCAGGGTCCATGTTCAAAACAATTAGGTTTCCTCTGTGTTGTTTTGCTTTCTGAGATGGCACAGCCAGGATATCAGCCTTTGAGGTGCTTGCTTTAAGAGCTGACTCTTGTATATAGTAGGTGTGAACTTGGTGTTGTTGCTTCATGTGTCCGAGTCTCAGTTTTCTCCTTTGTAAACTGGAGTTAGGTTATCCATGTGACATATCCTATTGGGTTATAATGAGGGAGAAATGATATAGATTATGTACAAAAGAGGTGGAGATTATGAAGGGTAATTAGAAAGTTTTTTGTTGTTTGTAGTGCTTTTTGATTTATAATGTGTTTTACTCATGCTGCTTAACCTTCATGCCAACTCTTTGATCCAAGTCTTATCAATTCCAACCCAAATATGAAGAAATTGATTGTCAAGAAATGACTATTGGTGGTGAGAACAAAAATTGCACCAGGTGTTAGACAGGAGGACTTAGACCAGACCCTGGCTCGGCAGCCTTGGTACTTGAGTTCTTACTAGGAAATAATTCAGAGTCAAGACTCAAACTATAAGAGAAAGTTTATTTTAGGAAGTAACAGAGGTAGACGAAGTGAGCAGTAGAAGAAATAGACTGGAAACAAGTTACAGAGGCAAAAGAAGGGCCCTTAGAGCTTATGAAAGTGAAGAGTAAGGGTAATGTGCCTGGGGGAAGAGGTGGGGAATGGGAAAGGTGCCAGCCTGCTCCAGAGAGGGAGCTCACATTGGGCCCTTTGTCCTAAGGTCTTCTAAGGGTCAGGATTTTAGGTGAGGTCCTAGGGGAGAATCTCAACAGTGCTTTCCAGGTGCATTCTTTCAGGGTCTGGTCTCCACTGATTGATCGGCTGGCACAAGGGTAGGGGGTCATTAGTCAATGCAGCAGGTTCCGATGTCAGCCATGGCATCACTTGTTCACTTGTGTGGTTTTGCTGCTTTTCTGGGCCTGTAGCTGAAATGCAACTGAGGCCTGGCTGTTAATCCCTAGGGGTTTGTGCTTAAGGAAGTGGTTGTGCAAGGGCCCACATGGGAGTCGCTGGAGGCCACTCTTTGGCCCCTTGTTCCTCCTCCGAGGGGTCTACCACATGACTAGTGACATGCCAGAGGAGGAAAGGTCAGAGGAAGGTCCTAACCACATAACTAGTGATATAAAATGTCAGGGGGTACAAACTGCATGATCACCAATATGCTAAGGGAGGAAAGGTTGCCCTGGGTACAAGATCTTTGTTTTCCCAGTTTTGCCCATTACTATGCACAAGAAGCTTTTTGCTCTGGTGACCTTCTATACCTGGCCCATTTCCCTTGCTCTTTTCATGTCTAACTGCCTTCCACATGGCTTTCTTAAGGTCCAGGACTTAAACCAAGGTGTTCTGTATTCAATCCTAAGACTCTTCTATACTCTTCTATGTGATCCTTTTATGCTAAGAGTTCACAGATTTGGGTGGGTGGGAGCATAAACAATATCATGGTATGCATGTATGTGTGTATGTATTTACTTATTTATATTTTATCTTTAAGTCTTCCTGATCATGTAGCATAGTGACTGGAACATGGAAATGATTTAGTTTGTTCTTGATGGAATGAAACATGATTGGGTAGAGAAGAAGCTTGATTAACCAAAAACTTGGGGAAATGCAAATTCTGACTGAGTTTCTGAAATCTAAAATGATTCTTGAACAAAGGTGTTGATTATTTATTTATTTATTTTAAAATATTTTATTCATTGTTTTTAGAGAGAAGGGCAGGGAGGGAGGAAGAAAGGGAGAGAAGCATCAATGTATGGTTGCCTTTCACCTGCCTCCAGGTAAGGACCTGGCTGGAGACCTGGCTTGCAACTTGGTTTTATGCCCTGACTGAGGAATTGAATTAGTAACATTTGGGCTCACAGGCTGGCATCAATTTACTGAGCCACACCAGCCAGGGCTTTGATAATATATTTAAAAGGTTCCATCTCACTCTTTCTTTGTGTCGGAAAGGCAAATGTTATATACATAAGTGAATCTTTGTTGGTTGACTAAGGATCTTATAACATCTCCTAGTCATGCAATTATGGAACTTTTGGAACTAGAATGCATCTCAGAAATCATCTGATCCAAACTTCTGCTCAGTGGATGGAACCTCAGTTGGTGGCAGAAGATGTAGGGTAATTCTTCCTTCTGATCACTATTCAGAGTTGAACTCAGATAATTTGGATTCAACTATCAAACTATTTATAAGAAACATAACCTTGAGCTGTTTAGCTACCTTATGTCTCAGCTTCCTAATTTGTAAAAACATACTTTGACATCTTGATTTTTTTTTCGCTTAACTTCACACCTGTGAGTTTGTTCCACCCAAACATAACAAAGGCTGGGAACTGTAGTCTTTAATCTGATAGCCAGGTGCTCCATAAAAATCATGGTTCTAGATACTATGGAAGAAGAAAGCATCAGGGGGCAATCAGTAATCATTACTACAGGGAGTTTGTGGGATTTGGGGAAAGACAGTCCTGCAACCTTTGCTTTGGTAACAGGGAGCATTTTGGTCCAAACTAAGAGTTTTTGGATCCACGCCTTAAGAATTTTCATTACAGTGGTCTCCTTCTCAAACCATTGTCTCTCTGAGTTGTGTCTAGCAGAGTAGAGACCCCTGTCCCCATGGCAAAGGTGGGGGGTGTATGCTTTGGTTGCTTAGCCCTTAGATGACTTTGCAGTAGTCTGAGGCCTACAAAGAACTATCTATCATGTGTGGCTTGTGGAATCAGCGCACGTGACCTACATTATCAGAAATACGCATGACTCAATTCTGAGCCCAGGTCAGACCTTGGAAATGTAAGCTGCTTTTTTTCTAGAGGGACAACCATCTCCAATAGGATCTCTCTAAGGCTCTTCTTCTGACCATGTAATGGTTATTTGAAACATCCATTAAGTCGCATTCACACTAATTGTGATTCTGTATTCATTAGAGTTCCTCCTCTTATTCTGGACCTGATCTCCTTCTCATTCCTGTAAGTGATCACTATCTAAAGTAGTTCCACCTGTAGTAGGAATTTTGTCAGGATGCACACTAATTCATTTCTGGAAATCAAAACAATCTTGAGGGCAGTTTTTCTCCCCCTATGGAGAATTATCTCTATTTTCCCTCTCTCTGCCTGTCTCTTTCCCTCATTCCTTCCATTTGGAAATGTTAGGTAACACGGGGCAGGGGTATTGGCTGCCTTGTTACCCACTTCCTCAGGCAGAGACCCCAGAGGGACAGGATGTAATTTGGAATAAAAATGGCCTCAGTCAGGCTTGGGACTGAGAGGGTCAACTGCTTTCACAGCCTCCAGTGAGGGGCCTTTTGCTTTTCAAAGGAGCTAAGCACATTTGTGTGCAAGTGTCTGTTCTCTGTGACCCAATTGTGGAATAGGTGGGGCTGGCTTTCCCACCCTCCAGCTCCACTTCATAAACCTCCTGCTTCCTAAACTCAGGGGTCTGGTTATTTCACACTCTTCCTATCCTCATCCCCCTCAAGTCTCTGGCAGTTTCCCATTCTCCTAATTGTTTCTTAACCACTTCATTACTAACTTTTCCAAAAAACACTTGGCACCTTTAGGGGACTGAGCTAATGATAAATAAAAGAGTACAAAACATGTTGACTGACTCACCAAAGTTGGAGTAACAATGTGATTTGGGGGATAGTAAGACAAATGTTAGGGATTTTTAAATATTAATGTTTGCATCAAGTTTGGACTTTGGTTGATAGTAAGTGGTGGAGGTGGGTTCAAACCCAAACTCTGTATTGATTACCATTCCTTGTCCCAAGAAGGATTTCAGAAAGGTCCGCAGGGTAACATTTCCAGGCAGATGTGTCTTTAGGGTAGACCTTGCCCCTTCCTTACAGACTGACTATGTTCCCCCAGGCTGGGGACCCAGCACCGAAATTTGGGTTGTTCACTTGAATCTAGCTGGGAGGATCATTAACCAGGAATCAGAACTCTAGAGGTGAGTCAGGGGCAAGTTTTTGTAGGAGAAATTGGAATGAGGCTGAGGCAACCTTTCCACCTCTTTCTTCTCCTCCACTCAACCTGAAAGTACGTCAAATAATGTGGTTTCAGCTCCATTTAGCTTCTTTCGACCTGAAAGTCAAAATTTCTCTCTAAAGGAGGGAAACCTGCATGAACTGAAACTGAAGTAAGTGAGCTCAAAGCCCTGTGAACTGAAACTGTTGCGTTTCACACAGCTGCAGGTCAGTGTTCTCCTCTCCCATTCAGCTACACCCCAAATTATGTTCATTCAGGGAACAAGTCAGATTTTGAAGTTTTTCCAATTGTCAAGCTTGGGAAACCATTTACACACCCAATTTATATTCTGTAGTCATAATGACTAGAAGCAACAGTTGTGCTTGGTTTATGTACCCCCAGGGTTGACCCATTGGGCTGGTCAACAGGATTATGCCATTGAGGATAGAAAGCTCTCCACACAGAGAAGTACTCAGCATATCTTAACTATTGGGAAGGCTTTTAAGGATGGTAAGAAGCTGTCTGTTTTCCTTCCTGTTCTCTTTCAATCGTCTTTTTCCTCCCATGAACAGAGGAAACATCAGATTGACCCAAAGATGGCTACTCAGAGGGCCTGACCTGATGCAATGGAAGGGGGTAGCTGATACAAGTAGGGCTCATCTAACACTGGCAAAACAGTGGGTGACCGTAGGATGTGCCTTGGAGGTTTCCATGCAGGGGTTGTCTCCCAAATGATTCTCTCATAGTCCTTGAAGTCCACCATCAGGGTCACAAGGGTGGTCATCAAGGTGAGGAAGTAAATTGGGTACAGAAGGCCTATTGACCGAGTGAGCATTTTCTGTCTCCATGGGGCCACCCAGATAGAAAAGCAGAATTATACTGGATGAGAAAATGTGCTGAGTAGAAATTCCTTAGTTGTTTGGGTGGGTTTTTAAACACTGTGCTTTACTGGAACCCTCTGTCAACTCCAGAAGGGCCTGAGTGACAAAGAGGATGAAGTGGGATGAAAATGAGTATTTAATTGTGTCTATTTTGTAAAGATGCTTTCATGTGTGTCTTCTCAATACATTTTCTTTTTTTGCATTAAAATTTTGTATTGTTGTTCCATTACAGTTGTCCCAATTTTTCTCCCATTGCTCTCCCTGCCCCTGCCCCACCAGGCTCCCACAGTCAATCCCCACCCTGTTGTCCATGTCCACAGGTCTTTCGTACATGTCCCTTGACTATGCTCTTCCTCTTCCCTTCCTCCTTATCTCCCTTCTCCCTACTCCCTGGTTCCTGTCAGTCTGTTCCTTGTTTCCGTGACTCTGGTTCTATTTTGCTTGTTTGTTTGTTTTGTTCATTAGTTTTCTTTATTAGGTGAGATCATATGGCATTTGTCTTTTGCTGCCTGGCTTATTTCACCTAGCATAATACTTTCCAGTTTCATCCATGCTGTTGCAAAGGGTAAGAGTTCCTTCTTTCTTTCTGCCATGTAATATTCCATTGTATAGACATACCACAAGGGTTTTTTATCCATTCAGTCACTGATGGACACTTAGGCTGACTTCAGCACTTGGGTATTGTAAATACCACTGCTATGAACACTGAGGTGTACAGGTTCTTTTGAATTAGTGTTTTAGTACATGTTTATCAATGGCTACTCTGGAACTCAGAAATAAGCCTAAAGTTAACTATCCAGAAAATGGTAGAGCTAGAATTCAAACTCCCATCTCTCTGACTTCTCTCCTAAGTCAATGCTTTCTTTCTAAATGAAGGGATTTTCAAGATTACTTAGGACAATCCATTTTATGTAAGAGCAAGTTGAGGTCAGAACAGTAAACAACTGACCTAAAATCATATAGCTGGTTGGTGTCAGAGCAGTGGTAGACCATGTTTCTTGATTCCTAGACCACAAGCCTTTCAATTATACCACACAATTGCATCAATTAAAAATATCAGAGGAGAATGATTTATATTTTAGATATTAGCAGGGAGATATTATATATGAGTCTTCTTGCCACAGTTTTTCATTATTACAAGGAGAGTATTTCTTGCTGTGGCAAAGTGAACCTAGCACATGAATGCTGTAATATTCTGTGAATAGATTCTCTGCAGGTATGCATTAGAAATACCATGGTCCAGGAGATTCTAATGTGTAGCTGGAAATGAGAACCACTGTGAAAACTCACAGTCCTTTTATTAAAACCTTTGCCTTTTAACTCACCATAAACAAAATGAAAGTGTCTTTAAATGAACTTAATTGTCATAATTCAGGCTGTGCATTAAGATTGCGGCTTTGTCAGGTGCCATCTGCAGAATTTCAGTAGACTGGCTGGATTGCAGAGGGCTAGGCATTTCTCCTTGGCTGGAATCCATGCTATACTTAATTCAGGCGTAATTCAGAGTACATTTCAGTGAGAAGGAATTCAACTATAAGTGCCCCCTTTGACCCTGAGGTTCCATGACTTAATGAGTGGATATGTGTATTATGTCACACACCCATATATATTTATACATAAAATATAGATATCTGCACACACCCTAACAGAAATGATTATAGGTTTTTCTTTTTGTTTTTTTTCAGAGTCCATGATTTTGAAGAAATGTGACATTACCTCTGGGGGCAGACTTCTTGCCTCTTGCCCTGCCCAGGTGAAAATCTCCCTGGGAACAATATGCCTTCTGTGAAACACTCGCCACAGAAAGTTGTGGGAATAAATCTTCCCTCTCACCACTCAAGCTGAAGTCAAGCTGAGTAGAGCACAGAGGCTTTGGAAGGATTGACACTCAAAGGAAGAGGGAAAAGCATCCGGAAAATGAAGTCGGTTAGGAGAGAGCCTGGCTTAGAATTCCCTATTGCAACTGTTCGGTGGCTCCAGAAGGGTGTGAGTTAAGGCAAAAAGGCATAGAGAGCTTCCCCTTAATAAATCTTTGGCTCTCCCCTTTCATGCCCCTCTTCTTGTCTTTACCCTCTGCCACATGGGTGAGGGGAACCCACAGGGGAACTGGAGCCAGCGTAGCCCATGGCTCCAACTCCTACAGCTGGGCAGGGTTCCAGGCCTGGTGAGCCACCATGGGAGCAGGATGCTAATGGGGGTGGGGGTCTCTGACACACCCTGCACTCTCAGGCTGCCACATTCATGCTGGTGAAGCCCCTTGGGCTCAACCGTTAGGACTAGACATTGTGGGGAAGAGCCAGTTGAGTTGACAGATGTCTTTTGTGAATTAAGAAAAGATCGTAAATATCATTTATTTTATTTAACTTTAAAGCCACCTACTTGATGGGGCCTGCTCTTATCTCCTCATGAGAACATGCCCAGTCCCCCTTTCCAGGTTTTCTGTTCCCTTTTTGCTACAGCTGGTGCCACCCATCACACATACACCCACATTCCTGTGCTTATTTATTAGATTTACTCCTTAGTAGACCGAGGAGCAGGATCTTCAGTGGGATTCTCTGACATCTCCCCCTGTAGTGAAGGTCTCGTGGCCAGGATCTTTATTTTGTGTACCGATGTCCTAAGCCTGTAGTACAGAGGGTGTGTAGTAGGTGCTCAGTCAATATTTGTGGATGTAAGAATGAGGAGAAGCCCTCACTGTGTGACAGACACTGCTGTGTGGGCAGTGCTTTGATGGGGAATCTGTGGAATTCTGAGAATACCCCCTCAAGGCAGGTTCTATTAACCCCCACTTCACACCAGAGGAAACCAGAAAAACAAGCCTAAACAAATTTAACTGAACCCCAGGAGCTGTCTGAGAAGCTTGATGGGTGAGTCCCCCAAAAGGTCACCGGCAAAGACGAGCCAGGCAGGCAGTTGCCCTTGCTCCCACTCCTGCTCCCTCTGCGGTGAAGGCCTGGGCTTCCAGAAATTTCTTTGAAGGAGCAGCCTTATACTCTGTGGTTCTTGAGGCACATTCTGGCCTTGCTGTGGGTTTCTACAACCTGACGTTCCAAACAGAGGCATTTGCTAATTTCCTGAAGAAAGCTCCAGGAAGTCTTGTCCTCCCGGTAAAAGCTGTTCACAGTAGGTGAGAAAAAGGGAAGTTTTTCAGACCACCACACACTTGGAGGTTTCATTTTCAGTGTTGTGTGGAGCTGACAAATAAACCTATCTGAGCTGGCCCCCCCTTGTCCTGCCCCCTGACTCTCCTCTTTTCAAGATTCTTGTGAATGTTTTGGTTAACTTTATGCCCTCCTGTGTTATTGTTGTTGTACCACATATAAATGTGCTGCTTCTGTAGCCCAGAGAAGTACGGTTGAGTTACAGTAAAAAGCTACAAACCCAAGGAAAGAGCTGCAGTGTTTGTCTGGTCTGGTCCCAGATACACACTCGCACATCTGGACAAGAGATCATGTGACAGTTTGAAAAAGCCAGAACTATATCCTGGATACCATAAAAAAAAAAAAAAAAAAAAAAAAAAAAAAATGGGTTCTGTTAAATTAAAAAGGCTTTAAATACTGGCTCAGCTGGTTTGGGGGGGTCTTTATTTCTTTCTCTTTTTTCATTGTTCTGGAATGCGATGTAAGATATGTGATTGCTGAAGACTTAATTTAATATTGTGAAGCCATCATATTGTGAATTTGTTTGCAAGTTTTTCTTAGGTTCAGCCAGACCTTCTCCCCTTTCATAACTTTGGGCATGGCTTGTCAATTTGGGGATCAGGTTAAGAAAAAAAACACTCTAGAATAAAAAGAAAACACTCTCCCCTTTTCCACTTGCCAATCCCCCTCTGCCCCGCCAAGAAAACTTTCAAAACCTCTGGACAAAGTCTACCTCATTTTACAATCTTTTAAGAAAGATCCTGTAGGCTAGTAAGATTTAAAATATGGGTGAGGAGAAATGTCATAGTTCTCTTTGGATAGAATCCAGAACAAATTGGAAATAAAGTTTCTTGAGATGAACGGATGTTAAACACCAAAGCATGGTTAAGACTCTATTCCTGCCACTCCAAAAAAATATATATCTATTTTCCTTTTCTTACGCAAATAAAACATTCTTGTGTTGCCCACTGGACATATCTTTCTCTCTGATTTACCAAGATTGCACAAACCAGGATTAAACAAGGCACCCGTTCCAAAACCAAAAATCTGTTTTTTCAAACTATCCAAGAGAGAATGACTTTGGAAGTGAGCATGTGATAAAAGGACAAGATAGGAAAATTGTGCCTCGTTTCTTTTTTAAGAATAAACAGCCAATTAGATGGAGTCTCTCTTTCTCTCTCTCTCTCTCTTTTTCTCAGCATTTTATTATGTGCTGCTGATGGGTCATCTTTTAATTTAGAGAAATACTGTTGGTAAAATACCACTGGCTCTTGGTGTTCTAAAAGATGTGAAATTACCTTATTTTAGCATAATAATTCAGTGCTTCTCTGCCTACCATTAGATGGTCCTATGAGCAAGGACCTGTCTGCCCTCCTCACTGTTGAGTCCTCAGTGTTTAGAACAAGGTCTCATAGGTGCTGCTGTCTAATTTCTTGCTGTGTGTCTCTGTCCCTCCAGATGCACCCTGGACCCTTCCCCACCCAGTCTGTGCCCCAGAGCTGATTTATTTGAACCATATCAATGGGCTCTGCATTGGTTCAGTTTATATGCCAAGGGCCGCCCAGATAGCTGGTCAAACATTATTTCTGGAGGTGTCATTTGATTCAATAAACTGAAATTTGGGAGGGCATCATCCAATCCATTGGGGGCCCAAACGGAACAAAAAGGCCAAGGAAGAATGAATTCTCTCTGTTCTTGAGCTGAATTTCTATCTCTCTGCCTTTAAACACTAGACTGCTTGCTTCTCAGGCCTTGTACCACCAGCTCCCTTGGTTTTCCAGCTTGCAGAGAGCAGACTGGGGCTTCTTGGCCTCTGTAACCACACAAGCCCATATAGCTTTTCTGAAGAACCCCGACTGGCACAGACACACTGACCCTCCGGCTTCCCTTTGGATACAGCTGATGGAGGCAGTAGAGTACATCAGTGCACAACCCAGTGGAGGACCTAAACTGTCACCACAGACTCCATGAGGCCCAGGGACAGTAATGATTCCCTTCCTTCTATTCCCAGGATCCTGCACTACTAACCCTTGTAATAGCCTTTTTCATAAAGCTGTAATAAAATGACTCCAGTTGAGCTGCTCTGTTTCCTTCATGACGTACATCCTGCTGGAGCCCTGACTGGTGGAAATAAGATTTATTGAATGAACAAATGAATGAGGCTTCATCTTAGTGAGCCATGCTCCTGGATTATTTCAACAAGTTGGTCCCAGAGCTGTTTCCTCCCATATTCAGTTCTTTAGAAATGTAATTGCCACTATTAGGTTAAGGCTCCAAGAATGTGGTGGAGCTTTCTTCAATAAAAACTCACAGTCTGCCCCAACCCTTACTTGGTTTCTCTTGTGATCAATGATACAAACAAACAAAGCAGTTTGCTACGTTTTGAAAGGTCCATTATTGACTCTCTTCATTCATTCATTACTTCACGTATTCATCATTCAGAAGAAATTTAATAAGCGCACATACTGTGTGCCATGCATCTGGAGATGGCAATTTTATTTCATTTTGCATGTCATTCAGTAGGTTCATAGAGCCTGGCATTGCAGAGACTTCTGAAGCAGATCAGTGGCAAAATGTGTCAAGATCAATTAGTAATGTCTGCCATGGATAGAGGAGTTAAGCACATATTGTCAGTGTTTACAGGACTAGTGTTTGCTACCTCTGTGTTAGATGCCATTGAGTGAGCAAATAAAATAAAATAAAATAAACCATAGTAAGATTATTTTTGCCTGCAGCTTGGCTGCTTTATGTTAAAACCATATGATAACTTAAGAGTTTCTGATATATAGTACTGCCATGCCTCAGTCACACTCAAGTGGTAGCATTGACCTGACCTACTTTTGTGCCTATTTCATTATTTACATCCTAGATTGTATTTTCTGAGCTACAAAACCCAAACTAAAAGAAAAGATTTTTTTTCACTCTACTTTCCAGGAATGTAAATCATGGACTGCAATAACTAGACTGTCCCTGATCTTAACTAAGATGAAGGTGTGCTACTTTTTTTTTTTTTTTTTTTTAATCACTTTTGGGTAACTTAACACAACCATCACCTAGTGGTCAAAGGCATCCTTTCTGAAAACCTTTTCTTTTCAATCCTTTCTTCCTGGGTTTTCTTTTTCTTTCTTTTTTAAAATTAAAATTTTTTTTATTTAGCAAATCTCCCACACACACACCTCCCATCCCGTCTTCCTGGATTTTCTTATTTTCTTAGCTCCTTCTCCTTTTCCTTCTTCTTCTTCTTCTTCTTCTTCTTCTTCTTCTTCTTCTTCTTCTTCTTCTTCTTCTTCTTCTTCTTCTTCTTCTTTTAAATCCTCACCTTAGGACATACTTATTGATTTGAGAGAGAGAGGGAGAAAGGGAAATAGGGAGAGAGGGTAGAGAGATCGTTGTGCCAGAGAAACATCATTCAGCTGCCTTTCACATGTGCCCCAAATGGAGATTGAACCCACAACCCTTGGGTGCATTCTTTGGTGAATGGGATGATGCTCCAACCAACTGAGTCATCTGGCCAGGGCCTTTGCTCTTTATTCTTGATTACAAGTCACTTTGGGTTCTATATTCAACTCAACTCATAAGACATTGGGCTTAACATGCCTGAACTTCCTGTGTCCTGAACATGTGTTCCTCTAGGGTCAGGTTTCCCGATAGCCCTGTTTGGCACCTAATCCTCTTTCTTGAGCCCTATTTGTTTTTTACATAGCTCAGAAGTCCTGGGCAAATTTCTTACCCTCTCTGGGCCTCATCAGCCAAGAGGGATTAAATAATAAGAAGTAACTTTTATTCAACACCTACTTTGCTCCAGGCTGTGTATTGAATATATTTTATTAAATGTATACATACTTTAATAAATGTGCAATAATGCTTCACATCAGTAATCAGCAAACACTGTAAAGAGCTGTATAGCAAATATTTTCAGCTTTGCAGGCCATAACGCTCTGTGTTGCATTCACTCAGTTCTGCCACTGTAGGGTGAAAACAACCAAAGATAACATGTAAACAAATGGACATGGCTGTGTTCCAATAAACCTTTACTTATGGAAACAAACAGTGGGGTCAGTTTTTCCCCACTTAAGTTTGTGTAACAAGCCCATGAAACATGGCTAGGTTAAGTCACTTTTCTGAGGTCACCAAAAATAGGAAGACCCAAAACTCAAATCCAGTCTAGTGAGCTCATTTCTAAGTTACACTTCTCAGTTTCTAAAATCACCAAATATTAACCTACTTCCTTCTGCACAGGGGCCTCCTGAGTCTCCCAGTGTCCCAGCCTGAGAACTACCAACTCTCTCTTCTCCCTGCTTCCCTCTCTCAAAAAGGTGACCCTTCTTGGGCATTCACTATCTCTAAGCTCACTACCCTCAGCACTTACATCAACCCAGCAAGTCCTGAATCCTCTTACATTCTACCAGACTTGGGTTTCTCTCAGTCTATATTCAACTGGAATGAAATCACCAGATGAAACCAAAGAGCTCACATTTGAAAAATGCCCCTTCAATAAATATGTTGACTATCCTGTGGTTTTGAGTTTGAACTTTTAGTTCCATTGTTAATTTGTCATGTGACCTTGGGTACATCCAAATGTCTTGATTTCAAATTTATTAATGACAATTAAAAAAAAAAAAAAAAAACCAACCATAAGTTTGTTGTGAGGACTTGCCAATAAAAGCATTATGCAGCCATTGAGCTATGAAGTGCAGGGAGACCAGGCCAGACCTAATTCCCTTTCGATTTTCATTTCCTTGTTTTGAGGGATGGCTGTAAAAGTATTGACTCATTGTCAGTTAGTGGGGTGTGCTTATCTCTGGTGGCCCTCTGTCCCAGGTGGGGAAGTGAAGAGTCTCAGAGATACAGTCTCATTCTCTAAGTACAGAAAATGGCCTAGGGTGGGCCCAATGTGGGCCCAGGGTGGACCCACAGATCCACCTGTTCATTGGGCTGATATTTATTGCCATTCACTTATTGATTATGCTGTTAATAAAAAATAAAACAGAACAAGCCCTTGACTGGTGGCTTTGTGGATAGGTGCTAGCCTGTGAACCCAAAGGTCGCTGGTTTGATTCCCAGCCAGGGCACTTAACCAGGCTGAGCCAGGTCTCCAGCTAGGTCCATAGCTGGGGGGCAGATGAAAGGCAACCATGCATAGATATTTCTCTCCCTTTCTTCCTCCCTCCCTGCCCTTCTCTCTAAAAATGATGAATAAAAATTTTTTTTAATAAATAAATGTATAAAACAGAAGAAGCAAATCTTTGCGTGCCTATCCATCATGTTTCCCAACTTAACATATAGTGTTTTAAGGGTGGGGACCATGCTTTGTGACTTCTCCTGTAACCCCCTTCACTGACACTGCCTCCTGTAGATGCTCAGTGAGTATATGCTTCTGGTTATTTCTTAGCCTGAGGTCACACACTCATTTGTATGCCTGGCTCTGGAAGATGAGGGGCTTCCAAGCTTTTCCTTCTCCTACCCTTTGTCAGAATGACCATCCCAAAACTTACTTCTATGTCATGTCCCTTCTTTGAGCCATCACCTTGGCTCCTCATTGGCCATGTAATAAAATCTGAGCTCCTTAGAACGGCTCTTTCCCATATCCCTAGCTGTGTCTTAGTTTTCTGCTGCTGTGTAACAAATTATCATGAACTTAGTTACTTGAAATGACTCACATTTATCTCACAGTTTCTCTGTGTTGGGAGCCTGAAGATGACTTAGCTCAGTTTTCTGCTTCACAGTCTCAAGCTGCAAGCAATATATCAGCTGTGGCTGTGGCAGTGGCTGTGGTCTCAGCAGATGCTCAAGTGGGGATGAATTCACTTCTAATTTCACTCTATCAACATAATTCATTTCCTTGTTGCAGAACTCCCTTGGCTACTAGAAGCCTCCTATAGTTTCTTGACATTGAGCTACCCCTTAATTCATGGCAACTTGCTTTCCCACAGGCAGCAAGGGAAAGAGAGATTACAGGAAAAGTCTTCTGGGAGTCTTATGTAATGGAATCTTGTGGACTCGCTGCCACTTTATTGGCTAGCAGTAAGTCACAGGTCCTTTACATTCCCCAAGGTAAAGGCTTATACAAGTGTAGGAACACCACAGACTCTATTTCCATGGCTTCTGAAAAGTGGACACCAGCAAAACCAGAGTGTCTACTTCCATAGACACACCAGGTCTTTTTTTATCTCTAGGAATTTACATATGCATTTGCAACTGACTGAAGCATCTTCCTGAACTATATCTTCTCTAGCAGTTCTTCCCCAGGGTCCCCTATCTTAGACAAATTTAATCATTCTCTTCTCTGGGATACTTCTGTTTTCCAGACTTCTACCTGGGGTCATGTTCATCAGGCAGTGGGGTACCTTCCTTGGACATTTGTTATGTTAGTCAGCAATTTCTTTGAAAGTAGGGAATATGTGTTCTTCATTTCTCTATCTCCAGTGCTCACATCTAACATTTGACTAAAAAACCCAGAAAGTGTATGAAAGGTGGCTTATTTAATGGGAAATGGTCACTGATCTAAAATGGAAGCCTGTAACCTTTTTGCTCTCATACTCCCTAAATAAATATTGAGAAGTTATTCGCCCTTTCAGATGTGTTTGAGTTGATATTTATAGTTAGTTTTTATTAGGCTATGCTGCCTAATAAATACCCCAAGTCTTAGTCACTTATGTTAGCAAAGTCTTACTTCTTGCTTACCTGATACTTTGGCTTCTGGTGGTTTATAGCTCTGTTCCACATAGCTTCTTCTTTTCAGGGTCCAGGCTGATGCAGCACCTATTGTTTGGGACATGACATTGTCAGGCAGAGGGGAAAAAAAGCTCTGGCAGACCCATATGTGACTTTTTTTTTTTTTTCTTTTAATTTTATTGTTGTTGTATTACATCCATCCCTTT